>CANNZV010000295.1:367607-389213 GCA_947561585.1 Caprella mutica | reverse complement strand
GTATGTACTAATATTTCTTTGTTAACTGCTAATTTATTTAATTTATTTATAACAAAATAGTATATAACAAATGCAATTCGTGTCTAGTTTTGATTCAGTTGAAGGCGTGAGCACATGTACGTACGAATGTTCTTGTACAGTCACTTTCACTGACGATTTTATCGCACGTTATACTCATGATTAAAATAATAGGTATAATAATTATTAGAGTTGCATCCAGCTATGGTTAAATATTAGGTTATAATTAGAAAATATATTCAAGTTCTAAATTATTTTCAACTATGGAAGTTTATAATCTTTACATTTTTGAATGAGCTAGGTTGATGTGCAATGTTTTTTATTCCATTATTAGGTTCAGGTAAAGTAATAAGCTTCATAGTTAGCTAGGTACATATGTAAGAAATTGTATTTCTTTCAATTTTGCGTGTACGGTATAATTTTTGAGGTTAGTAATATTAGTATTACCTAGGAAACAGTTTGTCAGATGGTATTCAATTTTTGCAATAAAAACTAACTTTTTCTTGACTAGGCAGTAATTTTTATTTATCTTTAAACCTTGATCACACATAAGCTATACACTGAAAAATTAAACTATATTTCTTCAATAGTACTTGTATCCTCATTATTACCTCAATATATTCATCATTCCATTACTCCTCTACTCTCATTTTAACGATATATTTAACTTGTATGTATGTAAGTGACACATTAGTGCCACTTTTTCACGTCAATTTCATAAGCTTCAAAATACATTCAAATTTGAATAGGTACTACCTACATGAATGAATCTTTCATAAAAAAAGGGAGTTTATAAAACTTATTCTGATATATATACTGTACCATACGTCATTATCAAATATGTCTACTAATTCATGGTTATCTGGGGTAAGTTACGAAATATTGGACAGTTCCACATTTTCAGACAAAGGAGAAAAAATAAACATTCCAATAAAATATATTATATACTCTTTATTTTAATAGGTATTAGTGATAATTATCAGGATACCAATTATATATATGACCGAAAATGTGGAACTGACCGATAATTCGTAACTTAACCCACTACCTATGTCAATTTATTAAATATTTTACAGCTGAGCACTGATAGCGCAACGCAATACAAAATACTTAATTCAGTTAGCTACCTAGACCAATGTTTGAATATTATAATATCTCTTAATAACTTATTGACGAAGAATACCTTCCTATTGGTTTAAATATTTGAATTGAAGATTTTTTGTACTGATGGAAATTATTTATATTATATTTATATTTATATTATGTATACTTAGGAACCAATAGATTAAAGAATATTTGCAATTACTATTTACGAAATAATACGGTCAGGAAGTTTGAAGTTGATAATATATAAGTACTAATCTAGTTTGGGTTACTATTCATTAGTCCGACGCACCATTAGCTCGACGCCTCATTAGTCCGACTACTACTCAGTCCGACGCGACATTAGTCCGACACTTTTGCAGATTCTATCTGATTTAACAACAAATATATGTACATAGGGGGGCGTGCCACAACCCCCCCCCCCCAATACCCCTGCCAGGTCATTAAATAATCATTTAGTGTGCAGCACAACAAACTAGCGGATTCAACAAACTACATTAAATGATGAAATACAATGAATCATTGCATCTTACAAATTCATATTAGAAATAAAGTCAACTTATAATGGATTAAAGGAATGTAAAATTTAAAAAAACGAAAGCAAATATTATTTTATTATTTGGATTATTTTTTAATTGAGTATATCTATTTAACAATCATATTTATTTTAATAAAAAAAAAGAAAAATAACACAGAAAGTTGTAACTGTCACAACTTGTGAGTGCGCTAACTTTTACATACCTAATTTATCTAGTGTATCTTGAAACTAACTCATGATTAACCAACTAGTGTATCTAACAATCTAATTTGATTTGTAATTACTCAACAAGTGTATCTTGATACCTAACTTTAGGTACTCAGTTCATGACTGTCAAACTATGGCTGTAGGTCGTAAGCCCCCTAGGTCAAGAGCCCCCTGCCAGGTTAATAAACAATCATGAAGTATGCAGTACAACAAACTAGCGGATACAACAAACTACATTAGCAACTCTCAGTTATTTCTATCTAAGTAGTTCTTCATTTGTTTAACTAGATAAATAAGGATTTAAAAAACAGGGAGAGGGTGCTCGTGACCGGGGGGGAGGGGGCTTATGACCTAGGGGGGCTCATGACCGGGGGGCTCTTGACCGTACCCCAAACTATATGATCTAGGTACCTAATAATATCCCAATTGGTGTATGTAGGTCCCTAACTTACTTATACCTGATTATAGTATCTATGTACATATTTAGTAATTAACTAACTAATGTAGCAAGGTAATTTCTACTATCCAAAATAGTGTTTCTATGTACCTAACGAGTAACTAACTACTCAACTGCATTTGTATCTTTCAATAAACTTCTATGACCGAAAATAATTTGAAGTTCAATATTTTTACACTATTTATAGCGTTATCGGTATAATATGAAATTTAAAAAGATATTTATTCCTTATAATCACGAGCTAGTATACTAAGTCATAAAGTCAACATTTTCTTTGACAGTCAATCGATCAGTGTTTTATATCTTGAATACGATAGACAGTGATTGAGAAATTAACCTGTAAGTCCACTAGTGTGAGTGATCTTCTGAGAAAAAACATACGTACACATACATTCACGTATATGAAGAATGACCAGTGACTCATACGCTGAAATTTAACTAAATACTAACACAAATGTATTGTATTTAGTTGTAAAAAAATATAAGTTTATAGAGGAATAGAAGTAAGTACACAGTTAAATAGGTTTTTTTTTCTCTCTGTTATCATTTATTGCCAAATTATTTTCCCCAAACTGTATATCAGTGTTTACGTACAGATCCCTCACCCCTCATTCATCTCACACCTCCCCCCCCCCCCCCTATCAGTAGCTACCTACCGTAAAGTTTAAAAAATTATTTATGAGCCTTGAACTGCAGAAAACTAAGCATTGTCAAATAATAGGAATGTATATTATTATACTTAAATTATATTATAATATTTAACTGACATATAAAATTATTATAGGATATGAATTTTGATTATCTATAAGAATCATACAGTTTGATCACTTTTTGTTATGAACTATAATTTCAATAAGAATAGATATACCTATATATTTCAATAACTCTTGAAATAACATTGTTTCTTTCTCAAAAGTATCGAATGATGTTAATTGCTTACATCCTCTCTTTTAACCCTTACCCTAAAAGTCCGTTAAAATACCACCGTAAGACATTCTTATTGTATTCGTAGGATTATTATTGAATATAAGGCCTAGGTATATAATGAGCTGTTTGTAGTCCAATTCGAAAATAGGCCTAAAACTGATACTTTCCTGTATAGTTTGGTCCTCTGTTAGATTGGCTCTAGACTTTGTGGAGTTAACAACCACGCTCTACATTTTACCCTCTTTTCGATTATCCGCAATAAGTCCATATTTGCCAAACTGTGTATTTTTATATTTGTGCCTATAATAAAATTGAACCGGTCATTACCCGCTTTCATTTCCTGTGTAATTGATAGACATTAATTAGATCAGTTACTGAATTATGGAAATAAAGAATAAACAATTAGTTCTGAAGGGATAAATTCACATATATTCCCATTAAAATTTGAAAGTCTAATGTCAATTCTCAAACCCAAGAAGTGATCATAACAACTTTTTGTGTTTCTAAAAGAAACATTAATATAATATTAAAATCCAATTAGGTAGGCTTATCACATAGTATGGATAAAAAGATGTATTATTGTGACCGTTATTTGAATGAAGATTTGTGATATATTGAGTGATAATGATAGCATTTTTAGGTATGATTGATTGAATTCATTGTTTATTATAGTTCAGTTATTCAATTGAGATGTAAATTTAAATAAATATTTGAATTTAAGAATATTGATTAGTTATTTACACTTTAGGTACATGACTAATTAGGATAAGTTCCGATTATCGAACGGTTCCATATTTTTGAGCAAGTAAGCGAATATATTATAATTATTAATTTAACTCTCATTTTTACCTTTTTTACTTATTCGTAAATCTGTAACAGTCCGATAACTCAGAACTTACCCTATAGATAGGTATGAATTATTTGATTTTTTTCCCTAAATAAACTCGGTACCTAGCAACATACCGTGATTTTAAAACTTAGCACCCAAGGGCTCTATCCGTTAGCTGTCTTTGGTGAATGGGAAAGAAGGGGGTGGCGTCCCCTAGGCCCCGAACTGTTGTAATTTGGATTATGGATTTTTTTAATTTTTACTTGTTTACCATTTTTTCAAACTACTTGCAGTTTAAGAGGACAGTGCTTGGGTTAAACTCTTCAACTACACTTCTTAGGTAAACTCATAGGGTTACCGACACTTCTGCAGTTTATTACTGCTTAACATCAAATATATGTATATGTAGGGGCGTGACAGGTCATTAAATAATCATGAAGTGTGTAGTACAACAAACTAGCGGATACAACAAACAACATTATATGATGAAATACAACGAATGATTGCATCATACAAATATATTAGAAATAAAGTAAACTAAGAAAGGAATATAAAATTCTCAAAATGAAAGAAAAAAATTATTATTAGGATTATTTATAAATGGAGCATATCTATTTAAAAAATAATTTTGTTTAAATGAAAAAGTAAAACGAGAAATAACACAGAAAACTGTAACACCTCTTCATTTTCCTCTTCCATACGTGAGTGCAGCCATCGATGCTTGTGACCTTTTCCGTCACATTCCTTGGATAGTGATTGCATTCACGGAGTAGCTTTAAGTTGAACCATTTTATATATATCTCGAATTACTTTTTTTCTAAATTTTTAAATATAACTTGACTTCTTTTAAATTAATATAAAAATATTTTAAATTTAAGTTAAAAAGGTGTAGTACCTACCTAACTACCTAGAAAAGTATCACTTCCGGTCCCAACTACCAGTACGACAGTACCTACAGTCAGTCATCAATGATAGTTAATTTAGTGTTTATTTTACGATGAAAGTTATTTTTCCCACCTACCTAATCAATAATATGTTCAAATAACAATAAATATATAGCCTAACTAAAATGTGTCACTAAAGAATAATAAGATAATAAAATAATATTACTAATTATTGTAACAATCTTTAAAATCTAACCAACTGGTTCCTGGATAATGACAAACACCTATCAAAATTTCAGGCAATTTGATTGAAACCTTTTTGAGTTATGCGAGAACCTAGCATGATTACAAATAAATAAATACTGCCTAAAGTGTAACCTTCTGCAATCTGCGAAGGTGATAAGATAAGTTAAAATCAGAACCTAGTAATAAAATAATTCATTTTATGATACATTGTAAGATGAGTAAAAAAAAGGTTTCAAAAATTCAGTAACGTTTTTTTTACATAAGAAGGTTTTCTCTACAGTTCCATTGCATTACTAAGGAAGGTACTTTGTGATTTAGGGGGGAGAGGTACAGGGCGAGGAGAGGTGTAACTTATTATCGGGGGTGGGGGGAGAAAAGAACGAGTGGTTAATTACACAGAAAGAAATTATCTTCTAAGTTAATGTATGCTAATTTATAAGCTGATATTTTATATACAACATATACAAATACATTTGTTTTCACCTATGATTTAATTTCAGTGTTTTAATCATTGGTCATTCATGTGAAGTGGTGGACTGTTTAATTTTGTTAAGCGCGCGAAAATACAGTCCCTTCCACTGGCTGCCTGACTTATGTCACTGGTTGTACAACTGTCAATCATCTGTCAATCATCTGAGACACTACTTACTTGGGTATCACCAATAGACCGAAGGGGAAATGATTAAATTATTTATTTGTTTATTTATAGGGCCTAGTAACAAATATATAAACTATACATAAATTAATAATTATATTGCAGTGAATGATTTATATTATTTACAGGTATAGAGAAATATGCCATCCTGTAAAAACAGTATGATGATCATTATTTGCAGTACATGTTAACTGTGACTGATTCAGTGTTGTGAAGTAAACTTAAATGTAAATGATATATTGCAAACAAGGTAATTATTATTAGGAAAGAAATAAATATTTTATCAATGAGGTTATTGGAGGATAGCACACATCCCGCCACTACTAACCATAGCGCTACTCTCCCCTGTCCCCCTTAGCCCCCTCCCTTACGACCCCCCCCCCCTTATATTGTGTCACTCTATGCACCAAATAGAGTGAGTGAAGCAAAGCACTCACTGCTCAATCACAAATATTTTCTCTCTCTTTTACTTGAGAGTAAGAGAGAACTAATGGATAAGTATAATCTTTAAAATATCCTATGATATGTACTATGTACCTAGTATTATTTTATTTAATTTATAAGTTACAAAGAAGATAAGATCTTTGTAACTTATAAGTTACAACAATATTTCACTATTATCATAGTAATGAAATCTTCAACAAAATAATTACATTATTTATAGTAATATAACCGAAAACATAAAGCATTTCCTAGTTTAGTACTAACTACCTTGATATGTTGTAGAAAATTCACTTTCCGAGAACATTGTTATGTTTCCTATCAGTTTTAACTAAAAGACGGTATGTTGCTAGGTACCACGTTACTAAAACAACCAAGTAAATCACACCTATCTATAGGGTAAGTTCCGAGTTATCGAACGGTTCCAGTTTTACGAACAAGTAAAAAAGGTTAATATGAGTATATAATAATAATTATAAGATATTTTTACGTGCTCGAAAATGAAACTGTTCGATAACTTGGAACTTACCCTAATAAGTCTGCTATTCAAATTGTACATAACTAATCAATATTTATTTAAATTTAATAACAAATACCTCAATCGAATAATTAAACTAGCTAGGTAGTATGAACCATATTATATGTAAAATTACCATTAGGTATAAAATTTACTCAATATATCACAAATCGACATTCAAATAACAGTCACAATAATACATCTTTTTATCCAGAATTTGATTTTATATAGCTATTTCAATAATATTTTTTTAACAACGACCATAGTTGTGAAAATGCATGATTATTTTAGATTCTAGAATAATCATATCCAATAATAATTATATGTTAGTTCAACATTAGAACATAATTTGGTTATAACAATAAAGAGATCTATCAGTTGTCATGTTATAGCTTTTCTTTGCAGTTCTAGGCTCATCAATTTGTTAAACATTTCGGTAGGTAGCTAAAAACTACTGATAAAGATGGAGGGAGGGATGAAATGATGGGGCGGTGCGTGTGAACGTATAATAATACTATATAGTAAATAGGGATATACAGATTTGGGGAAAATAGTTTGGCGGTAAATGATTACAGAGAGAAAAAATAATGTTTTTAAGTTTGTACTTCTATTTCTTTATAAACTGTTATTTTATTTACAAATTTATACTATACATTCATGTTAACATCTAATGTAATTCATTGTATTAGTTTCTGGTCATTCAAAGCTTGAATGTTTGTAAATAGGTTTGTTCTCATACAGTCACTTGGGGTGGACTTGCGTTTAGTAAACCAACCACATGTCTATCTGACTCTATCATATTCAAGATTTAAAACACTGACTGACTATCAAAATAAAATGTATATTTTATGACTTAGTTTACTCGTGATTATGAAGAAATTAATGATCTGTTTAATTTCAAATTATACCGATAGCGCTTTAAATTATGTAACATTATTATACCTAATGAAGTTCAAATTATTTTCGGTCATTGAGGTATATAGAAGAAACACAGTTTGAATGTAGTTGAGTAGTTAATTACTCGACAGTTATATATCTCTATGTTATTATTCGTTTTTATTTTTCAATTAAAATAAAAAATATGATTAAATAGGTTTACTCAATTAATAACTAATCTTAATATTAGAAAAAATTTTAATTTCTTTCATTTTTAAAATTTAATATCACTCTTTCATATTACTTTAGTTCTATATATATTTATTATTTATTTATTCCCTCATTGTATTTCATTATTTAATGTAGTTTGTTGTATCTGTAGTTTGTTGTACGGCACACTTCATGATTGTTTAATGACTTGGCAGGGGGGTTCGGGGGGCGGCACGTGCCCCGATATTTATGTTAAATTAGTAATAAATTACTAAAGTGTCGGACTAGTGAATAGTAACCCCTAGCAACATTAGTTTGTTAATTACTAAATAGGTGCATAGATACTATGGTCAGGTAGTAGTAAACCAGGGATCAAAAAACCAATTGGGTTATAGTTGACTACCAAGAAATATTAGTTGGTTAATTAGGCTTCAGTTAATTACAAAAGTAAATTGAACAAAACTGGTATCGTAATATTACTAAGATATCGAACATTCTAACAAACGTTTGGAATTAACCTCATTTGTTTTCTCTTCCTTTTTAATGTAAAAATATCGTCTTTAAAGGGAGTGTCTCACTATTTTAACTTTTACCCCCCCCCCCCACAAAAAAACATAAAATTTAAACTTTATTAAAATCCCTATTTCTCTCTCATTATTTGACCATGGTGTTTGTTTATATTTTGTTCAGGTTTTTTTACTCTACAATTGCATAGTCTGTTTCATCAAACTGGCATTCTCAAAAATAATGATAATGAAATTAAAAAAAAACATTTTTTTAAATGTGGTTACATTTTCCCATAGACTTTTTTGCACGTTGTGGAATAACATTTCATCTGACCGTAATTTCACGGGAACTAAGAAGGGGGTAATCATAAATTAATAATTTTCTTATATTGATAACCATTTTAAGAGAAAGCAAGAGTATATAGTACTAAACTATATAATATATATTTCAATTTGTTTTCCAAATCTATATTCTTTAATTTGCTGAATTTTAAATTCAAATATTCCTTTTTGGTATTATTTGTATTTGTAGTTAAGATACTAATTTTTCTGTCAATTACTATCTATTTGTGCGATATATTTTAATCAGATGAAATTTAATGAAATTTGAGATAAATTAATTTAAAAATACCCCCTTCCTAGTGCATGTCCCTATTTCATTCAGGGACGTGAACTACGAAGAGGTATTTGTATGTATTTATGTTAATAAATTTTATGTAATTGATTTTAATGTAAATAAACTTTACGTATAATGCATGAAAGATATAGATAGACAAATTAAAGTGGAGGATTTTGGAGATTATTATGGTGGACAATGATATATTATTATGGTGGGCAATGATAGAATATTTTGGTTGGCCATGATAGATTATTATGGTTGGCAATGAAACATTTTTAGGATGTGCAATGAATGGAAGGTTATGGTGGGCAATGGAAGATTATGGTTGGCAATGGAAGATTATGGTTGGCAATGGAAGATTATGGTGGGCAATGGCAGATTATGGTTGGCTATGAAAGATTATAGTTGGCAATGTAAGATTATGGTGGGCAATGAAAGATTATGGTTGGCAAAGAAAGATTATGGAGGGCAATGAAAGATTATGGAGGGCAAAGAAAGATTATGGTGGGCAATGAAAGATCATGGTGGCAATGAAAGATTATGGAGGGCAAAGAAAGATTATAGTAGGTAATGAAGGATTATAGTGGGCAATGAAGGATTATGGTGAAAAATGGAAGATTATGGTGGGCAATGAAGGATTATGCTTGGAAATGAATGATTATGGTGGGCAATAAAATATTATGGTGGGCAATGAAGGATTATGGTGGGCAATGAAGGATTAATTATGGTGGCCAATGAAGAACTATGGTGGGCAATGAATGATTATAGTGGGTAATGAAGGATTATGGTGGGCAATGAAGGATTATGGTGGCCAATGAAGAACTATGGTGGGCAATGAATGATTATGGTGGGCAATGAAAGATAATGGTGGGCAATGGAAGATTATGGTGAGCAATGAAAGATTATGGTGGATAATGAAGGATTATACATAGTGGACAAAGAAAGATTATGGTAGGCAATGAAATATTATAGTTGGCAATGAAAGATCATGGTGGGTAATGAAGGATTGTAGTGGACAATAAAGATTATGGTGGATAATGAAGGATTATACATAGTGGACAAAGAAAGAATATGGTAGGCAATGAAATATTATAGTTGGCAATGAAAGATCATGGTGGGTAATGAAGGATTGTAGTGGACAATAAAGGATTATGGTGGGCAATGAAAGATCATGGTGGGTAATGAAGGATTGTAGTGGACAATTAAGGATTATGGTGGGCAATGAAAGATTATGGTGGCCAATCATAATCTCTCATAAATTATACAAATATTTTTTTTATATATTAAATGTTAAAAGCGTTACTTTTTTCTTGTAAGACACAAAATGTGAGGTATCGGAATGATAAAATATTCGATAATTTCTCTTAGATCAAATATTATTTCACTTGCATCAAACATTATTTCACTTGCATCAAACATTATTTCACTTGCATCAAACATTATTTCACTTGCATCAAACATTATTTCGCTTGCATCAAATATTATTTCACTTGCATCAAATATTATTTCACTTGAATCAAATATTATTTCACTTGCATCAAATATTATTTCACTTGCATCAAATATTATTTCACTTGCATCAAATATTATTTCACTTGCATCAAATATTATTTCACTTGCATCAAATATTATTTCACTTGCATCAAATATTATCTCACTTGCATCAAATATTATTTCACTTGCATCAAATATTATTTCACTTGCATCAAATATTATTTCACTTGCATCAAATATTATTTCACTTGCATCAAATATTATTTCACTTGCATCAAATATTATCTCACTTGCATCAAATAATATTTCACTTGCATCAAATATTATTTCACTTGCATCAAATATTATTTCACTTGCATCAAATATTGTCTCACTTGGATCAAATATTATTTCACTTGCATCAAATATTATTTCACTTGCATCAAATAATAATTTACTTGCATCAAATATTATTTCACTTGGATCAAATATTATTTCGCTTGGATCAAATAATATTTCACTTGCATCAAATATTATTTCACTTGGATCAAGTATTATTTCACTTGCATCAAATATTTCACTTGCATCAAATATTATTTCACTTGGATCAAGTATTATTTCACATGGATCAAATTCAATTGCATTAAGATCAAATTCAATTTCACATTGAGCAAATTCCAATTCACTTGGATAAAATAGATATTATCTTGGATCAAATATTATTTCATTTGGATCACTAGACCTGTAAAATGCATAGTTGGGTTCGTTCTTTCCTGACTTTACCATTCACCGTAAGGACAATACTGTTTAGAAGCACAGTTGAGTATAAACTCACCCAAGTGTGCCTCTCACTGCACACACCATTTGGTGTTGAGGTAAAGGTAGGTAACTCCACACTCGAGTTTACCACTCACTAAATGCGCGAAATGAGTGTATAACCTACCAGGACTTACCCAACTTTACCGTTCAGTAAATATTAGATTAGACGTGCGAGGTAAAGTATGGTTAGTTCTGACAGGATCGTAGTTACCCAACTTTACCTCTTAACCCTCCAATTAACTATTGGAGTAATTTAAACCACATTTATAGTACAATTTTGTAATGTTTATATTGAGGTAAACAAGCTATAATAACTTGAATGTACAAGAAATTTGATCTGATAATTTGAATAAGTTTTATTTTGGGCTAATTTTATAGCAAATTATTTTGGAGAAATATTTAATTTGCTTTTCAATATTCAATATAATCCAGATAGTTACAAGTGTCAAGAATTTTATATAACTATTTATATATGTAACTTAAGTTTCGGTATAATATCCACAGTTAAAGGCTCTATTTTTAAATGTTTCTTATAAGACTCAAGATGCATATGAACTCTTTTTTTAAATAACGCAATTCACACTCTAATTTAAATGGAAACTATTCTCCCATATTTAAATCTCATTGAATTTATTATTGTACTTCTCTTTTTTAGGTACAAATCCTTATCTCCGAAATGCAGGTTGACGTTACACCCTCCAAAGTAATACTATTTATTCGAATTTATTCTTCAAATCTGCTTTTCTTCATTCTATCTGTAAATGGAAAATCTCTATCCAATCACTAACAAGTAAAGGGTTAGCTTAGAGAGTAAGATATAAGGGAGGTAAAGTCCCTACCAATTCACTACCAAGTAAAGAGTTAACTTAGAGAGTAAGATATAAGGGAGGCAAAGTCCCTACCAATTCACTACCAAGTAAAGGGTTAGCTTAGAGAGCAAGATATAAGGGAGGTAAAGTCCCTACCAATTCACTACCAAGTAAAGAGTTAACTTAGAGAGTAAGATATAAGGGAGGCAAAGTCCCTACCAATTCACTACCAAGTAAAGAGTTAACTTAGAGAGTAAGATATAAGGGAGGCAAAGTCCCTACCAATTCACTACCAAGTAAAGGGTTAGCTTAGAGAGTAAGATATAAGGGAGGTAAAGTCCCTACCAATTCACTACCAAGTAAAGAGTTAACTTAGAGAGTAAGATATAAGGGAGGTAAAGTACCTACCAATAATTCTATCCTGTATATAGAAGTAACACAATCTGAAATTTTTTATTGTTGATCATGTATTATGGTTAAATATCAAAATTTTAGGCACTATTTACGGATAGTGTCCGACGAAAGATTATAGACTGTAACTATTTCAAATTATCATAAATTACGATTGAGTATTTGTCTAATCATTTGCTGTCGTAGATATTTTTTATCATCTACTAAAATCACCGATCGAAAGAGAGGCGATTATTTTATTTGTATATACCTATATTGTATATCTCAGTACAATGATCTATTAAATTTAAAAAGAATTAAGTTCAGCATTCAACATTTCACTGAAAATGTAATCATGCAATAGAGATACTATTTCAATTTTCTAATTAATTTAAATTATAATAATTTATTTATCTATTTATTTATTTATTTTATACAGTAATACTGTATTCAGTTTCATTCTTCAATAAATATCATAGTTTATTCTCTTTTAATCTTGTTAACAGTTTATCACATTTATTATCACCAGCTGGTCAGTGAAAGGGCTGAAAACACTCTAAAGATTAACAACATTTTCTATTGTTTGTCTAACAATTTAAACCACTTTCCATTGTCCGAATTAATTCATACTTTATAAAAATGAACTCGAAATATAGGATAAGTTCTGAGTTATCGGACAGTTACACATTTTCGATCATAAAAATAACTCAATATTTCATTCAGTATCCAAGATACATCCAGGTATCACGGATACGAATATTAATAACGATGTAAAATGTTTCAAAAAATTCAACATGATCGAAAATGTGGAAGTCACCCTATATACTTGAATAATATTTAACAGTTATTAATCTTTACTTAATCCAATTGACAAAATTGGTTGTTATATTGCCTACTATTTTACCACAGCCATTTATCAATTATTATCATGGGCTAATACCCACCATAATCTTCCTCAATTCACCTCCTCCCCCCATAACGCTGACAGATCACCTTAGTATCTACCAGATGGTCACTTTTGCTCAGCGTAATATTGTTTGTATGCCATTGTGTTTGAGGTAGCTTTTAGTGAGTCAATTGGTGAGCAAAGCGGGTAAAGGAACTATCTAACATTTGTGAGTGGTAGATAGATCCCTTACCTCTAACTAAGGATATCGCTAGAAATGTTAGACTGATCCTTTACCAAACTTGCTGTTCAGTTTGTGTTTTTTTATCCCATTGCCTGAATAGTGAATATAGCTTTGTGTTCTTTTCAAAAGAAATAATGGTGTTAATAACATTACTTGACTAAATGGCACCTGGAGCGTAGTTTGTAAATAATGTCATATTTGACCTTCTCTCTATAGAGTGATTTGTTATATTTACACACTATATTTTTTAACTCAACTACTTAAAAATATAATATATTAAATCATTTTCACTATCTCTCAAACACCACCAACCGGAGCTAACCTACTCTTATGTGAAGGATTAGAGACATAAATATAACTATAACTAACATTAGACAGATAGTACATTTATATGTTATTGCCATTAATTGATGAAACAACAGTAGTTGCACTTTAGCTTCGACACACTCAGTCAAAACTAACCTTTGCCAACCTAAAATGAAACTGCGTGCAATATCATTACCCCAATGCAATGGAATGGGTAAACAATGCATCTGGAATGATTCTACTAAGAGTATTAGGACCTATTCATCAGTTTTCCATTGTATATTAATAATCATACTATGACCTATTTATCCGTTTTTCCCTAATATTTCAGTCACCACGCTATATATCCTTGTAACTTTGTGTCACATTACGGTAGATTATGGGAGATTTTCGGGAGATTTGCCACCTGTTACTGATATGCATCGCTAAGCTAAGAAGGGGACAATGATATGGTGATAAAAGTATAATATTATAAATTATTTATTATTTAGAACAATTGGAATAGTTAGGTTAGGCTGTAGTATAGATGATCAAGTTGGAAAATTAGTTCCAAGATATTAAATTTCATAAGGAATCGATATATTGAATCTATTTGGTGAAGCGATGTGTTTTTGTACGATCATAAAAGTATTAGTTTCTTACAAGAAATTATATTTTTCCGAATAAAATTATATTTTTTTTTAATTAATTATATTTTTTCTAATAAATTTTTTTTTTTTCTAATAAAATTATATTTTTCTATTCAAATTATATTTTTTGAATAAAATTATATTTTTTGGAATATAAATAAAAACTTTTTCATTCAATGAAATCCCTTTTTTAAATATAATTCCATTTTCATTTATAATAAATGTTACTATTTTTTATTCACTAAAAAATTATACACTTAAAAAAAATTAATTAACTTTTCCAATGATAGTTTATTCAGTATCGGTTGATAATTATTTTTTTTCCAATGCATTTTTTCTCCTAATTATCCTGTCAGAGGCAGGTGAAGGTTTTTAATTAACAAATCAAAGGTAAAATATGAAATGACTGCAGTTTAACAGTAGGTAATAACATGATTTAATAATTCATTAACTTTTAATTAAGTAATTAAGTAATTTCTCAATGTGATTAGTTGGGGGAGTTCTGAGTTATCGGACAGTTCCTCATTTGCGATGAGTTAAATAATAATTTTTGAATAATTCATCTAGCATGCTCGATAATAGGGAGCTGTCTAATAACTCATAACTTACCCTATTGCAATTAGAGAAATGAAAAATATAATTTTTATGATATATAAATTTCTCAATAATATTTTAATTGAGATTTAATTTCGTTTCATTACATTAATTTTTGCAATGAGTATTAATTAATATACTTTATCTAAATATGATCAACTATGTAACTTAATATTGATTACAGTTTAGATTTTATCATAACTGAATCGATTCTCAATATAATAAACTATGTGATTTATCATTTATTTGTATTCTATAAAAAATCTATTTACTCCTCGGTTAGTACACCTGAATCGCTAAGAAACAAGACTCAATTTGTGTAAGGTGAGTGATTACCGTAGAGTTATCAGATAATAAAATTACCCGGTCGGTGCAAAGAAACTGCATAGCACTACTCTATTATTGATCACCAGGACATTAAATATTGATTATAAGAATAGATTTACTAGAGGGTCAGAAATGAAAAACTCTGCGGTAACTGACTGTCAGCTTTCAACTTACTTCATGAATCACAATTAAAATAAATGTAAATTAGTCCTTATCCTTAAATGAATAATAATAACATTTCGTCAGATATCATTCAGTGAAATAAAATTTATAATAGTTTGATTTCATCGAAACAAAAAATACCAACACAATCTATTAAAAGCTCTAATTACCAAACATAATTTAATAACAAATATACAAATTACTGCAAGTAGGTTGTAAGTTCAATGGGAGAGGAGGGGAAATACGCGATTTACCAGTTGCTACGACTAGCTGCTATGCCTGTTACTACGACCAGTGACTACGTCTCTTACTACGACTAGCTACTACGTACCTTACTTCGACTAGTTACTACGAACAGTTACTACGACCAGCTACTACGTACCTTACTACGACCAGTTACTACGTCTCTTAGTACAACCAATTAATACGACCAGCTACTACGTCTCTTACTACGACCAGTTACTATACGTCTCTTAGTACAACCAATTAATACGACCAGCTACTACGTCTCTTACTACGACCAGTTACTACGTCTCTTAGTACAACCAATTAATACGACCAGCTACTACGTCTCTTACTATGACCAGTTACTACGTCTCTTAGTACGACCAGTTACTACGTCTGTTACTATGACCAGTTACTACGTCTCTTACTACGACCAGTTACTACGTATGTTACTACGACCAGTTACTACGTCTCTTACTACAACCAGTTACTACGTCTCTTACTACGACCAGCTACTACGTCTGTTACTACGACCAGCTACTACGTCTCTTACTACGACCAGTTACTACGTCTCTCACTACGACCAGTTACTACGTCTGTTACTACGATCAGCTACTACGTCTCTTACTACGACCAGCTACTACGTCTCTTACTACGACCAGTTACTACGTCTCCTACTACGACCAGCTACTACGTCTCTTACTACGACCAGTTACTACGTATCTTAGTACGACCAGTTACTACGTCTCTTAGTACGACCAGTTACTACGTCTGTTACTACAATAGAGTGCGTCTCTTTCGCGCCAAATTGAAGCCTACGGCGCAGGCACGGCACAAACAGCGCTCTGATTGGTTGACAGGGAGATGCTGCAAACATACCGCTATTGCAATGTTAAAGTGTATTTGTAGCTTAGGAGTTACGTTACAGCAGAGGAAGATGTAATACTTGCTTGTATCGAACTAATAGTAAAGGCAACGGTTGATATTTATCTGAATATTATGGATATTAATTTAATTGAAAGAAATTGTACAGAACCAAGTAATATAAATTCCTGCTGTTAACAGAATCTTTTCAGGCAGTGTGAAGAAAGTATATACTTATAAAAAGTTATGTATATTTGGCATGTTTGGCATTGAATACCAACAACATGAGTAATAGTTATTTTGAATACCAAATATAAAAACCTTTTAAATCATTATTGTTATTATTATTGTTTTGTTTCTTCTATTATCAAAATGTAGAAGCGTCCTCTGTCTTGGAGCTTACCCCACTGAAATGCTTTTCCGTTCCTATTGCATTTGCATAAGTGGCGGAAACATCAAATAACTGCGCAAAAAGAGCACAAGAAGGGAATAACCTCCCAATGAGAAAAGGACATGTTTTACACTCCATTTGCTGTTCCTTGATTGGAAAAAATGTGCAGAGATTGCTTCTCTTCTTCTTGCTGTTTTCTTTGAGTGCAAGAAAATTAGTGAACGAAAAATTAACTTCGCAAATTTTAAAATTACTGACCTCTATTGTTCAGACAATGCTAATAACAAATGCTGATAACAAATGCTGATAACAAATTTCCAATTTCAATCCATAGCTTGTTCATCATTATCTGAATGGTCATCAATTTTAACATTTGCCTTCTGTAATCGAAGCTTTTCCATTTCGCACTGTGTTCATAAGTAGATGTTTTCTCATCACATTCATATTGATTATAATATAGCTATTTATATAGCACCAATAATATAATCAATATACAGGTTAATTACAGGTACCAACTCATAGAAGTTACAGAGCATGTTGACTATGGAAGTAATATCCATCATACCGCACTACCTACCTAACAATTATGCTACTAAAGCTACTAATTTACATAATAACATGTAAATAAACAGAAATAAAATGGTTGTTTGTTGAAAGTTTTGTAATAAATTTAACTAAAAGACATCAGCACGTACAGATGTAATGACACAGACGCTAAAGTTAAAATGCTTTGGTGCTAAATGCATATGGTTAATGTGATTAATAAGCAATGCATTAGATTGTTTGGGTACAAAAGTCGGTAGGTAATGTGGTAAATACATATAGCGTCAATTGGCACTCAAATGCATGTGGGTGAATGCAGTTAATCAATGAAATGGTTATTTCCTCCCTTAAAAATGGTTTCACTGTATAGTAGGTAACGCTTTCATAAAAAAAGATCGATCTCTGAACTAAGAATACGTATTATAAAAACTGTATAAAAAGATGTAATGGCTATTATGTATGTAAATTAATTTAATTTCAATCTTATGGAAAATGAATTAGTAAGTAACTTCAATATTTTGAGATATCCATAATTCTCTACAATTGAAAATATCAAAATATTAATATAAATAACAATTAATATAATTACAATTAGAGTTAAATTACGGGTCAAACTTATTATTATTCACTTATTTTCCTATGGCACCACAATAACTTCCTGCATGGGTACATGTACTTATTTCATTAGACATCTATTTCATATAAAATAACAAACACTATATTATCATCTGCAGGTACCGAGGGTACTCACCTTCCTTGTGTAGTGACAGTAGTAATGTTTGTTTTGGTTATTACAGTTTCTTTAGCTTCTAAAGGTATTAATACCCGAGTAACATAGGTAATTACTTTGGTATTTGCTCAGTAAAGGTTAAATATTTCCATAATTACATAATTCGTCATCTTTAAGTTCAGGTCTATTAGCATTGATGTATAAATTGAGTCTCAATCACTCGTTTGATATTAAAAAGATGTTCATTAATTCATGATTATGAATTCCATTCATTTCTCTGAATGTAGTTTCATAATTAATACTTTTGAAGGATGATCCAGAGTATTAAATTTTACAAATAATGTAGTCTTGTACTCAGACCAATTAGAAAATATCTGCTACCATTACAATTTGTATATATTTTTTTTAAATGTGAATTTTTTTTTTGTGAATGTAACTAATGTGAAATTAGTTACCTGTTAAAAAATTACAGATATCTTTAACTGTACATTTTGATCTCCATACTACAAAGTTTTTAAAGGTTTATAACGCATTCTGGCAATATAATTATACCACTACAATGTCCCTTTGTTTCATTTATTTAGTGTTACTCTGCATGTTACAGCAGCTGAAGAGCAATGAAGTCAAACACCCGTGAAGAGATGGAGAGCAAGATATACAAATAATATTACCTCTATTCCGACAATTAGGGAGAAGAAAGCAAATCTTTGCGATGATCCGTGTGAGTTTATGATGAGAAGGTGGGGGTAAATTACGAGTTATTGGACAGTTACTGCTCTACCACCTGTTGCTATGCCTGTTTATTTCCCTGTTTCTGTACCTGTTTTTTTTTACCTGTTTCCTAACCTGTTTCTGTACCTGTTTATTTACCTGTTTTTTTACCTGTTTCCTTACCCTTTTCTTAATCTGTTTCTTTAGTTGTTTCTGTTTCTTTACCTGTTTCTTTACCATTTTCTTCACCTGTTTCTTTACTTAATTCTGTACCTGTTTCTTTACCTGTTTCTCTACCTGTTTCTTTACCTGTTTCCTTACCTGTTTCTCTACCTGTTTCTCTAACTGTTTCTTTACAATTTTCTTTACCTGTTTCTTTACTTGTTTCTTTACCTGTTTCTTTACTGTATTCTGTACCTGTTTCTTTACCTGTTTCTTTACTTAATTCTTTACCTGTTTCTTGACTTAATTATGTACCTGTTTCTTTAATAGTTTATATACCCGTCTCTGTACCTGTTTCCTTACCTGTTTCTTTACCTGTTTCTTTAATAGTTTATATACCCGTCTCTGTACCTGTTTCCTTACCTGTTTCTTTATTAGTTTATATACCCGTTTCTGTTCCTGCTTCCTTACCTGTTTCTTTAATAGTTTATATACCCGTCTCAGTACCTGTTTCCTTACCTGTTTCTTTACCTGTTTCTTTAATAGTTTATATACCCGTCTCTGTAACTGTTTCCTTAACTGTTTCTTTAATAGTTTATATACCCGTCTCTGTAACTGTTTCCTTACCTGTTTCTTTACCTGTTTCTTTATTAGTTTATATACCCGCGTCTGTACCTGTTTCCTTACCTGTTTCTTTACCGGTTTCTTTATTAGTTTATATACCCGTCTCTGTAGCTGTTCCCATTTCATCGAAACTCTACCATATTTCCTCATCACATTTCAAATGTCATTGTTAACTTCTTAAAGTCTACGGATTTGAGTCATGCCAAATAAAAATTGTAATTGAGACAATTTTTTGGTATTACTAGCTAACATTTAAATTAAGTATTAATATTGTGTAACATAAATCACTAGAAATTGGGAATTTAAATCGAAAAAAGGAATTTGAAAGAAATTGTCACATCACATCAGAAAAACATTTTATTAAATACAAATGACTCGAAGAAAATACAATCGTAATTTATATTCATTCTAAAAATCTCACAAGTTCAGCATTGACAGTTAGTGAAAGGCAGCATTAACAGTTAGTGAATGGCAGCATTGACAGTATGTGAATGGCAGCATTAACAGTTAGTGAATGGCAGCATTAACAGTTGGTGAATGGCAGCATTGACAGTATGTGAATGGCAGCACTAACAGTTAGTGAATGGCAGCATTGACAGTATGTGAATGGCAGCACTAACAGTTAGTGAATGGCAGCATTAATAGTTAGTGAATGGTAGCATTAACAGTTAGTGAATGGCAGCATTGACAGTATGTGAATGGCAGCACTAACAGTTAGTGAATGGCAGCATTGACAGTATGTGAATGGCAGCACTAACAGTTAGTGAATGGCAGCATTAATAGTTAGTGAATGGTAGCATTAATAGTTAGTGAATGGTAGCATTAACAGTTAGTGAATGGCAGCATTGACAGTATGTGAATGGCAGCACTAACAGTTAGTGAATGGCAGCATTGACAGTATGTGAATGGCAGCACTAACAGTTAGTGAATGGCAGCATTAATAGTTAGTGAATGGTAGCATTAATAGTTAGTGAATGGTAGCATTAACAGTTAGTGAATGGCAGCATTAACAGTTAGTGAATGGCAGCATCAACAGTTAGTGAATGGCAGCATTAACAGTTAGTGAATGGCAGCATTGACAGTATGTGAATGGCAGCACTAACAGTTAGTGAATGGCAGCATTAATAGTTAGTGAATGGTAGCATTAATAGTTAGTGAATGGTAGCATTAACAGTTAGTGAATGGCAGCATTAATAGTTAGTGAATGGTAGCATTAATAGTTAGTGAATGGTAGCATTAACAGTTAGTGAATGGCAGCATTAACAGTTAGTGAATGGCAGCATCAACAGTTAGTGGATGGCAGCATTAACAGTGAGTGAATGGTAGCATTAACAATTAGTGAATGGCAGCATTAACAGTTAGTGGATGGCAGCATTAACAGTGAGTGAATGGTAGCATTAACAGTTAGTGAATGTTAGCATTAACAGTTAGTGAATGGCAGCATTAACAGTTAATGAATGGCAGCATTAACAGTTAGTGGATGGCAGCATTAACAGTTAGTGAATGGCAGCATTTACAGTTAGTGAATGTTAGCATTAACAGTTAGTGAATGGCAGCATTAACAGTTAGTGAATGGCAGCATTTACAGTTAGTGAATGGTAGCATTAACAATTAGTTCGCATAGGCAAATGGGCCATGTATTTTTAAAGATGTAGAGACTGAAAATCTTTGTTTTGTAAACAC
>CANNZV010000295.1:36787-367504 GCA_947561585.1 Caprella mutica | reverse complement strand
CTAGACTGATTGAAAAATCACTTCGATAACAAGATTATTTCGCACCGAACCGTTTTCTATGTCCAGCTAGGTCCCTTTACCTTTCACTATTAGATTTTATCTCTTATATATGTTAAAGAGAAGGTATTTAAATCTAAACCAAACATGATTGAAGACTTGAAGCAAGTAATACGTGAAGTAACCAAAATATATAAGTTGCAGTAATTACTAATTTTGAAAAGAAGGAATAATCTCTGTATTAAGCACAAAAAAGACGATTTTAAGCAATTGTTATACACTGAATAAAACTTGAAAATATACTCTTCCATATGATATTCGTTTCATCTTTCTGCATCAATTACTTTTTGAGTTATAAGCATTTACTTTCGACCAGTTTTTTATTGGTCACCCGGTATAGTCTTCATTATTTGATTATTTTCTAATTTAGTTATCCAATAATGTAAATATTTTGTAATATCTTACTAAGAAATAATCAAATAGATATTAACTCTCTCTTATATACACTCAAGAAATTACATGAGGAGTAATGGAACTCTTATTAAGTCCCTTTTATCTCTTAAGTTATTAATTAAGTCCCTTTTATATCTTATTAATTAAGTCCCTTTTATCTCTAAAGTTTTTAATTAAGTCCCTTTTATCTCTTAAATTATTAATTAAGTCCCTTTTATCTCTTAAATTATAAATAAGTCCCTTTTATCTCTTAAATTAATTGAATTAATCTACCTTAAGTATTGATCGTATTTCATAGTAAAACATAGCATTTTCAGAAGTAATGAATCATTTTCAGAAGTAATGAATCATTTTCATGTAAAATATGATAATTTTCATGTAAAATATGATAATTTTCATGTAAAATGTGATCATTTTCATGTAAAATGTGATCATTATCATGTAAAATGTGATCATTTTTATGTAAAATATGATCATTTTTATGTAAAATATGATCATTTTCAAGTAAAATATGATCATTTTTATGTAAAAATCATAATTTTAATGTGTATAAATCATAATTTTAATGTATAAACCTTAATTTTAATGTAAAATCATAATTTTTATGTAGAATATCATAATCTAATATAAAATATCATAATTTTCAGGATGTTGAACACAAAACGATATACAGTTTTTTTAAATATAATCTAATTTACTTCAAGTTCAATAATTATTATATCCAGTTTTGGAAAATTTTGATAGTTTTGTAAATTAATTTTACTCACAAATTACTCTTACAAGAAAGATAATTATGATGGGGTCATAGAAGATTAAGAGGGGATATCACATCTTAATCCTCTATGGCACCACCATAACTTTCTCACTTAGAGGTACAGTCTGCTTCACAACACAAGAGGTACACTAATTACCTCACTGGTAGTACTTCATTTCATGTACAAAGTAGTGTCCATAATGTGTGCTGTGAACTGAAAAGAATTAGAACATAGAGTGATTTCTTAACAATATTTTACTGTGAATTGTGGTGAGTGTTGACAATTTTATCTTTTAAAGGCTCCCTACTATAAAAAGCAAACCTTCTTTGAATAATGAAAAACAAATTTATCTTTATTTAGACAATGAACATTAAAAAACAAAAGAAATGCTTCTCTGCTCTATGACAATGGCTCCGACCATACTTTTCCTTGACCAACGTCAGGACCTTACTTTTTTTTCCATCTGAATTGCCTAACCGACTGTATGCTCTAACCAAAAGGTGTCTCTCACATCAACAGTGACGTCGGTAATGCGACGGCCGATTTCAGCAAGGATTGCGCATGCCGTTTTCACCATAGCTACCTGCCGTTTTCACCATAGCTACCTGCTGTTTTTACCATAACTACCTGCCGTTTTCACCATAGCTACCTGCTAGTTCCACCATAGCTACCTGCCGTTTTCACCATAGCTACCTGCTGTTTTCACCATAGCTACCTGCCGTTTTCGCCATAGCTACCTAACGTTTTCACCATAACTACATGCCGTTTTCACCATAGCTACCTGCCGTTTTCACCATAGCTACCTGCCGTTTTCACCATAGCTACCTGCTATTTTTCCCTAGCTACCTGCCATTTTCACCAAAGCTACCTGCTGTTTCCACCGCTATGGGTTTGAACCGATATCGAATGATATATTGTAGGGTAAGTAACGAGTTAGCGTCCGTTTCACATTATCGATCATATAAGAAGAAATTATAATTCAATATACTAACTTGTTATTTCAATTTGTACTTTAATGATATTTTGCACTTTTTAATGTCCAAAAGATTTATCTAAATGTAAGTTGAATCAATGTATTTTTACATCATATTTTCATCTCAGCGTGACCAAGTAGCTACAAATTGTCTTTTCACATCATTACCTATTAGGTCATAACTCATTGTCATGTCTACACCAAACTGACATGAGATTTATAGAGCAGCTCTATTACAAGATTATCTCTTCCGTAGCAGGACAGTGCAGCTCTACGTCTAATTAATTACCAACATGCGATGTATATGAAAATAGTGAAACAATTTTAATGTCGAAACGATCAATACCTACGGATATTTTACATATACCTCCCAGTTTTGTATCTACTGTCTAACTCCTGAGAGTTAATTAATGCGTGTAACTTCTATTCAACCAGTGAAACACTACAATGAACTGATTTCAATAAAGATTTGTTAATTTCTTCTGTTATTTTCTTATGTTGTTAATGTAGAATTTTTATAGATAATTTTTTTTTATAAATGATATTGTAGTGATTTTTTATTTATTTTAATGAAGAAATGCATACTCACAAGCTGTAAATGGAAGGTTCTTGTAAGGTTAACTAATTTAAAACTCATAAAAAAAATGGAAAGAACATATTCCGAGTTAAAAAAAGTTATTTAGCTCTAGGTTATTTTCATAGGAAGGATAATCCTTTATTTGTGTCCTGTAGCATCGCATTTTCTCTTTATTTCACCCATCTATGTGACCATCCCAATATTGTACTCTAACATTACCATGTTATGTAGGCACAGAGTGAGCAAAACTAATTTATTGGTTTTTGAAACAATTTTATCGGTTTTTGCTACAATTGTATATGTTTCGAAACAATTTATTCTGGTTTTGAAACTATTGTTATTTGTAATAATTTTATTGATTTTGAACTATTCGTGTGAGTTTTAGATACTGAACCACTAATAGTTAAAATATACTTTAAATATCAAATTACTTAAAAGTTAGAAATTATTTAAAAAGCATATTTCTTTATTATTTTAGATGATATATAAATATTCAGGTGAAATGCAATATCCATGCGTGTTATCTGCCTGAGTTAAAATTGTACAACTTTTTCGATAGTACTTACACTCATTTCAGTTACTAACCTCCTATTACCTAACCGTGTCGTACTTGCTAATAATCATTTACAGTCCTGACATTATTCACTGTACCCTTCATTAGAGAGCTGCTTGTATGTTCTACATATCTGAGGTAGAAATAGGATATTAATCTTATTCAAATTTCAAATCTACGCAGGTACAGGATCTATCTACCAAATATCTGCTATTAAGTCATAGACCGATGGTATGAACATATGGGTGTGTTACAACATCAATTACAGGTAGGAAATAGGTAGTAAAATATGATAATTATGTTGCTATTTGCACTCTCACATCATAGCTAATTTTACAGTGTATTTATTTCATTATTATGATGGTTAGTTTGCGCCATACAAAGGGTAGTATAAATATTCACTGTGACGACAAATCGGGTGACGCAGTTAAGCGTTGAGTTATCTCCTCTCGTCATGCGTCAGTTAATACACTATCTGTACATTAAATGTATATGTATATATTTGCCGTTATATAGAAATCAATATATTTTAACATTTTAGTTGGTTACTTTCATTGGTATCCATGATACTTGATGGTCTCATGGATACCGATCGTAATAACAAATTAGAAATATAATAACGAGGGATAGTATTTAATCATATCTGGCCCCACCATAACTTGGTCTATGTGTTTAATCTGTGTTAATCATCACTATCTCTCATAAATAAAATGATTGAGTTAATTATATGTTATTTAGTGGACTACACCACGAATTAAAAGTCCACACTTGTGGTGTATGACCATATAATAAACATCAAAAAGGAGTATGAACATAAGGTATAATGCTCTTAAAAGGTAAATAAAAAATAGCAATGTACATAGTAATAATCAGTTCATGTGAAAAATGTTTTAATTATTAATATAAAAAAAAATTTACCAGGTAAATACTTGTCTCAATACAAAAAAAAATATATAAAATTAATTAAATACATAAATAGAGACTATTTCATAAAATTGCTGATACCAGGATTTTATTTTCGGGGCTAGGCTGATTTTCCGAAAACGAATTGGCTGAAACCAAATTGGTAGAAAACCAATTCGCTGAAACAGATTCTCCGAATACATGTTTGCCGAATACCAAATTTGCCGAAAACGGATTTTCCGAAATACGGATTTGCCGAAGGATAAATTTTCCGAAAGACGAATTTGTCGAAAATCAAATTTAATATATTTAAAAACTTCATTATGTGGGACTTTGTAGTTCTCATCATTATATCTTATGAATAAAAAATATATTTCTTATATGAATTTGACTTTACTATTGCTATTTAAATTTGTATTCCACTAATTCCATATCATTTTGGTTAATTCATATTTCTAACTGTATATATTAAATATTAACATGTATATGGCATTACTAATAAAGGATTGATAAAAATACAGGTTTTTAGCTGAAAAAAAGTTATTCATGCAGGTGATTCAATCGTTGAAGATATTGGAGAAAAGCTATTCCGTGAATACATTCACTTACCAAGTTATGTGATGAAAAAGGACACAAACACCTGTGACTGAACTCACGGATGGAAGAGGAAAATGAAGAGGTGATACTAAATGAAGCTTATGAGCCTAACTAACACGAAAGTTTAATATCTCTCAGTTTAAGAAAATAACTCAAGAGCTATTCTCTAAAACTGAAAGTAGCATTAAAAAAAATGAAAAATATGATAACACATTGTGTTAAGAATCATTAATAATCATTTAGTAAGACTCCAGGACAATAACCCCCCGTGCCCAAAAAAACCCCGCAGTCAAAAAACCCCCGTGCAAAATACCCCCGGACAAAAAAAAACGTGAAATATACCCCACGGACGAATACCCCCCGGATAAAAAACCTCCAAGCAAAAGCACCGGGTGCAAAAAAGCCCCGGTCTATATAAACTGCATAATTCATTTTTATTAATATATTTAACATTATTCAATGCAAACCAATAATTACTACATTTTCTTCGAAAATATGACAATTCTTTTGCAAAATAAGGTATAATTATTTTTAATTATTTTACTGGCCGGGGATGGCGTTAAACTCAACTTGAGGAAAATTCCACCATGGAAGATTCCACCGTTTTGAAAATAAATTCGGTATATATATAATTTAAGTAGATATTTGTTCATCTGAGATTCAGTAGAATGATGTTATGAAATACAAACTCTAAGTGAATTATAATGAATGAACAAATCTTTCTTTGAAATATATGCCATTTATTAATTCTCTCTATTAAATATTCATCTTACTAATCGTGGCTAAAGAAGACACTGCTACGACGACACTATAATATATAGCTTCTAATACAATGATTTAAATAAAATATAAATAGATGCATGTAGTTATTATAATTAAGAATTCTATTGTTCAATTCACACTATATTTTAAACTTTATAATAAACTAAATTAATTTACATTTGAACTTATAAAAAAATACACTTGAAGGGATCGTTTCATCCGTCTCTATTTTCGAAGGTTAGTCTTAACTTATCCCTTAGGTCTTGAGTTACAAAAACTATTCTCATAATTTCTGAACAATTATTTAACTAATAAGATGTTGCCTAGTTACCACCAGAATCAGATTCTTTTAAATCGGCTTTATTTAATGTATATACACTTGAATCCAGAAACATGCTGTGGAATCTTCCAATTTGGAATTTTCCAGCGTTGGAATATTCCGTGGTGGAGCTTTCCAGCGGTGGAATTTTCCTGGTGAAACTTTCCGTGGTGGAATTATCTGCGAGAGAATTTACATAGAACCCTTTTAAATATTTGTATAATTTTGAAATACAAAAATTATAATAGACTCCAAGCTTACAATTATTTTGAAATGTGTATATACATTTTATTAGGACACCCAGTATATGTTGATTGTAAAACTTTCAATTTGATTTGGAGCTGGTCAATAAATATTCCAGAGTATTATTATTTTATCAAAGTGAATTTTCATTAAAAGTTCATTTCGTGTTTTTTCAAAAAATATTAAAAAAAATAAGTATATGAATATTTGATTGTTTAAAATATTGAAAAACTCATTGAAAGAATATTAATTAAAAATAATTCTCATCGTTGAAGAGTTGGATTTTTTAACTCTTTACTCATCCAAGTTACTATATTTTTATTGAATAAGAAGAAAAAGATGCCTAGTTCCCTGAAGTGATCCAAATTCTAGCTTAATTTCTAATAGGCGTTCATTGTGTTCTAAACCTGTGTCAAGTTAGGAAGTGAAGTGTCTCTTGGTGTCTATTCTATCTTCTTAATTAGTAACTTTCTCTATCTTGTCAATCTTTTAAATATACTTGTTCAATTCTAAATGTTACAGTTTTGGTAACTTTTATTATAAGTAAATAAACATTAAGTTCACTTGTCAAAACTAAGGCGGATAACACTATTAAATATTGTTTATAGGCACGCAACTTTAAATATTAAATTTCTCATCTTTTTCTATTTTTGCTACTTTCCTGTCGATTGTTTCAAATTCTTTAAAGTTTATGCATATTTCCAGGTAAATTCCTCTCACACTTTCGTAATAACTTTTTATCAGTGTTGATGGAACTTTAATTTGGGTCAGTCTGAAAACTGAATCAAGTTTTGTGCTCCCTAGTGGTGAGTTTCTTATTTACTCTTATAAATCTTTTCTATGCATACTAGATTTCTATATTTCCGATATATAATTTAAACTATTTATTATCATTTGTATTATGTTGTGAATGGGTTTAGTTGAACCTGTGGGTGCTGTATTGGATTGAGCTGGTTTAAATCTAAACAACTCTGACCAAGGAACGCTTTTGGTGCACCGGTCCATAGTGACATTCGGGCATACAATCATTTGCAAGTACAAGGTTCTGAGGACATGCACGATGACTATCGCTGTCTATAGATTAAAATAACCTCTCTGCTCTTTCTGATTAGCACCTGCTTCAATTCTCTTTCCCATATTCGCTAACTTCGTATAAATACTTTATTTAATTAAGCTTATAGAAGTTAAATGTTCTGTTTTGTCCTGGTCCGCAGGAGCTCTCGTACTTGGGGCCTGGAGACTAAAATCCCTTGATTCATAGCGGACCACAGTCTTCAGTGGAGGCTTCAAAAAGAATTTCCAGTTTGTTGGTGGAAGTTCACGAAGACTGATTAGCGTGAATCCTAACACATACCACCCCCCCCCCTCCAGCCCAAGTTACTCCAAACTTACTCCTGAACAATTTAAATTTAAGTGTTTATTCTAGGGCTAAATAGGTAGTATAGGTTTGTAAATATTGTTTTGGTGATCAGCTCAAGTATTTGTATTTTTCTGTCAATTATCCAATTAAACTTAGCGTAATTTATTCATTCAAATATTTTATTTTTCCTACTATACAGTAGGTGGTGCCCAATTTTACTTGCAAAATTCTGATACCATATCAGGTCGAACAGGACCTAATTGTACGACGTCGTGTGCATGCACACAACGCTACATCGTATAATAAATGAACACAAAATCTTTCAAATCTCAAAACTTCATATTTAAAAAAAAATCAATTCATGTTTTTCATGCTCATTTCCATCACCAAAAAAATTATGAATTGAGAAACAAATTCTTTTAATATAATTCTATTTACTTTAGTGTTATTTGTATACTCATTTGAATAGTAAAGTAAAATACACATTGTACAATGTTAACAAAACTCTCAAAGTCTCCATAATTCAATGACATCTTCAGGCTGTAACTTTTCCAGGCAAAACATATAATTATAACTCATTATAATAAAAATTTCTTTGATATTTGTTTACATATGAGTCACACATTCTGTGTGATCCATACGGTATGAATGGTACATGTAGGGTTGTGGCAATATGCTTTTAAAATAATAGATCGCATAAATGTTTCAGACGGAGAGAATTAAACAGTATTAATTTCAATCGTTCTAAACCAGTAGTATATAGAAGACTAAACCATTTCATATAGTTTCGTCTAAGATATTCTTAAGATATATGATTTTAAAAGTATAAAGTCACAACACTATAGTTATATGTGTTAGAGTTGTTAATTAAAATAACGAATGTTTAATATCTACTGTCCTTTCTTGACTTTTTTCCTACAGAAATACAAAATATTTTTTTTTATATTTAAAAGTTGAGTTTTTACGTATCGTCGTAAATCAGCGTAAATCACAAAAAATAGGAAATTAATTGTACTGTGATGACGTGATCCTCTAAGCACATATCAGTCCACGATTTAATGGAGTACACACGCATGTGCAAGCTGTGATTGGGTCACACTCCACCCAATCAAAGCTCTGCTCTCTTAATTGCCAATGTCTTATATACCCATGTATTTGTTTCCCCTCATATGTTCAATATCTTTACTTGAAATTTAGTACACATTAGTTTAGTATATATACTAACAACTTGTAAAAATACAGTACCCTAGATATATAAATAAGACATGTGTTTTTCAAACACATAGTCATTCTTTCCTGTATATTCATTAGGGTTAACAGTAAATTGTAAGTCAAATCATTTTGAAACAAATAAGATTTTATTGCTTTGTTATCAATTGAAAGTTTCACATAACTTCAGTGCTCACTGTCTATAAATAGTTTTAAAATAATAGATATAACTGTTCTAAATATTATTATTTGAAAAGTAACTTTCTGAAAAATAGATTACTTTATTTAGTAATTTTATTCTCAAAAATAAGGCGCAGAGATTAATTTCAATTGGATTTCAAAAGCAACACTAAGTGAGCACTTAGTTGACTTATCGTATCGGTAATGTGTGCTTTTTTGCAAAATGGGCCAGTATGGAGACAATATGGGTTGTTATGTTGAAATCATCTTGGCCGAAGATGTTGCCGATTTGTTGATAAATTTTCAGTCATATAATGTTGACAGGCTAGCTATATAGTTATTAGGTTGTACTAATATGACAATTAAATTGGGTGGATTCGCCACATTGAACCAACCTTCTCCCGAGGTAACATTCCATGATAATGGATAAATATTATCCCCATGTTATTTCCAGGCTACTTTTCAGTCTGACATCTCTTGTCCATCTAATCATCTAGTGCCCATGTTGGAACAATGTGGCATGGTTGCTTGAGTAACAGCAGAGTGAATAATTTAAATAGGTTTTACAGTTACAATGAATATATAATAAATATAGTATTCAGTCTATTTGGCTTTCATTATAACAACATTTTAATATTTAATATTTGTATAGAATGGAAACATATAGATATTGTAATTGGAATATTCAATATTTTCAATTTTAAATCGATATCATATAAACATTACAATGCCTCGTGGGTAAATTGTAATACTGTGATTATCTACAGCAGTTAATCACATTATTCTACAACATAGTAATGAATTATTGTACGAGAATAACAAGATGCATTTTTCATCATTATTGTTGAATAAATCAAGATTTACGAGACTGAAGTAATAAATCCAAATACTCATTAAATTATTTATCTTGTAATTAGATATTAGATCTCACTGCCTCTGAGTGCAACAGACTACGGTGTATATAAGTGACTACAGAGCTTAATGGTGAGTGAGATGGTGAATGAGATGGTGAATGAGATGGTGAATGAGATGGTGAATGAGATGGTGAATGAGATGGAGAATGAGATGGAGAATGAGATGGAGAATGAGATGGAGAATGAGATGGAGAATGAGATGGTGAATGAGATGGTGAATGAGATGGTGAAAGAGATGGTGAATGAGATTGTGAATGAGATGGTGAATGAGATGGTGAATGAGATGGTGAATGAGATGGTGAATGAGATGGTGAATGAAATGGTGAATGAAATGGTGAATGAAATGGTGAATGAAATGGTGAATGAAATGGTGAATGAGATGGAGTGAATGAGATGGAGTGAATGAGATGGAGTGAATGAGATGGAGTGAATGAGATGGAGTGAATGAGATGGAGTGAATGAGATGGAGTGAATGAGATGGAGTGAATGAGATGGAGTGAATGAGATGGAGTGAATGAGATGGAGTGAATGAGATGGAGTGAATGAGATGGTGAATGAGATGGTGAATGAGATGGTGAATGAGATGGTGAAAGAGATGGTGAAAGAGATGGTGAAAGAGATGGTGAAAGAGATGGTGAAAGAGATGGTGAAAGAGATGGTGAAAGAGATGGTGAAAGAGATGGTGAAAGAGATGGTGAAAGAGATGGTGAAAGAGATGGTGAAAGAGATGGTGAAAGAGATGGTGAAAGAGATGGTGAAAGAGATGGTGAAAGAGATGGTGAAAGAGATGGTGAAAGAGATGGTGAAAGAGATGGTGAAAGAGATGGTGAAAGAGATGGTGAAAGAGATGGTGAAAGAGATGGTGAAAGAGATGGTGAAAGAGATGGTGAAAGAGATGGTGAAAGAGATGGTGAAAGAGATGGTGAAAGAGATGGTGAAAGAGATGGTGAAAGAGATGGTGAAAGAGATGGTGAAAGAGATGGTGAAAGAGATGGTGAAAGAGATGGTGAAAGAGATGGTGAAAGAGATGGTGAAAGAGATGGTGAAAGAGATGGTGAAAGAGATGGTGAAAGAGATGGTGAAAGAGATGGTGAAAGAGATGGTGAAAGAGATGGTGAAAGAGATGGTGAAAGAGATGGTGAAAGAGATGGTGAAAGAGATGGTGAAAGAGATGGTGAAAGAGATGGTGAAAGAGATGGTGAAAGAGATGGTGAAAGAGATGGTGAAAGAGATGGTGAAAGAGATGGTGAAAGAGATGGTGAAAGAGATGGTGAAAGAGATGGTGAAAGAGATGGTGAAAGAGATGGTGAAAGAGATGGTGAAAGAGATGGTGAAAGAGATGGTGAAAGAGATGGTGAAAGAGATGGTGAAAGAGATGGTGAAAGAGATGGTGAAAGAGATGGTGAAAGAGATGGTGAAAGAGATGGTGAAAGAGATGGTGAAAGAGATGGTGAAAGAGATGGTGAAAGAGATGGTGAAAGAGATGGTGAAAGAGATGGTGAAAGAGATGGTGAAAGAGATGGTGAATGAGATGGTGAATGAGATGGTGAATGAGATGGTGAATGAGATGGTGAATGAGATGGTGAATGAGATGGTGAATGAGATGGTGAATGAGATGGTGAATGAGATGGTGAATGAGATGGTAAAATAGACGGTGAATGAGATGGTGAATGAGATAGTGAATGAGATATCTATCGCAGCAATGGTCATGAACCAATCTGAACTTGAGAAATTACTCACTGACCTATGTTCTACTCCCACTTTTCGACCGCTGAGAGTTATTACAATTGAGGCTGACTGCAATGCAGTTTCCCTTTTTCTCATTATAGCTTAATCCCTTTCTCCCACTAGCAATGCAGCTAATGCCCTCATGTCACGTGCATTGAGTTGCATTGTAGAGAAATGCATTGCATTTGAAGATTAGGAGATAGACAGTGAGGAATGAGAGAGATGAAGGAATGAGACTGACTGAATTGTACAGTATGGTGAATATCTACAGTAACTGCATTGTACAGTCTGGTGAATAACTACAGTAACTGCAATGTACAGTCTAGTGAATATCAACAGTAACTGCATTGTACAGTCTGGTGAATATCTACAGTAACTGCATTGTACAGTCTGGTGAATATCTACAGTAACTGCATTGTACAGTCTGGTGAATAACTACAGTAACTGCATTGTACAGTCTGGTGAATATCAACAGTAACTGCATTGTACAGTCTGGTGAATAACTACAGTAACTGCATTGTACAGTCTGGTGAATATCAACAGTAACTGCAATGTACAGTCTGGTGAAAATCTACAGTAACTGCATTGTACAGTCTGGTGTATATCTACAGTAACTGAATTGTACAGTCTGGTGAATATCTACAGTAACTGCATTGTACAGTCTGGTGAATATCTACAGTAACTGCATTGTACAGTCTGGTAAATATCTACAGTAACTGCATTGTACAGCAGGCTGGTGAATATCTACAGTAACTGCATTGTACAGTCTGGTGAATATCTACAGTAACTGCATTGTACAGGCTGGTGAATATCTACAGTAACTGCATTGTACAGGCTGGTGAATATCTACAGTAACTGCAATGTACAGTCTGGTGAATATCTACAGTAACTGCATTGTACAGTCTTGTGAATATCTACAGTAACTGCATTGTACTGTCTGGTGAATATCTGCTGTAACTGCATTGTACGTTTTCGACTTGGTCGTATAGTATGAGGTCATCAATTCATCAATGAACAGTATGGATTGATAAAAAATCCATACTGTATCTGTATTTTGCATACAGACTTAAAACGTACAATGAAAAAGTGTCATTATTCAATATTTTTCCCCACGTCTGCTTTGAATTATTTCATTGAAGAGTCAGAAGAGAATTATAGTCAACAGGAAGTCCATTTTTCAATTTATAAAATATATTCAACATTCTTTTTCCTTAATTAAAAAAATTTAACAATTTGTCATTCCAGTAATATCCTGATATTAAAATAAATAAATCATTGCGAATGTACCTCTTCTAATATCAATCAGGGTTTAACACGGTGGACATTGTGCATCTGATAGGAGACGCATACTCACTGTTGAGAAAAATATCTTATTAAGTCAACCCATCGATTTTGGTGAATAATGTCAAATTTCTTTTTATTGCTGAAAAAGAGTATTTGGGTAGTTTCTGTTTCAAATTTCTGTAAGGGTTTTTTTGAAAAAACTTTCTATGGAAGGTGTTAGGAATGTTCCAAGGATTCTAAATCTGTCTTTAGTTCTCTTGTAGCGTGAAAACTCATTGACTTCTCGTCTTTTTTAGTTGGAAAATACACAATTCACACGAAACTCGAAAACATGAAATAATAAAGTGAAATGTTAATTTTCACGTTACATTAAAACCAAAGACAGTTATGGAATCCTTGGAACACTTCTCACAAATCTTTTGGCGATTTTTTCAAATTTCTTCCCAGTTCACTTTTTATTGCAGTTTAAAATCGAAAATTTTGGATTTATTTGGAAATTTTAGTTAGTTAATAAATGCTTTTAAAAAAACAGATTGAAATTTGAAAAACCCCTTTAAAGATTTGTTCTAATTGTTCCAAGGATTTTAAAACAGTTTTCGTTTTCATTCTAGCATATACACTCTTACACTTATCGTCATTTGAAATTTGTAAAAAAAAAATATAAATATTGAAAACTACACGTTTTTCTCAAACTAAAGCCAAAATCGTAAAAGTTACACGAATAAAATGTTTTATTTTTGCAAAGTTATATATACTGTAAAAATTTAGGAACGCTTCGTCTAAATGTAAAAAACTTTTTTTTGGAAAGTGAGATGACCCTCATGCTATTTTTATCGCTATGGCATTTGTGGAATTTATGACGGTATTATATTATAGGTAATTCACTGGTAAAATATGAAAACTATGCTTTTATATCCCATTTAGATCGCAGAATAACATCAAGACAGCATTCAAAATTCATCCATAGTGAAAAAATTAACATTTCACTTTATCATTTCATGTTTTTGAGTCTTCTGTAAATTGTGTATTTTCCAACTAAAAAAGACGAGAAGTCAATGAGTTTGCAGGCTACAAGAAAAACGAAAACAGCTTTAGAATCATTGGAACATTTTTAACAAATCTGGATAGGGCTTTTTCAAATTTCTCCCTCGTTCTCTTTTTATCGTAGTTCAAACTCGTAAATTATAGATTTTTTTTTTAATATTTTTAGTTATTTATCAAAAAATGCTAATAAAAAAAAACAGAAAGAAAATTGAAAACCCCTCGAGCAGTTTGTTCGAAATGCTCCAAGTATTCTAAAACTTTCTTTGTTTTTAATCTAGCATATACACTCTTGCACTTCTCGTCTTTTGAAACTTGTGAAAAAAGTTTTTTTTAAATTGAAAAACCACATTTCTTTCGAAAACTAAAGCCAAAATCGAAAAAGTTACTTGAATAAGATGTGTTTTATTTTTGCAGTTACATATACCACACAAATTTCAGAACGATCAGTTCATTAATACTTAATTTTTTTCAAAAGTGGGTTGACTCCTTCATTAATTGAAAACTAAAGCAATCAAAGTATGTTTGAAAACCGCCTTTAATTCATATTAAATAGATGTATCCAGGCCTTTTATATTAAAATATGTAAATCAAGTTGACCCAAAAAATATTCACTTGGTAATCAGTAATGGCTTTGCGTTTCAGTACACAACTTTAGATCATTTGTGTGTATATTATAAACACACCCCAGAAACTAATATATAAATATCTCCCCATTTTGTGTCCAAATATCAAATTGAGATGACAAATAGGGCTTTCTTTAATGGTTCACTTCCCGTAGTTTGTATTTTTATTGGTCTGATAGGACTATGGCTTGACTGTACAATATTGCCCCGCACAGACTTCAACTGTTTAATTAAGTCTTTTTTATACCGTTAATATTATAGTAGTTTGGGATATGAGTCTCAGCAAAATAAACACCACTGTAAGGATATTCAGAAAATGGTAACCGTTCTCAAAAAGTGGAATGTGTTCTGTCTCTTCAGATGGTTCTAATATGTTCCAAATGTTTTAAATCGTTCTACTGGTTCTAAGATTTCCATATATAAATGCTTCAGTGGTTCTACCAGGTTCTAAATGAAAATGTTCGATTGGTTCACACAGGTGACAGTGTTTCTTGCACGTCCCAATGGCTCTAGCACAGTTCCATTTGCGGTTTTCCGAAAACGAATTTGCCGAAACCAAATTCTCCGAAAACTAATTCCCCGAACCCTAATTCGCCGAACCGGATTCTCTGAATACGAATTTGCCAAAACCCAAATTTGTCGAAAACGGATTCACCAAAGTGAAGATTCGTCGAAAGCCAAATTTGCCGAAAGACAAATTTACCGAAAGACAAATTTACCGAATGACAAATTTACCGAAAAACTTATTTAAAACAGAATGTAAAATTACACAAAAGCTACGGAAAAGAAACGAAGTAAAGAAATCATAGCCGTTAGTTACACTAAATGATCCTTTAATTATTGTATCTCTTCGTTAATCATTGTGTTAAATTTTTTGTACCACGAAATGATTCTTTGTCTTTTCTTATTTTAAAGACGTTCAAGCTTTATTCAGTCAGAATCAGTCAGTCAGCTATGGGAGCATGTTGCATTTCTATCATTTGAGCGTTTGGTTGATTCTAAATTGTGTGTTTCTAGCGTATTTATTCATTTTTGTGAATATTCCATGTTTACTGAATATTATTTATTCAGTTGTTAATAGTATTCCATACAGAAGGGGTTTTCTGGCTGACATTATTAATATTTATTCCATTTATTGCGTTTGAAATATAAAATTGTTAGTGATGAATGACATAGGTATTAGTTATATGTTTATATCTTCCCAATATACCTCTAGCATCAACGATAGTGTCACTTGCATGAATAAATTAGTTTCAGGCAAAAAGATTGATTTCCATCGGCACTTTATTCATATTAATATTTAATATACAGGGTGGCGCAAAAAAAAAGGAAACCCATTTTCAAATTAGATTATTTTACAAACAATCAAAGCTAGAAATTTTCTAAAAACACAGTTTTTTTTCTGCATCTATCTTGATAATCTGTTAAGAGTTACGATAAAAATTGAACATCCTGCGTCCAATTAAAAAAGGTACCTAAAAATGACTTGCGCGAGCACGAAATACGCAAAAATATTCATAATAGGAATAATTTATTTCCATATGGTAGTAGTAAATATTCAATCCTAGAATATTTCATTCAATTAACGTTTTGGTTATTGACTCTTTCATTCATGGAAATACATCTTCATCACCAATCACGATATCTTCTACAAAATGTGCATTTTTTTGCAGAAACCATTTTCAAAATTTAGACAGTGCGGTAAATCAGTTCTAAGAGTTCGAGCCTTACATGCATCTTAAAAGTATGATATCTCAAATCGTGTTTAACAATTCAGTGAAATGTTTCATAAATGATATCTAATTCTTTCCATCTGATTTATATTTTTGTATTCTCAATAAGCTGTTCATGAAAAAAATTAATATTTTCATGTGTTCATTCTTTTCTCCTGCGACATGATCAATTTTTTGTTCAAATTTAAAGTGGTTTCTTCAGTTTTGAACTTATTAACATTTGTCAATGTGGTTTTACAGTTGGTGGAAATCTTTCCAGAAAGCGTTGTTCAAAATGAAGTTGAACCTGCGTAAAACTTACAGTGTTTAAAAAAATTGTCACAACAAAAACTCTGTTCTTTTGAAAGCTGCATTTTGAGGGTATCGAATAGGATATAAAAATTAATGGCAAAATGATTTTATAAATATATCAATTTTACCTTATGATTTTTTTCATATATTTCATGCTCGCGCAAATCATTTTTAGGTACCTTTTTTTAATTCGCTGTAGAATGTTCAATTTTCATCGTACTTCATAACAGAAAATTCCGATAGATAAAGAAAAATTAAACGAATAAAACTATGTTTTTGGAAATTTCTAGCTTTGATAGTTTGTAAAATAAACTGATTTGAAAATGGGTTGCCATTTTTTTTGCGCTACCCTGTATACTGTTACTGTTAGATATATTAATTTAGCAAAATGATACCGAATTAGCAGAATACAAATTTATATAGCAATAGTAATGTCAAATTTTATTTAAGAGAAGTGTTTTTTATGCATAAGATATAATGATGAGATCAACAAAGTTCAACAGAATGTTTCTTTTTAAATACATTATATTTGATTTTCGACAAATTCTTCATTCGGAAAATTTGTCCTTAGGCAAATCCGTTTTCGGCTAATTTGGAATTCTGAAAAAACGTATTCGGAAAATCCGTTTCGGCAAATTAGTTTTCGGAAAATTTGGTTTCGGCCAATTCGTTTTCGGAAAATCAGCCAAGACCCCTATCACACACCCTCTAAACTTCAGCAGTTTTTAGTCATTTAATTAGGTATAAGCAAATAGGGCAGAGGAGCTATCTTCTACCCTTATTAACAAAAGTTAGATAGGTACTTTCCTTTACCTGTTTGCTGTCAATTATTAAGGATTTGTATAATTTTGAGTAATATTACTTCTCACCGAAAGTTGACCAGTTGTTAAATCAATAATAAATCATGTAAATCATTGTGAGACGTAAAGAGGAATATAATAAGGCATAAAAAGGAAACATTGCAGACCGTAGAAAATTAAAAAAAAATGAATAATTTAATTTCAGAAAAGTGACAGGGGATAAAAGTTGTAAAAAAGAAGACTTATTTGGTTTTTGAACATAATTGAAGGTGAATTTTCATCTATACAAAAAAATAATGTCTCTGTAGAAATATGAAAAATACACATATTCTGTTAACCCTCTACTTTTACGTCCTAATTAAAAAAAAATATCAAAGAAAATTAACTAAAAATCGATGAAGTAATTGAAAATTTTGTGTCCTCGAGACTGTGAAGCAAATTTTTCCTTTTTTCTTAATTTGAGGAAATATTTTATTTTTATTATTTGTATTTCGTCTGCCTCGTCTGTGTGTGGTTAATGTTCATTATTCACTTCAGTAGGTCTATTCAGTACAGTCAATGTAGCGAGAGTATTTTAATTATATTTCACTGATTTTAGGAGTAAAATGATGGCCTATGGGTTTAAATGATAAGCCTATCAGATTCAGAAAATTTTTATATAGGCCTAAGTTGTAACTATATTGATCTACAGAATAATGTGATTAAGGTACTAATAGGAAATGTAAATATAATCTCAATATCGATATGAAAATTATCTGATATATGTAAATAGGAATCTGAAAAATAGATGGAATATAGTAGCTTCACAAATGGGTATTAATATAAAATTTTATGTATAAATTATACAAAAATATACAATTTAAAAATTTCCAATGATTGAATAAATACAATAATTTTAAGATATATATTGTAATAGTATAAAATAATTCTAAGAATTTATATAAGAATAACTTTTTTTACTTTCATATTTTGAATGTTTCGAATCAGATCAAAAATCGATGAGATCAAAATGTCACTGAAGTTGTTCAATTTCCAAATAGTTTCCAAGTAAGAAGTGTAAGCACCCTATACTATAATGTCTACCATTATAATTGTTTTCCTTATTCACTGTCTTTTAGTAAGTAAAATCACAGAGTTAGCTCTAAGAATAACCTTCGCGCAATAACAAAAATAGTCACCCTCACTCTTTGCTTACCTGTTCTTAAATTATGTCCATCAGTGCAAAATTGTTTTTACCTGTTAATAGTACAATAAGAGGCGGAGATAAAGAGACTAAATTACAGTTTTTCATCCATTGGCTAACGATTTAAAAGTATTTGAGAAAACGGAAACATTTTTGTGGCCCATACTGTATAGTTTGTTACATCAAAAATATATAGACATTATCATATCAATTAAGATTTATAAACAGTAAATAAATCTTCCTCTCATTGCCATTATTATTCACATCAAGTATTAAAGAATTGATTAGCAAATGAATATCAGTTCCTGCATTCCAGTCCCTAGAGACTGTAAACCAGTGACTGTAACCATTATTATCCTGGTCACTCAAACCATTAGTAATTTACAGTGATTTATTTGGCACAGTGGGCAGTGACAAGTACAACACTTCCACCCTCCCTAATTTCTGTCTGGGTTCACTTAGTCTGGACTGCAGGGATTACTGGAATTAAAACTTTAATTAAGTCTTTGGAAAATAGGAATGGATTTGTCCAGAGATGTAATTGGAATAACCTCTCGCTTGACTATAACCAATATGTGGAATATAGTGAAATGAAGTACAATAAATGTCTGTACTATTAGTTTAATTGATCAATAATAATAAAATATACTTCAAAGATAGGTTGATGAATAAGGATTTTTTTCATCCTTTTTTGCTTCAAAAATATCTTTAAAGTACTTACGTATTAATATTTCTATTGTTATAATTATTTTTAATCATCATCATATAATATTAGGATATGACTGACAGTTTCTCCTTTTTGCTAATTATAAATTGTTACATCGGCTATAAATTGTTGATTGAAGTCCTTCTTAAATCATAGCAGACACTTTATTTAGAAATAACTGCCTCTACGACCAAAAGAGATTTATAGGTAATTGTTATGGGTGATCTATAGTGGTAACTATTTGCGTACAAATGGTATATCTAAAATCCTCTACCATGGATATTTATAGTTCACAATTTGGTAGTGATGATGAGGAATGGGAGAACATAACATTTATTGTCCTATATGCAGTTTATAGCTATCATTTATTGAAGGCATCGAGATATAACAGTCTATCTTTAATACGTCAAATAGCATCTAGGCGATAGTCTACGGATATTACATCGACATTCTCAATTCATGGCCAGAATAAAAAGGTTCAACGTAAAGGGAAATATAACGTTATGATGTCTATAACCTTTATTTAGCTTCTGCCAAATGTTATGTTGGCGATTACTTTTATATTATCTACACTACTAGCTGTGTGAAGAACAACATCCAATTTGAATTGATATTTTATTGTAAATTTATTGTTTAAAAAAAATGATATTATGAAAATACAAAGTATATAATTTTTTTCCAACATAATAGTTGTAATATTTATCTAATATATATATACGCTTCTCCATTTCATTTTTTTACTTTATATTTGTTTATTTCCATTCAGTGTGTACATTTACCGATGTTGTTTTTATTTCTTTTTCAATCACATAGGGGTATTTTCTTTACTGTTTGTTTTAAGTTCAATTCATCTTCCCTCCTCATTTCAATGAAATCTCATTTAAATCATAAAAACCCTACAGCATTTCTTATATTCTTTTTTGTTATTCATTCAATGAATAAATTACCTCTTCCTTTATTATACTTTCTCTCTATTAATCTCGTTATCTTTATTTACATCCCTTATTTTGCATGTTGTTATTTGCTATTATTGATAACATTCAAATTGTACTATATTTTCCTTTAAAAAAGATTCTATATAATCATGAAAATATTTTAGGTTTTCTTAAGTAAGGTATATAGAAAATAAATTATCAGAATTAATCAAATTAACTAAACTAGTATGAGAAACAAATATGAAAGGTTTTTATACAACATTATAAATGTCACGCTTGAAAGAACATATCTTGAATTTGTAATGAAATCATATATTCATTAATGATATAAAAATACCGATTTATTTGATATAAATTTATGACAAAAATATATATCATATATTATGATATAAAAAATTCATATTTAGATTAATAATCAAAGTATTCAATTTCTATTACGATTGAATAAAGTCTTTATGAATCATAAATTTATTTTTTAAATCAGGGAAACTATCGACAATATTTTTAATTTCCAGGCATTCAATCTCTGGAATATTTTTTCCCATTGACAGATTTTCCACTAGAATTTCCCCTCTTCATAATTTGTTTCCATTTCCTTCCAGGAAGAAATTGTAGTTATTTATTGTAAAGTTATTTAATGGGAATACTGACTGAAATGTTCTTCTGCCATTTCATGTGTCCACTTTTTAAACCTGAATAAATTGTAAGCAGTACACGCGTTAGAATACTTTAAATAGTTATGCACAAAGAAAATCTATGTACCACTATAAACCGTAAATCTTTATTAAAACCCTCTGAATATTTAACATTCCACACCTTTAGCTTTATTAAATTATCTCTCTATTAGTTCCAAGATATTAAACTTCTATACCTTGTCTCTGCAAAGCCTTTCATTATTATAAAGCAAAAACTAATCATTTGTGACCAATTAAAAAAAATCATAGATTTGAGTTTTGAAAAGCAAAATTTTTATTATTATATCACTATATTTGTATTGGTAATAATTACTTATATTTTAATGTAATTCTAATCCTATTACATTAATTGAATTTTTAATGGATGAACAACAGGTACTGTATTAGTGTAAAATAAATTTAATAGTAATATGTTCACTCTCATATTTGTGATAATTATTTATCACGCATCAATCAAAGAAGTTTGAACCATGCTACTAGGTATATCTTCACATCCATTTCCAATTGTAATCCCTCACAACAATTAGTTCCTTTTGTAGAGCAATGTTTACCATCATTACAATAGGTACAACTTCACTCACTGTGTGCCAGTCAATTAATGGAGAAGATGTCTCTTCTACCCATTGCTAATAATCAGAAAAAAGAAAGTCTGAGGGAAACAAAAGATGAGACATCAAAAGAAAATTATTCAGAGAAAACATATCGAGTGGTGAATTATTTGTAGTGTGAAAGACAAAACAGAAAAATGTTATGATTTATTGTTTCTAATGAATTATTGAGGTAATTAATTTTGAGATAGATAAAATCAGGGAAACTAAGATGATTAAATTAGGTGTTTCTATACATCAATGACTACTTTCTGATATATTTTTTTGGAGTTTAAATTAAATTCTAAATATAGTTTACAACCTGATGTCCAATTAGCTTTAAAATCTTGTAAATATTTTCTATTTAGTCATTAATATTTTAAAGATTTTATGTCATTCTCATACATTCTACATACATTTGCTCATACATTCTTTCCACATGCCACTTCATGCCAATAAGTCATGAATAGTTCCAATGAATGCATTCATGAGAAATATTTTACTCAATGGCAGCCACTGACATACATTGTCACATGAGAAAGAGGGAATAACTCAAATGAATGACAGGTGATGCATTCATTTGAATATATTAAAAAAGGCAGGATAGTTAGAAAATTGAAAATTGATTCATAATCTATAAAGTTCATGATTCATATATGTAAATTGATGATTTATTTCAATATATGATTAAGCATAATTTGGTCAATTTTTATCAAACTGCAAAATTTAGTCCCAACTTTAATGATCATGTTTTTTTTAATTCTTTAGCAGCAAAAGTAAGTTATCCGTATATATGTATGTCTCTCAGTAACTTTTCCTTCTACTACATAGTCAGTTATCTTTTTGACGTTAATTGATATACAATTGCACTGAAATTAACTAAAATAATTTAACATTTAGCCTGAAATGGAGAGGGTTAAGTTCATCTAATTCTCGATATTATTTTAATATTTATTTTTATCGCAATTATAAAACAGATGTAGGTAAGACACTATTATGAAATAAGCCTTTTATTGAAGATGAGAAAACTCGAATCGGTTTACTGGAATTTTTTTTAATATTGACATGATTTTTGCACGGATTTTGCCTTTAAATAATTACAGGATTTTTGCTTTTAATTAATTATAGTATTTTCGCTTTTAAATATTGACAGTATTTTTTTCTTGCTAAAATTGACTAGATTTTTCGTTAGAAATTTCTAACGAAAAAGCGAAATGTTCTCTGTTTGAGAAATGTTCACTCACCAGACATCTCTGATTTCTATAAGATGTCCTCTTGTCCTCAATGAGGTCATAAACTGACCTGTTAGACCTCGAGTCATTGAGTGTGTCACAGTGAAGCTGGTAGGGTGAAGATAATAAATATTAGGATGATATACCTACCCTGTTAGAGATTTATTTTAGGCAGATCGTTTGTTATAGTCCATTCCGCTAAAAATTCAACGTATACTATCCTAAATTATTTAAATTACAGACGTCATCATCAGGAATGTCTGACGAAACGATTTTAATTCATGAAAAATTTCGATTAAATATTCGTGTAATTATTCACTCTCATAAATAAATATCTTTGTATCACCTAAAATCAGGTTGAAAATAGTCAATCGGCGGTTATAGAATTTTCGACTGTCAGTCAACCATTCCCTCCAATAACCTTTTTGAGAAATATAATAACACTGTAACATATATAGACGTAAATTAAGACATGTTGGGCGTTATGGGAGGGTATGGTGGGATAAATTTCCCATTATAACCAACAAGAGAGTAAATTAAATGACTCTTCTTACCCAATCAACCATATGAAGAGACATGAGATGGTGAATATTCACTGTGGAGATATACAATTGGTTTACATTAAATATAAATAAATTATAGGATAAATAATAAAATTCACATGTATTGATTTAATTTGGTATAAAAACATCCCTAGCTATGGAAAGAAATACACTTAAATATTTTAATAATTACAATAATTCAATAATTATTCATCCTAAAAATAACCACTTTCTGTAGTATAATTTTGTACAATAATTAGCAGCCCACTTCATATTATTATTTGAAAGTTTGTTCTGAGTTATCAGACGGTTCCACATTTTCGATCATATAAGAAATAGATTATTTTTCAGTAATTATCATTTAATATTTATTTTAATTGGTATTTATTTAAGTAATAATTTTTATAAATATTTTATTCTTTGATCAAAAAATGTTGAACTGTCGGTAACTCGGAACTGACCCTAGAGCCAATTCTTAATGTTCATTAGATGGGTTGCCTTCTTGTCTTTGATTGTATCTTGAGAAATGAATAAATAGAACACAGTATTAGTGATGACTAATGATGAGAAGGAACACATCATTAGGTGGTAACATTAGGAAAATATCCCAATTGTATTTCTATCTAATTACGAATGTTCTTAAGAAACACATGTATGTACTAGGTTAAACTAATCGTATTGATATTGCGTGCTTTTTTTGCAAAATGGGATAACATGGTGACAGTATGGCCTGTTATGTTGAAAATATCTTGGCCCAAGATTTTGCCGATATGATATTCAAGTTTCAGCCATATAATGTTGATACGCTATATATTAATCAGGTTGGGCCAATTTGGCAATTCTATGAGATTCGCCACATTGAACCAACCTTCTTCCAAGGTAACATTCCCTGAGAATGGAAAACAATATTATCCCCATGGTTAGTTTTAGGTTAGTTTTGCTATAGTGTAAAGACCTTTTTCATATAAAAATATTATTAATTATTAGATATATGATAAGTATTATCCCTAATAATTACCACCAGATGGCATTCACATCACTTTATTTTTGTATAAGGCATACTTCTTAGTAGAAGGGCCACTAAGTATTCAGTATCCAAAGAGCTCTCAACTGATTAGCACCTAAATTGTGCTTATCTCAAACTACCTTTCTAGTGTACACGTTTCTAACGGTACACTCTTAAAACTTTAAACCTTCGCACTAAGGAGCAATCTTCTATTCGATCTCGGCCATTCGGTCTGATCACTCTAAAAACCCAAAGTACTAAGGTACAAAAATCACCTAACTATAGCTAGAGCTCTGCTCTGAGCTAAACCTATATTTCAAAATTTCCTCTTCGTCTCCCTAAATTTATTTAGAAGACTCTTGATATTATCATGTTAACCATTAAAAAATCAAGGTTTGTTACAGTATAAAATATGTGATGTGATCAGTTAGCTGATGGTACCTTTAAACTGAACCATATTTATTCTCTTTAGAATAAAACCTACAAGCTCACCTAATCCGTTAGACGAGGACCTGCCCTAACTTCTAATTTGGCTTACGGGCCCTCTAGTAATTTAATTAATGGTACGTCGTTTGATATTTGGATCACATAATTTTTGGTAGAATCGTTAACACATTTATTAATAATTACTTTTTGTCTTCCAACAGAGTCCCTAATAAAGCGAGGTCAACGATACTTCTTGTTTAAATTATTCCTTAACCTTTTTAATAAACTCTGATAAAATTTCCTTACATTCTAGGCTACATTTCAGTCTGCCATCTCTTTCCCATCTAAAATTCTTGTGTCCATGTTGGCACAATGTGTCATGGTTGTTCATGCTTGGGTTAGAATCAAAAATATATGTCGAAGTGTTCGACATCGTGCAGTTAGATGTGATACAGTTCCACATTCTTCCCCGTATGTTTATAAGTTTAATTGTTTTGAATTGTATTTATTAAATACGTATCTAAAGAGAAGCCACTTCATTTTCTCAAACACCCAAGTAGGTGACAATATGGAATGGCAAAATTTTCAATCCTGTTTTCATGATACAAATGTTAATGGTAATAGTTATCTCTATTCACTCTAGCCTGACCTTTGACTTACTTTTTAAACTTTAACAGATTCTGAAAAAAACATTTATGCAAGAAAATTGGTCAGGAACTGTCATACAGTGGCTGGATGAAAATTTTCTTTTAACAGGTGGATTGGCAGAGACTCATATGGCGAAATAAGCATTAAATGGCCACCAAGATCACATGATCTTATACCTTGTGATTTTTTGCATAAGTGACATTATCAAACCAATTGATATCAATTAGTTGGAGAACAGAATCCGTCAATAACTGGCAGAAGTAACAATTTAAATATTCCATAACACTGGTTTTATTCCACACCGGTCCAAGCTCAGACGTCCAAAACAATGTACACAAAACTGAAATAAATTATATAATCAGTAAAATATAATCCCTACTAGTAAAATTCTAAATTCTCGAAATTGATTCAGAAACAACCGAATTCAAATTGAACAAATATTGGGGAAGTTATTGATATGAAACACCACGATTGTACATTGTACATTAACTTCCACTCCCCATCCTTTCCTATGTCTCCTCATTTCCGATATCTCATCAGTTATTGTTATCAGTCACTGTTATCAGTTATTGTTATCAGTCATTGTTATTAGTTATTGTTATCTACAATAACACTAATAACACCATATCATTTGTCTTACGATTCACATTCTAATAAATAGAACACAGGAATTGGAGTAACAGTCAAACCGATGACTTTTTCCGCTGTCGTGACAGTTGACGAATTGTTTCTTTTGACCAAATGGCCCTTAGTAATTGTTATATTATTATACTTTATTTATTGTTAATTGTTATATTATTGTTAATGGTGAGGCTAATGAATAGAGAGTGTCACTGACTGGAGAGAACAAGGAAGAGATGCTTAATGAGGTGGTGAAGTTAGTGCTCAGGAAGTAGGAAATTAATAATATTGTGAATATCTAAACTATGAATTTAAGATAAATAAGGAAAAGAATTATTTAAGTGTTTGAAAGGTTCTATTGAATTATATGTTTCAAACAATTATTTTTAATATATATGTATTATTGACATCTTACACATTACGCAGCCATTAATTTGAAAAATGATTCGTTAATTTATAGTTCAATATTTATTACATATTTCTAATGCTCCAGCTTTAGCATATCTCTGACTGATGTGAAAAATAGTTACATTATTTTATTCTGTTCTTCGATACGACTAATAGCAAACTCCAATAACTTGAAATTGATGGAATCGATTCACCCAAATCACTCCAGTGAGCATCTTTCGAATTCGAAATCCTCTTCTCAAACCTGTCACTAACAATTACCTTCCGTTAATATCATCGAACCGGACAATTGAATATAAGGGTGATCACAATAGGGTGAATTACGAATTATCGGACAGTTACACAACTCTGGTCATATTAGAAAAAATTCATATAATTTATTATTTTAACTTGTTAGTATATTTAGTATTACCTGCAGGTATCATGAATGCCAATCAATATATGGATTTAATTTTCAATTATATAAATTTCTTATTTGACCGACAATGTGGAACTGTCTGACAATGCATAACCAAACCTGTAATCCAAATATATAAATTTCTCTCAAGATTTAAAAATGAAAATGTGTTTCGTCTATTTTTTTTTAATCATAATCATGTCACAACAAATTGACTATAAACCCTAATTCTAGTCCCCTTGACTCAATTTATGAGTCACTGTCTGTATTTGAGTCACTTTGCCCATAGAAGTGACCATTAGATTTGACCAGATGTGAAATTGTGAAACAAGGAAATTGACTTACGTACACGTTAGGGGAATTGGGAAAATTTAATAAAGTTCAGAATTTTAATTTTTTTTATAAAAGATCTACTGGATAATTTGGACAGTTTTATCAGGAAAAAAAAGAGATTTTTAACTAAAGTTTAATTTATTTCAAAAATATTACACAAGTAATTTTACAGTGTATTCAATCAGACTCAATCTTTACCCAGAACCATAAATACGTTATTTTTAAATTGTTGAACATATGTTTTTCAGATGCAACTATAAATTAAAGTACAATCGGTGTGATCACATTTTAAAAATATAAGCCAAAAAAAAATCGAATGATATTCTGTCAAATTTATCCGTAGTGTACAGAAAACGAAAATAAATAAAAATTTAGCATGAAACTAAAGTTTTCATGCTATGAATTGCATATACGAGATATTTTCTAACATTTTCTCTGTCTGATGAAGTTTGAAAATCAAAAGTTTGGAATTAAAAACTATCAATCAGCTGTCACAGAAACCGTAAAATATTCTTAAATTGAATTATATGTAAAGACGACCATAGTATGACGAAATTGAGACAGACTGCAAATTTTATCATTTTATTTCTCACTTCAAAGAGTCCCTAAAAGAAACTGTCAATCAAAGGGAAGATTAGAGTGCAGTAATTTGGGGAAAAGTCTACGGTGTTTTGAATGAATATTACATTTACTGTCACAATTTAATACTTTTTTCCAGTCACATTAAGAGGATTCAAGAGACTGCATTTGAATGCAGCAAATGAAAGTAAAAGAACGTACTGTAACATTCAAATAGAGTCGAGAAACGACTGATCTGATATTCACTAAAATGGTAATGTATTTATATATATTTAGTGAAACAGGATAATTACGATTCTGTTAACGTATAATACAATTGAATAGTAATTTAATTTTATATTTCAGTTAGAAATTGGCACAGATGTTGGGAAGGCCTCCAATTCAAATTTAAATTAGCTAGATCTGTTTTATATTATTGTTGACAATGTTGTTACTCATTTTATCAATTCATCTAAATTAAAAATTTGGAACTTTTTTCTTTAACATTTTAACATAGAACAAACTGATGATTAGCTTAGTGATATTCCTCGTGGATTCCATTATATAAAGTTTCTCTGAATTATAACACACAATTTGAAATATATGATTTTGGTAACTTGTAGAGTAACTTGTAGAGTATCTTGTAGAGTATCTTGTAGAGTAACTTGTAGAGTAACTTGTAGAGTAACTTGTAGAGTAACTTGTAGAGTAACTTGTAGACTAACTTGTAGACTAACTTGTAGAGTAACTTGTAGAGTAACTTATAGAGTAACTTGTAGAGTAACATGTAGAGTAACTTGTAGAGTAACTTGTAGAGTAACTTGTAGAGTAACTTGTAGAGTAACTTTTAGAGTAACTTGTAGAGTAACTTGTAGAGTAACTTGTAGAGTAACTTGTAGACTAACTTGTAGACTAACTTGTAGAGTAACTTGTAGAGTAACTTATAGAGTAACTTGTAGAATAACTTGTAGAGTAACTTGTAGAGTAACTTGTAGAGTAACTTGTAGAGTAACTTTTAGACTAACTTGTAGACTAACTTGTAGACTAACTTGTAGAGTAACTTGTAGAGTAACTTGTAGAGTAACTTGTAGAGTAACTTGTAGAGTAACTTGTAGAGTAACTTGTAGAGTAACTTGTAGACTAACTTGTAGACTAACTTGTAGACTAACTTGTAGAGTAACTTGTAGAGTAACTTATAGAGTAACTTGTAGAATAACTTGTAGAGTAACTTGTAGAGTAACTTGTAGAGTAACTTGTAGAGTAACTTTTAGACTAACTTGTAGACTAACTTGTAGACTAACTTGTAGAGTAACTTGTAGAGTAACTTGTAGAGTAACTTGTAGAGTAACTTGTAGAGTAACTTGTAGAGTAACTTGTAGAGTAACTTGTAGAGTAACTTATAGAGTAACTTGTAGACTAACTTGTAGACTAACTTGTAGAGTAACTTGTAGACTAACTTGTAGACTAACTTGTAGAGTAACTTGTAGACTAACTTGTAGAGTAACTTGTAGAGTAACTTGTAGAGTAACTTGTAGAGTAACTTGTAGAGTAACTTGTAGAGTAACTTGTAGAGTAACTTGTAGAGTAACTTGTAGAGTAACTTGTAGAGTAACTTGTAGAGTAACTTGTAGAGTAACTTGTAGAGTAACTTGTAGAGTAACTTGTAGAGTAACTTATAGAGTAACTTGTAGAGTAACTTGTAGAGTATCTTGTGGAGTAACTTGTAGACTAACTTGTAGAGTAACTTGTAGAGTAACTTGTAGAGTAACTTGTAGACTAACTTGTAGACTAACTTGTAGACTAACTTGTAGACTAACTTGTAGACTAACTTGTAGACTAACTTGTAGAGTAATTTGTAGAGTAACTTGTAGAGTAACTTGTAGAGTAACTTGTAGAGTAACTTGTAGAGTAACTTGTAGACTAACTTGTAGACTAACTTGTAGACTAACTTGTAGACTAACTTGTAAACTAACTTGTAGAGTAACTTGTAGAGTAATTTGTAGAGTAACTTGTAGAGTAACTTGTAGAGTAACTTGTAGAGTAATTTGTAGAGTAACTTGTAGACTAACTTGTAGAGTAACTTGTAGAGTAATTTGTAGAGTAACTTGTAGAGTAACTTGTAGAGTAACTTGTAGAGTAACTTGTAGAGTAACTTGTAGAGTAACTTGTAGAGTAACTTGTAGAGTAACTTGTAGAGTAACTCGTAGAGTAACTTGTAGACTAACTTGTAGAGTAACTTGTAGAGTAACTTGTAGAGTAACTTGTAGAGTAACTTGTAGAGTAACTCGTAGAGTAACTCGTAGAGTAACTTGTAGACTAACTTGTAGAGTAACTTGTAGAGTAATTTGTAGAGTAATTTGTAGAGTAACTTGTAGAGTAACTTGTAGAGTAACTTGTAGACTAACTTGTAGAGTAACTTGTAGAGTAACTTGTAGAGTAACTTGTAGAGTAACTTGTAGAGTAACTTGTAGAGTAACTTTTACGGGTTACGACTTTTATAAATATCACTCTATTATTAATGTATTCAAATTTTTATAATATTCATAATTCCCAATATTATATCAGCTGTTATACACATTAGCAATGTGAATATTTCACCTGCTACTATTCTACATTTTATGACCTATGAACTGAGGTCATAAAAAGTGTTACTATAAAATATCCATTGAGAAAAACTATTAAAGTTTCTCTCTTTCTTACCACAAGGGACTAACATTTATAAAAATCTCAGACGCAATGGCAAGATTTGCATATAAAATGACAATAAAGATTACGAAATGAGCGTCGAAATGACAGCAGTGTCACATTACCGTGCAGATTAGATTCTGTTGAGTGGAGTAATGAAATCAATGTGAGGAAAATACACTAGGGACACACATTTAATTGTAACAATAGTGTATAATTTACACTGTACATGGTGACTTGTATTTCAGTGTAGAATTGTAATATCTATTATATATGAGTGTACTATTTAATATTAGCATTTCAATTCAATTAAGGTATGTAATTTCACTAATTTAAATGTATAAACTGTAGGTGGAGTTTTCAGGTCCCTTTTTTCTCTGGTAAAATTGATATGTGTTCAAAATGTCAAAGAAAATATAAAATATATTCACAGAGAGGAGGTCAAGCTGCCTGTAAAGATAACAAAGAGGAAAATGAAGAGGTAAACTGGGAGGGAGATGAAGAGCCCCACCCATCAGTTAATGAAATAGAGTCAAAATAAAAAGTTACAACTTAGATAAAAATAGATGTCATTTTTATCTTTGCTCTACATCAAATAGAGTCAATACTGTATATATTTCCTATCTAATCTAATCTTCATATTTTCTTTCATTTATACTCATGGCTCATACAAAATTACTCATAATAAATTGTTAACCCATTTATGCTCAAAAAATGTTAAGAATATACAAATCGCACTTCAAGAACCCATATTTATTTTATTCTCAAATTCAAAAAGTTAGTAACTTTCCGAGTCACAAAGTACATACACTCAATATTTAATTTAATCACCTCGAAAATAAATCGAATAAAATTTTTGCTATTGCTTTAAGCACGCTTTATAAATTTGAATACAATCCGTACCATCATTATTTAGTGGTGAAGTGGCGCTAACAAATGAATGCTACATCATTACCTTAGACTATAACTGTGAAAAGAGTACTGAAGTTTCCGACATGCTTAACATGTGTGCTTCTTTATAGAAGAAATCATTTATGGTTATTCAACTTAATGTCATTAGCTTGTTAAATGCAGATTTGAAATGCAGTCAATGCACTAGAATGGTAATAATTAGCACCCAAGTCTGCCAAATGCTCGGAAGAACTCACTCGCTGAGAGTCGAGACCCTAAATTAGGTTACCGAAATACACAGCTTGTGTTCGTTATTTCTATATCTACTAATGACATCAAATGACTGAGATAATTTAGGCACAACGTACGATAATTGAAAGCACGAACTGCGGCAACCAACTGAGAGTGGTGCGGGAGCTGCTAATTTATGACACGAGATGGCGTTGTTGTGTCCTTCTTTACGGCACTAGAGGGCGCTTTGTCCTTATTGTTAGTTAGTAGTTGATGAATAAGTTTCTCAAATCAATAATTGAATGAAGGCTGAGGGTCTTGCAAATGTTGTGGCTTTGTGAATCCAAAGAGAATTGCAAACTGCCGAACAAATTGCCTTTTGTGTTCATTTGGTCACCACACACGCGTGACTTTCAAAAGATTATTTGAATTTAGTGGTTTTTGAAGTCCCTTTGAGAAATATTGTGAAGTAGGTCGGTTCTACCAAGAGTTAATGCAACATGATTATTGACTTCCGTATTCATTTGGTCACCACACATGCGTGACTTTCAAAAGATTTTAATTGGTATAAAGAGTGAAATATTGTATCCCAAGTACATCATTCTTCTTATGGAGTACTTAGATTTATAAATATAAGTTTCAATATTTCTATCTTTTGTTTGTTCGTGAAAAGTGAAAATATTCAATTGTTCTTATTTTCTGTTCACAATATCACATATTTGGATCACATATCCAGTATCCACATCCCCTCCCTGCAAAATACAATAATAGCATTAACAATAGTTTATAGTATATGCATTTACTAATGCATTACCAATATGCTTAGTCTATCTATTGACAGGCGTGGCACAAGCAATGGGGGCAGCGGTGGGAAAAAGTGTATAGGATGAAGAGATTTTACTTGTAATTATTTCTCTAAAATTTATTAGTACTGTCAATTTACAATAGATAGGAATATTTTAAATATAGAAAATAGATACTCAGAATCTTTAACAACAACATATTTTTACATTAATTTAATATGATGTCAGTTATTGTAATACCCATTAGGGAGGGCAGATAAAACCCTCCACTCTTTCCCATTTTTTATTATTCTCACAAATCGCATCAAATTCCCCAAATCTCAATACATAATTTCTATCTTTTTGTCCCTATGAATGTAGAGTGTTTTTATTTGGTGTGTAACTCTTTGGGAAGATTTATCATAAGCTATGAGATAAGTCCGTAGATTTTTCGTCTGTCAACACTACAGTTATAAATATTCTTTCTGATTTTGTATGCATACAATGCTATTCGTACGTGAAACAGGTGAATTAACGAAAGAGATTAATATGGAAATCCTTCATTCCTTACGCTATTTGTACGGGATGTAGGAATGTAATAGAATTTGCCTAAAGTAAAGCCTAAAGGTTTTTTTGTTGGTTTGTATATAAAATACTTTTTTATCCAATGCTTTCACTTTATGAGAGATGAAAATGAATAAAGAAATAATCTTAATACCATGCAATCCAATCTATTAATTTATGAATTATCGAATAATTCCCAATTGTTTGTCATGAAAGAAATAAAATAGCTTTCATTATTTAAGTTAAAGTTATAAAGGAAACCAATCAAAAATCAAGCAGTCGCTTCTCGCCCAGTCCATATAACATCGTACTATATTAACTACGTATGAAAACTTTGTTTCATATATTTCTTTTTATCTATATTTTGAATGGATCATAATTTGTTTGTGTTTACCAATGCATGTGTGAAGAATATCAAATGAAGGATTTTATGGAAAAAATATCGAAAAGATGTTTCGTTAATTTTTTTGAACAATTTTAGTGAGAAATGATTCCCGCGGATCAGCCCAGTGGTTTGTGATTGCACTTTCGAGAGCTCGGTTAGTACAGGGTTGAAATGGTAATTTTTATCTTTAACAAAATTTTGGAACTGTCAATTAATTAATGACTCACTCGAATGCGTATAGCAATAGTGGATTAGTTGTTGTATAATTATATTGTATATAATTCATGTCATTCATGTTGTCAATGATTGTAACTTCTGATATTATTCCTGTTTTGCTTTATTACTCACATACACAAATTTCTACTAACAGGCCAATGTACATAATGTCATAGCCTATTTTTCAGTTTGAAAATCAGTACAAAATATTCTTCCGTCAAAATCAGGTGTCCGATGATGTCATGTCTTCCACGTGCTGCTGGCAATGTAACGGTAACATTAGGAGCAGTGTTACACGTGACGTACACTAACTTTATGTCACATCAGGAGTTATGAAAAGATTAGCTGCCATGTTTCTAAGTGTGGCAGAGAGTCTCATTTGCAGGGTTTACTGTCTAGCTAATTCTGCCATGCTTAGCGAAACTTTTCTAATTATTATTTTGCTATCTGTCCCTCAGGGCAGTCTACTGGGACCATTTTTGTTTACTGTGAATTTATATGAATTCCCTATATTTGTCTATTGCACAGCAAAGGTAGAACCATATTACCAGTCTGCAGAGAAAGTTATGATCAGAGTCAGTAAAATATGTGTTAGGCCTAAGGGGAAAATGTTACAATTTGCAGAGTATTATTCATCATAAATGGTAATTAGGCTAAGTTCTGAGTTATCGGATGGTTCCACATTTCCAATCATGTGAAAAAAAAGCATAAAACAATTATTATTTGACTGATTATTTTATTTTTTCAGTTGATCGAAAACATACAACACTCCAATAATTAAGAAGGTACTCTATGCAACAATATATTTTCATTTTTAAGTGTAATTCTAAATGGAGAATTGTTATTTATTTCAAAGCACATCATATGATAAAAAAATAATAAAGTTTTTACGCCATTCATTATTGGCTCAAATTTTGCTCGAAATTATTGCCAGATCACAAAGCTATGACTTAATATGACGTAGTTAATGACAACAAGACAAACTAATTAAACAAACCATTCTACAAATGACACAATTCATCTCATTTGCCATATTTGCACTAGCTTTAATGTGATGAATTACCTTATAAATACAACACGTAGAGAGTTTGTACTAATGTTGATTAGAGTCATAACAGTTAAATACTGGAATTGTATATGTGTAACAGGCAGCTATATTTGTATTACTGTATATTATATCAATGCTATACTGTGTCTATAATATTGCAAAAAAATTAAAATTCGAATTATTTCACAGAAGACAAACGGCGTTGGAATCTAAGAACATTATTATTAAGAGTATTGTTTTAAAATCGAAAACATAATTGAAAATAAGCTCATCTATCTTAATCGTTTGGTGAATATTAGAGTGTTTGGTGAATATTAGAGTGTTTGGTGAATACTAGAGTGTTTGGTGAATATTAGAGTGTTTGGTGAATATTAGAGTGTTTGGTGAATATTAGAGTGTTTGGTGAATACTAGAGTGTTTGGTCAATATTAGAGTGTTTGTTGAATATTAGAGTGTTTGGTGAATATTAGAGTGTTTGGTGAATACTAGAGTGTTTGGTCAATATTAGAGTGTTTGTTGAATATTAGAGTGTTTGGTGAATATTAGAGTGTTTGGTGAATATTAGAGTGTTTAGTGAATATTAGAGTGTCTAGTGAATATTAGAGTGTTTATTGAATATTAGAGTGTTTGGTGAATATTAGAGTGTTTGGTGAATACTAGAGTGTTTGGTCAATATTAGAGTGTTTGTTGAATATTAGAGTGTTTGGTGAATATTAGAGTGTTTGGTGAATATTAGAGTGTTTAGTGAATATTAGAGTGTCTAGTGAATATTAGAGTGTTTGGTGAATATTAGAGTGTTTGGTGAATATTAGACTGTTTGGTGAATATTAGAGTGTTTGATGAATGTTAGTGTTTGGTGAATATTAGAGTGTTTAGTGAATATTAGAGTGTTTGGTCAATATTAGAGTGCTTGTTGAATATTAGAGTGTTTGGTGAATATTAGAGTGTTTGGTGAATATTAGAGTGTTTAGTGAATATTAGAGTGTTTGGTCAATATTAGAGTGTTTGTTGAATATTAGAGTGTTTGGAGAATATTAGAGTGTTTAGTGAATATTAGAGTGTTTGGTGAATATTAGAGTGTTTGGTGAATATTTGAGTGTTTGGTCAATATATTAGAGTGTTTGTTGAATATTAGAGTGTTTGGTGAATATTATAGTGTTTAGCGAATATTAGAGTGTTTGGTGAATATTAGAGTGTTTGGTGAATATTAGACTGTTTGGTGAATATTAGAGTGTTTGATGAATGTTAGTGTTTGGTGAATATTAGAGTGTTTAGTGAATATTAGAGTGTTTGGTCAATATTAGAGTGTTTGGTGAATATTAGAGTGTTTGGTGAATATTAGAGTGTTAAGTGAATATGAGAGTGTTTGGTCAATATTAGAGTGTTTGTTGACTATTAGAGTGTTTGGTGAATATTAGAGTGTTTAGTGAATATTAGAGTGTTTGGTGAATATTAGAGTGTTTAGTGAATATTAGAGTGTTTGGTGAATATTAGAGTGTTAAGTGAATATTAGAGTGTTTGTTGAAAATTAGAGTGTTTAGTGAATATTAGAGTGTTTGGTGAATATTAGAGTGTTTGGTGAATATTAGAGTGTTTAGTGAATATTAGAGTGTTTAGTGAATATTAGAGTGTTTGGTGAATATTAGAGTGTTTAATGAATATTAGAGTGTTTAGTGAATATTAGAGAGTTTAGTGAATATTAGAGTGTTTAGTGAATATTAGAGTGTTTGGTCAATATTAGAGTGTTTGTCGAATATTAGAGTGTTTAGTAAATATTATAGTGTTTGGTGAATAATAGAGTGTTTGGTGAATATTAGAGAGTTTGGTGAATATTAGAGTGTTTGGTGAATATAAGATAGCTTGGTGAATATTTAAGCTTTTGGTGAATATTAGAGAGTTTGGCCATTATTGTGGTTAAGACTCCAAAAGAGCTAATTCTAAGTTCTAAATGGCATCATTTATGTCAGTGTCCGGTAAAAGAGTAACAGGGGGATAATTTCTCTATTGTCTTTGGAGTTCTGGTCACGTGACCTGTAAAATAAAGTGACCATTAGCTAAAAGTGACCAGGATAAGAATGCGTGAGAAAATGTTAATAAATGTATGTTTAAATCGATTCCGTAAAGGGAAACAAAATAACAATTGACAAATTTGAAGTACCAAAATACTAAGCGGTTCCACTTTTCAAATCGGATATGAAAATTCCTATACGATCTAATAAGCAGAAAAAAAAAAGGTAACGAGCTTAATTATGTATTTTTCCTAATATAATCAAAAATGTGTCTCTATCGGATAACTCAGAATTTACCCTAGGCGAATATTTAATATTTTCCTCTATTTCGAACTAATAATAAGTTAATAAATATAACTTAATTATGACTTTTTTGCTTGTTTCCAAATTACGCTACACTCAGTGTTTTAGGATATTGCTAATATTTTTAACAATTGGTACAAAGATACACTAGGTGTTTCTTCCCCTTCCTCCCATTTTCTAGTTATTCACTTTAGTGAGTTTGTTCTCACGGTCCATTCACCACTTCCCCCCTAGCTGTGGGTAGAGCAGGTGCTGGGTCTTTACCCTATCAGTACTGGCTAATGGCTAATGTTGATCTGCAGATTCCAATAGAGGGAATGTTAGTGTAGGGATGGTAAAGAATTAGCCCAAGTGTGCAAATTTCTTAATCGAAAATATGGAATAGTCCAATAACTCAAAACAATTTGATTTTACATGGTTTAAAGTGGATTGTTTTATAATTTATATACGTAATTTTGGCTTAGTTAAAATATTCATAATCTTGATAAAATAAATCGAAAATATATGCAATGAAATTATTTTTTTAGAAGTACACTAAGGTATCAAATTCTTGTTTAGTATTTTGCTAATTAATATTATTTATAATAGTTCATTGGTCTCCTTATTTTTCCCCCTAGTTTCTGCTCTTTACTTCACTTATAAATAAATATTATATTTAAAAACTACAAAACAGAACGGAGAAAAATTTTCTGTGTCTAAAAGCACATACGCGATAACAATCTCCCTTCTTAAGAACCAATGTCAAATGAAATAACATTTTATAGATTACTGTTCTATACAGTTTTTAATTTACTTAGGTGACTTGCATAAAAAAATATTTCATAAATTTTAACTTTCAAGGAATTTTCGTTTTAGCTTATTTTTATTTTCCAGTTTGTTGTGCATAATATTTTATTATAAGATGGTGCCTTTATTTAGAAATAAATATTAACATCTCGGTAAGGAATATAAAAATGATACTCTAAAAGGTTACATCCTAGCTGTACATGTATATCAGTGAGAAATTTTCTGTGTCTAAAATCACGTACTTGATAACAATCTCCCTTCTTAAGAACCAAAGTCAAATTTAATAACGTTTTATAGATTATTGTTTAATTTAATTAGGTGACTTGCAAAATATTATTTCATAAAGTTTATCTTTCAAGGAATCTTGGTTTTAGCTTATATTCATTTTTCAGTTTGTTGTGCATAATTTTTTATTAAAAGATGTTGTATTTATTTAGAAATAAATATTAACATCTCCAATAGCATGCGGGCATTTTTCTCTCAGCAAGTATTATAAAAATGATACTCTAAAAGGTTACATCCTAGCTGTATATCAGTAACTCACCACAAATCACTCAATTAACTAAATACGAATTATCCTGTAAGATATTTGTATGGTACCATTTAGAGTGAAGCTAATCCATAGAAAATAGCCTTTTGTATAACATCAATAGGCTGTATTGTTGTGCAAAATACCATAAAAATTATGTGAACTTATCATGAGGCTGCTCTTCTTTTTTCAGCCCTATATTCTATAGGTATAAAGCTATTAAGGTATATATGAATAGCTAACTTAATGTAAAAGCAAAAATTAATGAAAGTCTAAGATCGCTTTAAAAATAATCATATAAATATACCTTTTCATTTTTTAAACTTATTTTGTACAGAGTAAGTTTTAATAATGATAAGGTATATCCCATAAATTTTATTCACTTTGAAAATAATAAAAGTTACCTTGCTGATCTGTTTATTACAATTTGAAAAAAAATATCATTTCACAACGGTGAAAATTTATTATATCTTTATTGAATATTTTGTATTACTTATAAGTGATACTAATAAAATAAACAGCACTTTAATTTTTTCAAGAGCCCAAGTATAGATAGTGAAAATAAAATATTTTGACTTTTAATTTTGATAATTTTTTACCCTTTTTCTCATTTCCAAAAATAAAATTTTGCATTGATTGAAGAAATTTTAAAATCGGACTGGGCACACGACGACAAATTTGTGACAAACGATTGAAAAAACTATCTTATTTTTCTTGATGTAACATCAAAACTCTTTTCTCCGTTAGTACAAATACTGTTATAATTTATCATAATGTGATATATTTATTAGCATATTTAATGTTATATCATCACAATAATATTAATGGTATATTAACCAGGTAATCATTGACTCCATATTATATTAATTAGGAGATGAACACCTGGACTCTTCACCACTGGTAATTATATAGCAAAAAAAGATTAGTAATTAAATGGGAAATATTTAGTCGAATTGCTATTAAAAGGTAAATAATAAATATAAATAATTGTATATAAATAATATATTATGCAGTAAATATCTGATAAATTCACAGTTAGATTTATAGAGATATCATGAAATTAATTTAGTTATTATAAATAATTCAATATTATTGGTACAATAATAACTGCAGGTGAAATATGATAATACCAATTAAAATATAATATTAATAAAAATTAGTGTACATATTATTTGTATATGGTTTATAACGAGATGATAAATTGGAACTTACACTGACTATTAATTAGTTTAATTATATGTTACACACAAATATTAATCAAATTCTCATCTTCGAAGTTTATTATTCAATTTTAAATCAATTCTATTGAATTTCATTCGTATATTATCAAATTATTTATTTGGAATACATTTGTAGTCAATTTAATAATTTAAATAATTTATCAGCCTATTTCGTTAGTGTGAAATGTATACAAATTAATCAATATTTTTGTATAATTTTGCCCTAGAAAAAAGAAGAATTATTTCCACGATATTAACTATGAAATTAAATAAATTGAGTATATATTTCTAAATAATGTATTTATACGTTTCTAAAATAATGAAACTTAATAAATAAAAAGGAATAACTAAATAAAAAAACAGTTATTATTCTACAATTGTAGCAGCTTTTCTAACTCATGAACTACATTTCTATCATCATTATTCCAGTGTCTAACCACTACTAATGTCAGTGACTGACAAATAACCACTCTCGATGTTTAATGGACGGCATTTCACTTTTTTCTGTGAATGCTCTTATAGTAGATTGTTAATAAATTTATTCAGTAGTGGGTTAGAATCCTGTCAAACGAGAGTTTTTGCACGGCGTTTTCATCGCGTTTTTAACGCCAAGAAAATTGTTGTGCTCCCCATTCCATATGTATCCATATTTATAGCGAAGGTGGTGTAATACGAGCGCTTTTACTGCGTTTTATCGGCGTTTTCAACGCCAGTACTTGAATGCTGACGCAACATTAGACCTCGTGAGTACCAGAGCCTTTTTGAGCAATAAAGTACAAGATTAGGTACTCTTTTCAGAGTAATAAAATTCTTCAAAGTCCTGCAACAACTAAAAGAATATTGTAAATAAAGACACAGTGTACTTCCAACTGTTGGCGTTAGACGTCGAAAAACGTCACGTTGAAGCACTCGTCTGACATAGTCTCAGCGTTTTTAATGCCAGACGTTGCAAATGTCCGGCAAACAATTTTCTTTTGGGTATTGAGATAAGAAATTCAACACCAGTATTTAATATTCTGATTCTAACTCGTTTCTGTTATATTCTTTTCAATATAACGCAGCTTATTCCAAGCGTAAGTTTTAATTAGTACCCCATAGAACATCAAAAGGAAGATACACTTCAGTGTTTGTTTGCATTACTCTTTTGCTGGTCATTTTTGCTATTGAATTCACTGCAGAGGAAACTGAACTTTTCCATGTTTGTAATTAGAGGTATTTTAAAGAGATAGGAGACATTTATTTTAAAGAGATAAGAGACATTTATTTTAAAGAGATAAGAGACATTTATTTAAAGAGATAAGAGACATTTATTTTAAAGAGATAAGAGACATTTATTTTAAAGAGATAAGAGACATTTATTTTAAAGAGATAAGAGACATTTATTTTAAAGAGATAAGAGACATTTTTTTTAAAGAGATAAGAGACATTTATTTTAAAGAGATAAGAGACATTTATTTTAAAGAGATAAGAGACATTTATTTTAAAGAGATAAGAGACATTTATTTTAAAGTGATAAGAGACATTTATTTTAAAGAGATAAGAGAAATTTATTTTAAAGAGATAAGAGACATTTATTTTAAAGAGATAAGAGACATTTTTTTAAAGAGATAAGAGACATTTATTTTAAAGAGATAAGAGACATTTATTTTAAAGAGATAAGAGACATTTATTTAAAGAGATAAGAGACATTTATTTTAAAGAGATAAGAGACATTTATTTTAAAGAGATAAGAGACATTTATTTTAAAGAGATAAGAGACATTTATTTTAAAGAGATAAGAGACATTTTTTTAAAGAGATAAGAGACATTTATTTTAAAGAGATAAGAGACATTTATTTTAAAGAGATAAGAGACATTTATTTTAAAGAGATAAGAGACATTTATTTTAAAGTGATAAGAGACATTTATTTTAAAGAGATAAGAGACATTTATTTTAAAGAGATAAGAGACATTTATTTTAAAGAGATAAGAGACATTTTTTTTAAAGAGATAAGAGACATTTATTTTAAAGAGATAAGAGACATTTATTTTAAAGAGATAAGAGACATTTATTTTAAAGAGATAAGAGACATTTATTTTAAAGAGATAAGAGATATTTATTTTAAAGAGATAAGAGACATTTATTTTAAAGAGATAAGAGACATTTATTTTAAAGAGATAAGAGACATATATTTTAAAGAGATAAGAGACATTTATTTTAGAGAGATAAGAGACATTTATTTTAAAGAGATAAGAGACATTTATTTTAAAGAGATAAGAGACATTTATTTTAAAGAGATAAGAGACATTTATTTTAAAGAGATAAGAGACATTTATTTTAAAGAGATAAGAGACATTTATTTTAAAGAGATAAGAGACATTTTTTTAAAGAGATAAGAGACATTTATTTTAAAGAGATAAGAGACATTTATTTTAAAGAGATAAGAGACATTTATTTTAAAGAGATAAGAGACATTTATTTTAAAGAGATAAGAGACATTTATTTTAAAGAGATAAGAGACATTTATTTTAAAGAGATAAGAGACATTTATTTTAAAGAGATAAGAGACATTTATTTTAGAGAGATAAGAGACATTTATTTTAAAGAGATAAGAGACATTTATTTTAAAGAGATGAGAGACATTTATTTTAAAGAGATAAGAGACATTTATTTTAAAGAGATAAGAGACATTTATTTTAAAGAGATAATAGACATTTATTTTAAAGAGATAAGAGACATTTATTTTAGAGAGATAAGAGACATTTATTTTAAAGAGATAAGAGACATTTATTTTAAAGAGATAAGAGACATTTATTTTAGAGAGATAAGAGACATTTATTTTAAAGAGATAAGAGACATTTATTTTAAAGAGATAAGAGACATTTATTTTAAAGAGATAAGAGACATTTATTTTAAAGAGATAAGAGACATTTATTTTAAAGAGATAAGAGACATTTATTTTAAAGAGATAAGAGACATTTATTTTAAAGAGATAAGAGACATTTATTTTAGAGAGATAAGAGACATTTTTTTTAAAGAGATAAGAGACATTTATTTTAAAGAGATAAGAGACATTTATTTTAGAGAGATAAGAGACATTTATTTTAAAGAGATAAGAGACATTTATTTTAAAGAGATAAGAGACATTTATTTTAAAGAGATAAGAGACATTTATTTTAAAGAGATAAGAGACATTTATTTTAAAGAGATAAGAGACATTTATTTTAAAGAGATAAGAGACATTTATTTTAAAGAGATAAGAGAAATTTATTTTAGAGAGATAAGAGACATTTTTTTTAAAGAGATAAGAGACATTTATTTTAAAGAGATAAGAGACATTTATTTTAAAGAGATAAGAGACATTTATTTTAAAGAGATAAGAGACATTTATTTTAAAGAGATAAGAGACATTTATTTTAGAGAGATAAGAGACATTTATTTTAAAGAGATAAGAGACATTTATTTTAAAGAGATAAAAGACATTTATTTTAGAGAGATAAGAGACATTTATTTTAAAGAGATAAGAGACATTTATTTTAAAGAGATAAGAGACATTTATTTTAAAGAGATAAGAGACATTTATTTTAAAGAGATAAGAGACATTTATTTTAAAGAGATAAGAGACATTTATTTTAAAGAGATAAGAGACATTTATTTTAAAGAGATAAGAGACATTTATTTTAAAGAGATAAGAGACATTTATTTTAGAGAGATAAGAGACATTTATTTTAAAGAGATAAGAGACATTTATTTTAAAGAGATAAGAGACATTTATTTTAAAGAGATAAGAGACATTTATTTTAAAGAGATAAGAGACATTTATTTTAAAGAGATAAGAGACATTTATTTTAGAGAGATAAGAGACATTTATTTTAAAGAGATAAGAGACATTTATTTTAAAGAGATAAGAGACATTTATTTTAAAGAGATAAGAGACATTTATTTTAAAGAGATAAGAGACATTTTTTTAAAAAGATAAGAGACATTTTTTAAAGAGATAAGAGACATTTTTTTAAAGATATAAGAGATATTTATTTTAAAGAGATAAGAGACATTTATTTTAAAGAGATAAGAGACATTTATTTTAGAGAGATAAGAGACATTTATTTTAAAGAGATAAGAGACATTTATTTTAAAGAGATAAGAGACATTTATTTTAAAGAGATAAGAGACATTTATTTTAAAGAGATAAGAGACATTTTTTTAAAAAGATAAGAGACATTTTTTAAAGAGATAAGAGACATTTTTTTAAAGATATAAGAGACATTTATTTTAAAGAGATAAGAGACATTTATTTTAAAGAGATAAGAGACATTTATTTTAAAGAGATAAGAGACATTTATTTTAAAGAGATATGAGACATTTTTTTTAAAGAGATATGAGACATTTTTTTTAAAGAGATAAGAGACATTTATTTTAAAGAGATAAGAGACATTTTTTTAAAAAGATAAGACACATTTTTTAAAGAGATAAGAGACATTTTTTTAAAGAGATAAGAGAAATTTATTTTAAAGAGATAAGACACATTTATTTTAAAGAGATAAGAGACATTTATTTTAAAGAGATAGGAGACATTTTTTTTAAAGAGATATGAGACATTTTTTTTAAAGAGATAAGAGACATTTATTTTAAAGAGATAAGAGACATTTTTTTAAAAAGATAAGAGACATTTTTTAAAGAGATAAGAGTCATTTTTTTGAAGAGATAAGAGACATTTATTTTAAAGCGATAAGAGACATTTATTTCAAAGAGATAAGAGACATTTATTTTAAAGAGATGAGAGACATTTATTTTAAAGAGATAAGAGACATTTTTTTAAAGAGATAAGAGACATTTATTTTAAAGAGATAGGAGACATTTTTTTTAAAGAGATAATTTTGTTTATTGTTTATTGTTTATTGAAATTCTGTTCACGTTAAAATACAAAATAAAAGTAATACAATTTTAAAATACAAACAGTTTGATTCTTAAAAAGTCTAGTATGACTTGTAGAATCTGAAAATATAAAATCTAACTAAAAATATCATACATTTCTAAAAATATACAATCTACCTAAAAATAGAATACCGATTCAAAAATATAAATCTACCTAAAAATATAAAACCTACCTAAGTTACCGGTCTGCATAAGTCAATATTAAAAGTAACAAATACAAAGTAAAAACATATTAAACAGGACTAGGGTTATAACGGTTAAGACAATATTTTCTATATTTTTTTTTAAAACTGTAGTTGGACATAGGGCTACATAAAGATTCAGGTAAATTGTTAAAAGCTTCGATAGATCTAAAAATAGTGAAATTTCTTTCTAGCTCTAATCTAATTCTCGGTAAAATTATTCTATATCCTCTGGTTTGATGGTCATGTGCAGGAATAAAATCATTAAAATACTTTTCTAGAATTATGGGATCTTCATATAAAGCTTTCCTTAAAAATGACAATAAAAAATAATTACATACATCTTCAAGTTTTAAAATACCTAATTTAAAATACATTTCATTGGTGGACATTAGAGGCACATTGTTCGCATTTCTCTTAACATTTAAAATTATTCTTAAGATATCGTTAATTAAAATTTTCAAAGGATGTAAGTGAACGTTAAAAGATTTTCCATAAAAAATAATACATTGAGTAAAAACAGAATAAGCCAAGGAGTAGTAAATTAAAAGTAAAGAGTCTCTGTTAAAATAAGGCTTGGCTGAATAAACTATTCCTTTAATTTGACTAATTTTCTTAGAGGTTTGGATAATATGAGATTTAAAAGTTAATTTGTTGTCTATTAAAAGGCCTAAGTATTTAAAATTTTCTACAAACTCTACTGGATTATTATTAAAATGTATTAGGGGATAAACACTAGGAGCCCTAGCGTTAAAAAGCATCAATTTAGTTTTATTTACATTTGGAGTAAGTTTATTAAAATTTAACCACTTTGTGAGGTTGTCAATAAAAGATTGCGTTCTGTTAAAAATATTTTCGAAAGATGAATCCCTAATGTAAAAAACTGCGTCATCTGCGAATAGAGTGCAATTAAAATTATTGTCCTCAGCTAAAATGGTTAAATCGTTTATAAAAATATTAAAAAGCAAGGGACTTAAAACAGAACCCTGAAAAAGACCGGTAACAATTGGTTTAAAATCAGAAGTGATATCATTAAAATGTACACGCTGCCGTCTATTGCTAAGATAACTTTTAAAAAGTAGGTTAAAATTACCTCTGACACCGTAGTGATCTAATTTCTTTAATAAGAGATCTTTATCTACGGTGTCAAATGCCTTCTTAAGATCTAAGAAAAGGGCTATGCAGTAATAATTTGATTTAAAAGACTTATAAACGAAAGATAAAAATTCTAAAATAGCTAAGTTTGTCGACATACCTTCTCTAAATCCGTATTGGTGGTTTGATAAAATATTATTAGAAGAAATGAAGTTACCTAGTCTAATAGATAAAATCTTTTCAAAAATCTTATTAAAAATTGGTAATGTCGTAATTGGCCTAAAATTTGATACGTCATGTTTGTCTCCCGATTTAAAAATTGGAATGACTCTAGCTATTTTAAAACAGTTTGGATAGCTGCATGTATTAAAAGAATTATTTAAAATATCTGTTAAAATAGGACTAATAGTATTTACAACTTCACATAGTATAGAAGGTTTGATTTCATTTTTATGACAATTTTTGTTTTTGAAGGATAAAACTACATTTCTGACCTCAGGCACTGTTATAGGATTAAAAGTACAGGTATTAAAGTTATAAGGAGTTAAAATTCTAAAATGATTATCGGTAATTGTAGGTAATTGTTGAACGAGTTCTTCAGCTATAGAGGTAAAATAATCATTAAAAATATTGCACATTTCTTTTCCTGTTAAGAACTGTCCATCCTTTTTAATTTTTAATTTGTTAGTTGTGCATTTTCTTCCTAGTATTGAGTTTATTTGTTTCCATGTTTTTCTAGAGTCTTTTTTAACAAATTCAAGTTTCAATTGGTAAAATAGGTTTTTGGTTTGTCTGATAACGGAAGTTAAAATATTTTTAAAATAGGTATAGGAGCGTTTAAAAATTAGTCCTCTGTTGGCTAGTTTTAAAAGATTATGTTTTTTATTGATTAAAAGTTTAAGATCGTCTGTCATCCATTTAGGGCGTTTCATGTTGTTTTTTAATTTTACTTTTTTTAGAGGGAATGATTTATGGAATGCATGGTATATTCTATTGGTGAAGTTTTCGGCTTGGATATTTGAATCAGTTTGATTTGTGGTGTGAAAATATTGTGGATTAATTTTTTCAGTGAATGAATTCAAGTTATGGATACTATCAATTTTACGAAAAGTTATAAAATCATCTTTGCTTTCAGTTTGAATTTTAAAATAAAATAAAATCGGCCTGTGGTCAGAAATGTCATATTGAACAACTGCAGAATTGATATGGTTATGAGGAGTAAAATTAAGCCAGAAGTGATCTAAAAGAGAGAAATGGTTAGAGTTATCATTTGGGGAATATCTAGTAGGCTTATCTATTAATGGATAAAAAGAATGGCCTGACATTACAGTTATAAAATGGTTTATGCTATTAAGGTTATACGGATTAAAAAGATTAATATTGAAGTCACCACATAAAATAGTTTTAGAATTAGCAATAGACGGCATTAAAAAATCTCTAAAATTATCATTTAAAAAATCAATGGAATAAGAAGGAGGTCTGTATAAACATATCAAATTGATTTTCTCATTTAAAATGTCTATCTGTAAGCTTAAAATTTCTAGTTCATTTATGATAAAAGAGAGTGAATCTATTCTATTTACATTAAAATTCTTTCTACAATAAATTGAAACCCCTCCCCCGTTCCTATTTCTATAAATTGAAAATTTGTAATATCCGTCTAAATTAAAACAGTTGTCAATTAGTGCATCTAGCCAAATCTCCGTTAGGCATATAAAATCAAATTGAGTTTGTCTTAGACTTAAAAAAGCTTCCAGTTTAGGAAAGTTTCATCTACAGCTTCTTATGTTGACATTTAAAATACTAATAGATTCAATGGGGAGATTAAAATGGGTAAACTGACTAATAGAAAATGTATTGCAATTCACATTAGGGAAATTATTATCTGAATTATTAAACAGTACTTCCCTGGGTTGTTGGTACATTGGGGTTGTTATCAGGGTTAATTATATTTTGGGATGTACAAAATGAGTTAAAACTTGAATTGTTGTTGATAATAAAATGTCTAGAACTGGCCGGTATTTTAATACAAACGTTACCTCCAAATGCATACACAGATGTTATGCTATTTGTATATTTTCTCCTTAATTGTTTTAGTTTAAAAAGAAGTTGGGACCTGTTTCTAGTTAGGTACTCGCTTACGAATATACCGTCTGGTTTTTCTTTCTTGAATCTTTTGAGAATATCGATTCTTCCTCCTTTTGACTTCAGTTTAATCTTAAGATGCTTCTTCTCTCTTCCGACAACCCTTATTTCTTCTATGTCTTCCTCTCTGAAGTCCGGCAGTTGGCTTCTAATAATGTTTGTAGTTTCTTTTTTTAGATCAACTAATTCCTTCTTCCGGTCAACTCCTTCCTTCACTTGTCCCTTTTGGATGATAGGTGTAATGCAGTCTCCGTCAATCTTGAGAAAAGGAGCCAAGGAGTCCTGTTCTATTTGGTCGAGGCGTGAACTGAGGTCACGGATTTCAGGAACCTGACCCGAATTCGCAGCACTTCCCGTGACCGCCTGACTGTATAGTTTATCAATTAGAGTAGTTGGAGAAGACTCGATTGGTCTGTGAATACCGTTTGGAAGAATGTTATCTAGTTTAGACTCTAGGTCAAAATTCCTCTTCTCGATTTGCTCGATCTTCTTTAGGATTTGTAAGGAAAAGTCCATCAAGGATTCTACCAGGGGTATTAGTTCCTGGTTAGTTTCCTTGCTACTTTCCGCTTCGACTTTTTTAGGCCTGCCTCTCTTCTTTGCGTCTGGTTTGTAGTGTTTTACCTTTTCTACAGTACGGGCTAGTAAGAGACATTTTTTTTAAAGAGATAAGAGACATTTATTTTAAAGAGATAAGAGACATTTACTTTAAAGAGATAAGAGACATTTATTTTAAAGAGATAGGAGACATTTTTTTCAAAGAGATATGAGACATTTTTTTTAAAGAGATAAGAGACATTTATTTTAAAGAGATAAGAGACATTTTTTTAAAAAGATAAGAGACATTTTTTAAAGAGATAAGAGACATTTTTTTAAAGAGATAAGAGACATTTATTTTAAAGAGATAAGAGACATTTATTTCAAAGAGATAAGAGACATTTATTTTAAAGAGATGAGAGACATTTATTTTAAAGAGATAAGAGACATTTTTTTTAAAGAGATAAGAGACATTTATTTTAAAGAGATAGGAGACATTTTTTTAAAGAGATAAGAGATATTTTTTTTAAAGAGATAAGAGACATTTATTTTAAAGAGATAAGAGACATTTATTTTAAAGAGATAAGAGACATTTATTTAAAGAGATAAGAGACATTTTTTAAAGAGATAAGAGACATTTTTTTAAAGAGATAAGAGACATTTATTTTAAAGAGATAAGAGACATTTATTTTAAAGAGATAAGAGACATTTATTTTAGAGAGATAAGAGACATTTATTTTAAAGAGATTAGAGACATTTATTTTAAAGAGATAAGAGACATTTATTTTAGAGAGATAAGAGACATTTATTTTAAAGAGATAAGAGACATTTATTTTAAAGAGATAAGAGACATTTATTTTAGAGAGATAAGAGACATTTATTTTAAAGAGATAAGAGACATTTATTTTTAAAGAGATAAGAGACATTTATTTTAAAGAGATAAGAGACATTTATTTTAAAGAGATAAGAGACATTTATTTTAAAGAGATAAGAGACATTTTTTTAAAAAGATAAGAGACATTTTTTAAAGAGATAAGAGACAGTTTTTTAAAGAGATAAGAGACATTTATTTTAAAGAGATAAGAGATATTTATTTTAAAGAGATAAGAGACATTTATTTTAAAGAGATAAGAGACATTTATTTTAAAGAGATAAGAGACATTTATTTTAAAGAGATAGGAGACATTTTTTTTAAAGAGATATGAGACATTTTTTTTAAAGAGATAAGAGACATTTATTTTAAAGAGATAAGAGACATTTTTTTAAAAAGATAAGAGACATTTTTTAAAGAGATAAGAGACATTTTTTTAAAGAGATAAGAGACATTTATTTTAAAGAGATAAGAGACATTTATTTCAAAGAGATAAGAGACATTTATTTTAAAGAGATAATTAAGAGACATTTATTTTAAAGAGATAGGAGACATTTTTTTTATAGAGATATGAGACATTTTTTTTAAAGAGATAAGAGACATTTATTTTAAAGAGATAAGAGACATTTTTTTAAAAAGATAAGAGACATTTTTTAAAGAGAAAAGAGTCATTTTTTTAAAGAGATAAGAGACATTTATTTTAAAGAGATAAGAGACATTTATTTCAAAGAGATAAGAGACATTTATTTTAAAGAGATAGGAGACATTTTTTTTAAACAGATAAGAGACATTTATTTTAAAGAGATAAGAGACATTTATTTTAAAGAGATAAGAGACATTTATTTTAAAGAGATAAGAGACATTTATTTTAAAGAGATAGGAGACATTTTTTTCAAAGAGATATGAGACATTTTTTTTAAAGAGATAAGAGACATTTATTTTAAAGAGATAAGAGACATTTTTTTAAAAAGATAAGAGACATTTTTTAAAGAGATAAGAGACATTTTTTTAAAGAGATAAGAGACATTTATTTTAAAGAGATGAGAGACATTTATTTTAAAGAGATAAGAGACATTTTTTTTAAAGAGATAAGAGACATTTATTTTAAAGAGATAAGAGACATTTATTTTAAAGAGATAAGAGACATTTATTTTAAAAAGATAAGAGACATTTATTTTAAAGAGATAAGAGACATTTATTTTAAAGAGATAAGAGACATTTATTTTAAAGAGATAAGAGACATTTTTTAAAGAGATAAGAGACATTTTTTTAAAGATATAAAAGACATTTATTTTAAAGAGATAAGAGACATTTATTTCAAAGAGATAAGAGACATTTATTTTAAAGAGATGAGAGACATTTATTTTAAAGAGATAAGAGACATTTTTTTAACGAGATAAGAACATTTATTTAAAGAGATAAGAGACATTTATTTTAAAGAGATAGGAGACATTTTTTTAAAAAGATAAGAGACATTTTTTAAAGAGATAAGAGACATTTTTTTAAAGAGATAAGAGAAATTTATTTTAAAGAGATAAGAGACATTTATTTTAAAGAGATAAGAGACATTTATTTTAAAGAGATAGGAGACATTTTTTTTAAAGAGATATGAGACATTTTTTTTAAAGAGATAAGAGACATTTATTTTAAAGAGATAAGAGACATTTTTTTAAAAAGATAAGAGACATTTTTTAAAGAGATAAGAGACATTTTTTTAAAGAGATAAGAGACATTTATTTTAAAGAGATAAGAGACATTTATTTCAAAGAGATAAGAGACATTTATTTTAAAGAGATAATTAAGAGACATTTATTTTAAAGAGATAGGAGACATTTTTTTTATAGAGATATGAGACATTTTTTTTAAAGAGATAAGAGACATTTATTTTAAAGAGATAAGAGACATTTTTTTAAAAAGATAAGAGACATTTATTTTAAAGAGATAAGAGACATTTATTTCAAAGAGATAAGAGACATTTATTTTAAAGAGATAGGAGACATTTTTTTTAAAGAGATAAGAGACATTTATTTTAAAGAGATAAGAGACATTTATTTTAAAGAGATAAGAGACATTTATTTTAAAGAGATAAGAGACATTTATTTTAAAGAGATAGGAGACATTTTTTTCAAAGAGATATGAGACATTTTTTTTAAAGAGATAAGAGACATTTATTTTAAAGAGATAAGAGACATTTTTTTAAAAAGATAAGAGACATTTTTTAAAGAGATAAGAGACATTTTTTTAAAGAGATAAGAGACATTTATTTTAAAGAGATAAGAGACATTTATTTCAAAGAGATAAGAGACATTTATTTTAAAGAGATGAGAGACATTTATTTTAAAGAGATAAGAGACATTTTTTTTAAAGAGATAAGAGACATTTATTTTAAAGAGATAAGAGACATTTATTTTAAAGAGATAAGAGACATTTATTTTAAAAAGATAAGAGACATTTATTTTAAAGAGATAAGAGACATTTATTTTAAAGAGATAAGAGACATTTATTTTAAAGAGATAAGAGACATTTTTTAAAGAGATAAGAGACATTTTTTTAAAGATATAAAAGACATTTATTTTAAAGAGATAAGAGACATTTATTTCAAAGAGATAAGAGACATTTATTTTAAAGAGATGAGAGACATTTATTTTAAAGAGACAAGAGACATTTTTTTAACGAGATAAGAACATTTATTTAAAGAGATAAGAGAAATTTATTTTAAGGAGATGAGAGACATTTATTTTAAAGAGATAAGAGACATTTATTTTAAAGAGATAAGAGACATTTATTTAAAGAGATAAGAGACATTTTTTAAAGAGATAAGAGACATTTTTTTAAAGAGATAAGAGACATTTATTTTAAAGAGATAAGAGACATTTATTTTAAAGAGATAAGAGACATTTATTTTAAAGAGATAAGAGACATTTATTTTAAAGAGATAAGAGACATTTATTTTAAAGAGATAGGAGACATTTTTTTTAAAGAGATATGAGACATTTTTTTTAAAGAGATAAGAGACATTTATTTTAAAGAGATAAGAGACATTTTTTTAAAAAGATAAGAGACATTTTTTAAAGAGATAAGAGACATTTTTTTAAAGAGATAAGAGACATTTATTTTAAAGAGATAAGAGACATTTATTTCAAAGAGATAAGAGACATTTATTTTAAAGAGATAATTAAGAGACATTTATTTTAAAGAGATAATTAAGAGACATTTATTTTAAAGAGATAGGAGACATTTTTTTTATAGAGATATGAGACATTTTTTTTAAAGAGATAAGAGACATTTATTTTAAAGAGATAAGAGACATTTTTTTAAAAAGATAAGAGACATTTTTTAAAGAGATAAGAGTCATTTTTTTAAAGAGATAAGAGACATTTATTTTAAAGAGATAAGAGACATCTATTTCAAAGAGATAAGAGACATTTATTTTAAAGAGATAGGAGACATTTTTTTTAAAGAGATAAGAGACATTTTTTTTAAAGAGATAAGAGACATTTATTTTAAAGAGATAAGAGACATTTATTTTAAAGAGATAAGAGACATTTATTTTAAAGAGATAGGAGACATTTTTTTCAAAGAGATATGAGACATTTTTTTAAAAGAGATAAGAGACATTTATTTTAAAGAGATATGAGACATTTTTTTAAAAAGATAAGAGACATTTTTTAAAGAGATAAGAGACATTTTTTTAAAGAGATAAGAGACATTTATTTTAAAGAGATAAGAGACATTTATTTCAAAGAGATAAGAGACATTTATTTTAAAGAGATGAGAGACATTTATTTTAAAGAGATAAGAGACATTTTTTTTAAAGAGATAAGAGACATTTATTTTAAAGAGATAAGAGACATTTATTTTAAAAAGATAAGAGACATTTATTTTAAAGAGATAAGAGACATTTATTTTAAAGAGATAAGAGACATTTATTTTAAAGAGATAAGAGACATTTTTTAAAGAGATAAGAGACATTTTTTTAAAGATATAAAAGACATTTATTTTAAAGAGATAAGAGACATTTATTTCAAAGAGATAAGAGAAATTTATTTTAAAGAGATGAGAGACATTTATCTTAAAGAGATAAGAGACATTTTTTTTAACGAGATAAGAACATTTATTTAAAGAGATAAGAGACATTTATTTTAAAGAGATGAGAGACATTTATTTTAAAGAGATAAGAGACATTTATTTTAAAGAGATAAGAGACATTTATTTTAAAGAGATAAGAGACATTTATTTAAAGAGATAAGAGACATTTTTTAAAGAGATAAGAGACATTTTTTTAAAGAGATAAGAGACATTTATTTTAAAGAGATAAGAGACATTTATTTTAAAGAGATAAGAGACATTTATTTTAAAGAGATAAGAGACATTTATTTTAAAGAGATAAGAGACATTTATTTTAAAGAGATAGGAGACATTTTTTTTAAAGAGATATGAGACATTTTTTTTAAAGAGATAAGAGACATTTATTTTAAAGAGATAAGAGACATTTTTTTAAAAAGATAAGAGACATTTTTTAAAGAGATAAGAGACATTTTTTTAAAGAGATAAGAGACATTTATTTTAAAGAGATAAGAGACATTTATTTCAAAGAGATAAGAGACATTTATTTTAAAGAGATGAGAGACATTTATTTTAAAGAGATAGGAGACATTTTTTTTAAAGAGATAAGAGACATTTATTTTAAAGAGATAGGAGACATTTATTTTAAAGAGATAAGAGACATTTATTTTAAAGAGATAAGAGACATTTATTTTAAAGAGATAAGAGACATTTTTTAAAGAGATAAGAGACATTTTTTTAAAGATATAAAAGACATTTATTTTAAAGAGATAAGAGACATTTATTTCAAAGAGATAAGAGACATTTATTTCAAAGAGATGAGAGACATTTATTTTAAAGAGATAAGAGACATTTTTTTAACGAGATAAGAACATTTATTTAAAGAGATAAGAGACATTTATTTTAAAGAGATGAGAGGCATTTATTTTAAAGAGATAAGAGACATTTTTTTTAAAGAGATAAGAGACATTTATTTTAAAGAGATAAGAGACATTTATTTAAAGAGATAAGAGACATTTTTTAAAGAGATAAGAGACATTTTTTAAAGAGATAAGAGACATTTTTTTAAAGAGATAAGAGACATTTATTTTAAAGAGATAAGAGACATTTATTTCAAAGAGATAAGAGACATTTATTTTAAAGAGATGAGAGACATTTATTTTAAAGAGATAGGAGACATTTTTTTTAAAGAGATAAGAGACATTTATTTTAAAGAGATAGGAGACATTTATTTTAAAGAGATAAGAGACATTTATTTTAAAGAGATAAGAGACATTTATTTTAAAGAGATAAGAGACATTTTTTAAAGAGATAAGAGACATTTTTTTAAAGATATAAAAGACATTTATTTTAAAGAGATAAGAGACATTTATTTCAAAGAGATAAGAGACATTTATTTCAAAGAGATGAGAGACATTTATTTTAAAGAGATAGGAGACATTTTTTTAACGAGATAAGAACATTTATTTAAAGAGATAAGAGACATTTATTTTAAAGAGATGAGAGGCATTTATTTTAAAGAGATAAGAGACATTTATTTTAAAGAGATAAGAGACATTTATTTTAAAGAGATAAGAGACATTTATTTTAAAGAGATAAGAGACATTTACTTTAAAGAGATAAGAGACATTTATTTTAAAGAGATAGGAGACATTTTTTTCAAAGAGATATGAGACATTTTTTTTAAAGAGATAAGAGACATTTATTTTAAAGAGATAAGAGACATTTTTTTAAAAAGATAAGAGACATTTTTTAAAGAGATAAGAGACATTTTTTTAAAGAGATAAGAGACATTTATTTTAAAGAGATAAGAGACATTTATTTCAAAGAGATAAGAGACATTTATTTTAAAGAGATGAGAGACATTTATTTTAAAGAGATAAGAGACATTTTTTTTAAAGAGATAAGAGACATTTATTTTAAAGAGATAGGAGACATTTTTTTAAAGAGATAAGAGATATTTTTTTTAAAGAGATAAGAGACATTTATTTTAAAGAGATAAGAGACATTTATTTTAAAGAGATAAGAGACATTTATTTAAAGAGATAAGAGACATTTTTTAAAGAGATAAGAGACATTTTTTTAAAGAGATAAGAGACATTTATTTTAAAGAGATAAGAGACATTTATTTTAAAGAGATAAGAGACATTTATTTTAGAGAGATAAGAGACATTTATTTTAAAGAGATTAGAGACATTTATTTTAAAGAGATAAGAGACATTTATTTTAGAGAGATAAGAGACATTTATTTTAAAGAGATAAGAGACATTTATTTTAAAGAGATAAGAGACATTTATTTTAGAGAGATAAGAGACATTTATTTTAAAGAGATAAGAGACATTTATTTTTAAAGAGATAAGAGACATTTATTTTAAAGAGATAAGAGACATTTATTTTAAAGAGATAAGAGACATTTATTTTAAAGAGATAAGAGACATTTTTTTAAAAAGATAAGAGACATTTTTTAAAGAGATAAGAGACAGTTTTTTAAAGAGATAAGAGACATTTATTTTAAAGAGATAAGAGATATTTATTTTAAAGAGATAAGAGACATTTATTTTAAAGAGATAAGAGACATTTATTTTAAAGAGATAAGAGACATTTATTTTAAAGAGATAGGAGACATTTTTTTTAAAGAGATATGAGACATTTTTTTTAAAGAGATAAGAGACATTTATTTTAAAGAGATAAGAGACATTTTTTTAAAAAGATAAGAGACATTTTTTAAAGAGATAAGAGACATTTTTTTAAAGAGATAAGAGACATTTATTTTAAAGAGATAAGAGACATTTATTTCAAAGAGATAAGAGACATTTATTTTAAAGAGATAATTAAGAGACATTTATTTTAAAGAGATAGGAGACATTTTTTTTATAGAGATATGAGACATTTTTTTTAAAGAGATAAGAGACATTTATTTTAAAGAGATAAGAGACATTTTTTTAAAAAGATAAGAGACATTTTTTAAAGAGAAAAGAGTCATTTTTTTAAAGAGATAAGAGACATTTATTTTAAAGAGATAAGAGACATTTATTTCAAAGAGATAAGAGACATTTATTTTAAAGAGATAGGAGACATTTTTTTTAAACAGATAAGAGACATTTATTTTAAAGAGATAAGAGACATTTATTTTAAAGAGATAAGAGACATTTATTTTAAAGAGATAAGAGACATTTATTTTAAAGAGATAGGAGACATTTTTTTCAAAGAGATATGAGACATTTTTTTTAAAGAGATAAGAGACATTTATTTTAAAGAGATAAGAGACATTTTTTTAAAAAGATAAGAGACATTTTTTAAAGAGATAAGAGACATTTTTTTAAAGAGATAAGAGACATTTATTTTAAAGAGATGAGAGACATTTATTTTAAAGAGATAAGAGACATTTTTTTTAAAGAGATAAGAGACATTTATTTTAAAGAGATAAGAGACATTTATTTTAAAGAGATAAGAGACATTTATTTTAAAAAGATAAGAGACATTTATTTTAAAGAGATAAGAGACATTTATTTTAAAGAGATAAGAGACATTTATTTTAAAGAGATAAGAGACATTTTTTAAAGAGATAAGAGACATTTTTTTAAAGATATAAAAGACATTTATTTTAAAGAGATAAGAGACATTTATTTCAAAGAGATAAGAGACATTTATTTTAAAGAGATGAGAGACATTTATTTTAAAGAGATAAGAGACATTTTTTTAACGAGATAAGAACATTTATTTAAAGAGATAAGAGACATTTATTTTAAAGAGATAGGAGACATTTTTTTAAAAAGATAAGAGACATTTTTTAAAGAGATAAGAGACATTTTTTTAAAGAGATAAGAGAAATTTATTTTAAAGAGATAAGAGACATTTATTTTAAAGAGATAAGAGACATTTATTTTAAAGAGATAGGAGACATTTTTTTTAAAGAGATATGAGACATTTTTTTTAAAGAGATAAGAGACATTTATTTTAAAGAGATAAGAGACATTTTTTTAAAAAGATAAGAGACATTTTTTAAAGAGATAAGAGACATTTTTTTAAAGAGATAAGAGACATTTATTTTAAAGATATAAGAGACATTTATTTCAAAGAGATAAGAGACATTTATTTTAAAGAGATAATTAAGAGACATTTATTTTAAAGAGATAGGAGACATTTTTTTTATAGAGATATGAGACATTTTTTTTAAAGAGATAAGAGACATTTATTTTAAAGAGATAAGAGACATTTTTTTAAAAAGATAAGAGACATTTATTTTAAAGAGATAAGAGACATTTATTTCAAAGAGATAAGAGACATTTATTTTAAAGAGATAGGAGACATTTTTTTTAAAGAGATAAGAGACATTTATTTTAAAGAGATAAGAGACATTTATTTTAAAGAGATAAGAGACATTTATTTTAAAGAGATAAGAGACATTTATTTTAAAGAGATAGGAGACATTTTTTTCAAAGAGATATGAGACATTTTTTTTAAAGAGATAAGAGACATTTATTTTAAAGAGATAAGAGACATTTTTTTAAAAAGATAAGAGACATTTTTTAAAGAGATAAGAGACATTTTTTTAAAGAGATAAGAGACATTTATTTTAAAGAGATAAGAGACATTTATTTCAAAGAGATAAGAGACATTTATTTTAAAGAGATGAGAGACATTTATTTTAAAGAGATAAGAGACATTTTTTTTAAAGAGATAAGAGACATTTATTTTAAAGAGATAAGAGACATTTATTTTAAAGAGATAAGAGACATTTATTTTAAAAAGATAAGAGACATTTATTTTAAAGAGATAAGAGACATTTATTTTAAAGAGATAAGAGACATTTATTTTAAAGAGATAAGAGACATTTTTTAAAGAGATAAGAGACATTTTTTTAAAGATATAAAAGACATTTATTTTAAAGAGATAAGAGACATTTATTTCAAAGAGATAAGAGACATTTATTTTAAAGAGATGAGAGACATTTATTTTAAAGAGACAAGAGACATTTTTTTAACGAGATAAGAACATTTATTTAAAGAGATAAGAGAAATTTATTTTAAGGAGATGAGAGACATTTATTTTAAAGAGATAAGAGACATTTATTTTAAAGAGATAAGAGACATTTATTTAAAGAGATAAGAGACATTTTTTAAAGAGATAAGAGACATTTTTTTAAAGAGATAAGAGACATTTATTTTAAAGAGATAAGAGACATTTATTTTAAAGAGATAAGAGACATTTATTTTAAAGAGATAAGAGACATTTATTTTAAAGAGATAAGAGACATTTATTTTAAAGAGATAGGAGACATTTTTTTTAAAGAGATATGAGACATTTTTTTTAAAGAGATAAGAGACATTTATTTTAAAGAGATAAGAGACATTTTTTTAAAAAGATAAGAGACAATTTTTAAAGAGATAAGAGACATTTTTTTAAAGAGATAAGAGACATTTATTTTAAAGAGATAAGAGACATTTATTTCAAAGAGATAAGAGACATTTATTTTAAAGAGATAATTAAGAGACATTTATTTTAAAGAGATAATTAAGAGACATTTATTTTAAAGAGATAGGAGACATTTTTTTTATAGAGATATGAGACATTTTTTTTAAAGAGATAAGAGACATTTATTTTAAAGAGATAAGAGACATTTTTTTAAAAAGATAAGAGACATTTTTTAAAGAGATAAGAGTCATTTTTTTAAAGAGATAAGAGACATTTATTTTAAAGAGATAAGAGACATCTATTTCAAAGAGATAAGAGACATTTATTTTAAAGAGATAGGAGACATTTTTTTTAAAGAGATAAGAGACATTTTTTTTAAAGAGATAAGAGACATTTATTTTAAAGAGATAAGAGACATTTATTTTAAAGAGATAAGAGACATTTATTTTAAAGAGATAGGAGACATTTTTTTCAAAGAGATATGAGACATTTTTTTAAAAGAGATAAGAGACATTTATTTTAAAGAGATATGAGACATTTTTTTAAAAAGATAAGAGACATTTTTTAAAGAGATAAGAGACATTTTTTTAAAGAGATAAGAGACATTTATTTTAAAGAGATAAGAGACATTTATTTCAAAGAGATAAGAGACATTTATTTTAAAGAGATGAGAGACATTTATTTTAAAGAGATAAGAGACATTTTTTTTAAAGAGATAAGAGACATTTATTTTAAAGAGATAAGAGACATTTATTTTAAAAAGATAAGAGACATTTATTTTAAAGAGATAAGAGACATTTATTTTAAAGAGATAAGAGACATTTATTTTAAAGAGATAAGAGACATTTTTTAAAGAGATAAGAGACATTTTTTTAAAGATATAAAAGACATTTATTTTAAAGAGATAAGAGACATTTATTTCAAAGAGATAAGAGAAATTTATTTTAAAGAGATGAGAGACATTTATCTTAAAGAGATAAGAGACATTTTTTTTAACGAGATAAGAACATTTATTTAAAGAGATAAGAGACATTTATTTTAAAGAGATGAGAGACATTTATTTTAAAGAGATAAGAGACATTTATTTTAAAGAGATAAGAGACATTTATTTTAAAGAGATAAGAGACATTTATTTAAAGAGATAAGAGACATTTTTTAAAGAGATAAGAGACATTTTTTTAAAGAGATAAGAGACATTTATTTTAAAGAGATAAGAGACATTTATTTTAAAGAGATAAGAGACATTTATTTTAAAGAGATAAGAGACATTTATTTTAAAGAGATAAGAGACATTTATTTTAAAGAGATAGGAGACATTTTTTTTAAAGAGATATGAGACATTTTTTTTAAAGAGATAAGAGACATTTATTTTAAAGAGATAAGAGACATTTTTTTAAAAAGATAAGAGACATTTTTTAAAGAGATAAGAGACATTTTTTTAAAGAGATAAGAGACATTTATTTTAAAGAGATAAGAGACATTTATTTCAAAGAGATAAGAGACATTTATTTTAAAGAGATGAGAGACATTTATTTTAAAGAGATAGGAGACATTTTTTTTAAAGAGATAAGAGACATTTATTTTAAAGAGATAGGAGACATTTATTTTAAAGAGATAAGAGACATTTATTTTAAAGAGATAAGAGACATTTATTTTAAAGAGATAAGAGACATTTTTTAAAGAGATAAGAGACATTTTTTTAAAGATATAAAAGACATTTATTTTAAAGAGATAAGAGACATTTATTTCAAAGAGATAAGAGACATTTATTTCAAAGAGATGAGAGACATTTATTTTAAAGAGATAAGAGACATTTTTTTAACGAGATAAGAACATTTATTTAAAGAGATAAGAGACATTTATTTTAAAGAGATGAGAGGCATTTATTTTAAAGAGATAAGAGACATTTTTTTTAAAGAGATAAGAGACATTTATTTTAAAGAGATAAGAGACATTTATTTAAAGAGATAAGAGACATTTTTTAAAGAGATAAGAGACATTTTTTAAAGAGATAAGAGACATTTTTTTAAAGAGATAAGAGACATTTATTTTAAAGAGATAAGAGACATTTATTTCAAAGAGATAAGAGACATTTATTTTAAAGAGATGAGAGACATTTATTTTAAAGAGATAGGAGACATTTTTTTTAAAGAGATAAGAGACATTTATTTTAAAGAGATAGGAGACATTTATTTTAAAGAGATAAGAGACATTTATTTTAAAGAGATAAGAGACATTTATTTTAAAGAGATAAGAGACATTTTTTAAAGAGATAAGAGACATTTTTTTAAAGATATAAAAGACATTTATTTTAAAGAGATAAGAGACATTTATTTCAAAGAGATAAGAGACATTTATTTCAAAGAGATGAGAGACATTTATTTTAAAGAGATAGGAGACATTTTTTTAACGAGATAAGAACATTTATTTAAAGAGATAAGAGACATTTATTTTAAAGAGATGAGAGGCATTTATTTTAAAGAGATAAGAGTAAGAGACATTTTTTTAAAGAGATAAGAGACATTTTTTAAAAAGATAAGAGACATTTTTTTAAAGAGATAAGAGACATTTATTTTAAAGAGATAAGAGACATTTATTTCAAAGAGATAAGAGACATTTATTTTAAAGAGATAAGAGACATTTTTTTTAACGAGATAAGAACATTTATTTAAAGAGATAAGAGACATTTATTTTAAAGAGATGAGAGACATTTTTTTTAAAGAGATAAGAGACATTTATTTTAAAGAGATAAGAGACATTTATTTTAAAGAGATAAGAGACAATTTTTTAAAGAGATAAGAGACATTTTTAAAAGAGAAAAGAGACATTTTTTAAAGAGATAAGAGACATTTATTTTAAAGAGATGAGAGACATTTATTTTAAAGAGATAAGAGACATTTATTTTAAAGAGATAAGAGACATTTTTTTAAAAAGATAAGAGACATTTTTTAAAGAGATAAGAGACATTTTTTTAAAGAGATAAGAGACATTTATTTTAAAGAGATAAGAGACATTTATTTCAAAGAGATAAGAGACATTTATTTTAAAGAGATGAGAGACATTTATTTTAAAGAGATAAGAGACATTTTTTTTAAAGAGATAAGAGACATTTATTTTAAAGAGATAAGAGACATTTATTTTAAAGAGATAAGAGACATTTATTTTAAAGAGATAAAAGACATTTATTTTAAAGAGATAAGAGACATTTATTTTAAAGAGATAAGAGACATTTTTTAAAGAGATAAGAGACATTTTTTTAAAGATATAAAAGACATTTATTTTAAAGAGATAAGAGACATTTATTTCAAAGAGATAAGAGACATTTATTTCAAAGAGATAAGAAACATTTATTTTAAAGAGATGAGAGACATTTATTTTAAAGAGATAAGAGACATTTTTTTTAACGAGATAAGAACATTTATTTAAAGAGATAAGAGACATTTATTTTAAAGAGATGAGAGACATTTATTTTAAAGAGATAAGAGACATTTATTTTAAAGAGATAAGAGACATTTATTTTAAAGAGATAAGAGACATTTATTTAAAGAGATAAGAGACATTTTTTAAAGAGATAAGAGACATTTTTTTAAAGAGATAAGAGACATTTATTTTAAAGAGATAAGAGACATTTATTTTAAAGAGATAAGAGACATTTATTTTAAAGAGATAAGAGACATTCATTTTAAAGAGATAAGAGACATTTATTTTAAAGAGATAGGAGACATTTTTTTTAAAGAGATATGAGACATTTTTTTTAAAGAGATAAGAGACATTTATTTTAAAGAGATAAGAGACATTTTTTTAAAAAGATAAGAGACATTTTTTAAAGAGATAAGAGACATTTTTTTAAAGAGATAAGAGACATTTATTTTAAAGAGATAAGAGACATTTATTTCAAAGAGATAAGAGACATTTATTTTAAAGAGATGAGAGACATTTATTTTAAAGAGATAGGAGACATTTTTTTTAAAGAGATAAGAGACATTTATTTTAAAGAGATAGGAGACATTTATTTTAAAGAGATAAGAGACATTTATTTTAAAGAGATAAGAGACATTTATTTTAAAGAGATAAGAGACATTTTTTAAAGAGATAAGAGACATTTTTTTAAAGATATAAAAGACATTTATTTTAAAGAGATAAGAGACATTTATTTCAAAGAGATAAGAGACATTTATTTTAAAGAGATGAGAGACATTTATTTTAAAGAGATAAGAGACATTTTTTTTAACGAGATAAGAACATTTATTTAAAGAGATAAGAGACATTTATTTTAAAGAGATGAGAGGCATTTATTTTAAAGAGATATGAGACATTTTTTTTAAAGAGATAAGAGACATTTATTTTAAAGAGATAAGAGACATTTTTTTAAAAAGATAAGAGACATTTTTTAAAGAGATAAGAGACATTTTTTTAAAGAGATAAGAGACATTTATTTTAAAGAGATAAGAGACATTTATTTCAAAGAGATAAGAGACATTTATTTTAAAGAGATAATTAAGAGACATTTATTTTAAAGAGATAGGAGACATTTTTTTTATAGAGATATGAGACATTTATTTTAAAGAGATGAGAGACATTTATTTTAAAGAGATAAGAGACATTTATTTTAAAGAGATAGGAGACATTTTTTTTAAAGAGATATGAGACATTTTTTTTAAAGAGATAAGAGACATTCATTTTAAAGAGATAAGAGACATTTATTTTAAAGAGATAGGAGACATTTTTTTTAAAGAGATATGAGACATTTTTTTTAAAGAGATAAGAGACATTTATTTTAAAGAGATAAGAGACATTTTTTTAAAAAGATAAGAGACATTTTTTAAAGAGATAAGAGACATTTTTTCAAAGAGATAAGAGACATTTATTTTAAAGAGATGAGAGACATTTATTTTAAAGAGATAGGAGACATTTTTTTTAAAGAGATAAGAGACATTTATTTTAAAGAGATAGGAGACATTTATTTTAAAGAGATAAGAGACATTTATTTTAAAGAGATAAGAGACATTTATTTTAAAGAGATAAGAGACATTTTTTAAAGAGATAAGAGACATTTTTTTAAAGATATAAAAGACATTTATTTTAAAGAGATAAGAGACATTTATTTCAAAGAGATAAGAGACATTTATTTTAAAGAGATGAGAGACATTTATTTTAAAGAGATAAGAGACATTTTTTTTAACGAGATAAGAACATTTATTTAAAGAGATAAGAGACATTTATTTTAAAGAGATGAGAGGCATTTATTTTAAAGATATAAGAGACATTTATTTTAAAGAGATAAGAGACATTTATTTTAAAGAGATAAGAGACATTTATTTAAAGAGATAAGAGACATTTTTTAAAGAGATAAGAGACATTTTTTTAAAGAGATAAGAGACATTTATTTTAAAGAGATAAGAGACATTTATTTTAAAGAGATAAGAGACATTTATTTTAAAGAGATAAGAGACATTTATTTCAAAGAGATAAGAGACATTTATTTCAAAGATATAAGACACATTTATTTTAAAGATACAAGAGACATTTATTTTAAAGAGATAAGAGACATTTATTTTAAAGAGATAGGAGACATTTATTTATAAATAGAGGTATAGTGTGTTTGCTGATATGTTATCTTTTTTGTGCATTGGAATATGTTAGAGATAAGATTAAACATGTGATGCTGATTTATATCAGGAAAGGCATAAAGTATCAATTTTTAGACACAAATATACTTAAGTTACCTTATCTCTCATAATTTGTTATTATGTTTAAATTTTACGAAATATGAATAATAATTAATATGCACTGAAAATACGCTTTCATAGAAAATAATATTTATTTTTTGAATTATTTCACTGTTGACATTCCTCTGATTTGACGTCATTGTTATATACCACACCAAGGTATTACCTTTACATGATTATAATCTTAGTTTGTTTAGCAGTTTGTAATATATTAATAGCCCTATTGTCATTTCACGCGTTATCAATTAAGTGCATTTACTTTAATATAGGGAAGTTACAGTCTGCCCCTGAGGTATTCAAACAAACAATATAATAATGGTAACCTAATAATTATAGTTCCTATAATGGATCTACCTACAAGTCAGTCCTCAGATAAATTCTTTGCCCAGTTTTCTCTTCCTATAACAAATCACTGTGATTCAGTTTGTATGACATGAGATAGAGTAGATTGAAGGGCTAGATCTACATTACCGTGCACTTCCCCATTCTCGCTGTAACATTCGTAGTTAATTATACTATAATGGTAGAACAGCGATAAAAAAATTATTAGAATTTGTTTCCAGACTACTCGTCAATTGGTTCTCCAACTACGAATTATTAGGTTCTCTAACTCCGTGTTCATTGGTTTCCAAATTATGTGTTACTTGATTTCAAAACCTAAGAGTCTGTAATAATAACAAGACTCAGAAGATTATGTATCATGTAAAGTATGGATAAAACTTCAAACAGCCTATACAACCAAACGCCATATAGGCCTTATAATATATGGAAATATATGAAGAAATAAAGGATATATATGAAAAAATAAAATTCATTATAATAAATATATTTAATTGATTTTTACAATTTGATCAATGCATGGATATACATAAAAACACTTTTTGATACAGTGTAATAAACTAAAAATCTACGTTATAAACATACCTACTTTTAAATAAATTAATATTTAAAAGTCCCCTCCAGGCAAATAATATTATTGTATTGAAAAATTTGTCTTACTTTTCTTATCCTATTGTTAAAATCTATACGCTTTTGGAGAAGTTATATTAAAAACTCTACTATAGCCTATTTACTACCAACTTATTGAATTTCAGTCCAAAAAAGGAAGAATTTACGAAGATTGAAATTCAATTACGTAAGTACTGTGCCTATTTCAGACTCGAATGGTGAGTATGATTTGAAATGATGTGATGAAAGATGTATGGATTCACGTCATTCATTGGTGAATGAATCACATTCCGATATTACATTAAATTTTAGGGAGAAGAATAAAGTAGTGATCGTTGTAAGGTTTCAGGATATTGAAGATAACCCGTGAAAATAAAATCAGATCATCAAGACACTCACTGTAGTGGGACATCTGTTCTTTTGCATCGTTAATCTTTGGCTCGAAAACTGATGATTCACCAGTGAAAAGAAATGGAAAAATAGAGAGACTTTTTATCATCAATTTGCAGTAAGGTTACAAGGGGAGGTTTGGAAAATAGAAAAAAAAAATATAAATATCATCATTGAGTAATAATAATAATAATTATTCAAATAATCTTAACAATATTGGCAATGTTGTAACAATATTGGTAATGCTGTAACAATATTGGTAATGCTGTAACAATATTGGTAATGTTGTTACAATATTGGTAATGTTGTAACAATATTGGCAATGTTATAATAATATTGGTAATGCTGTAACAATATTGGCAATGTTGTAACAATATTGGTAAAGTTATAACAATATTGATACAGTTATAACAATATTGGTAATGTTGTAACAATATTGCAATGTTGTAACCATATTGGCAATGTTGTAACAATATTGGTAATGCTGTTATAATATTGGCAATGTTGTAACAATATTGGCAATGTTATAACAATATTGGTAATGCCGTTATAATATTGGTAATGTTGTAACAATATTGGTAATTTTGTAACAATATTGGTAATGCTGTTATAATATTGGTAATGTTGTAACAATATTGGCAATGTTGTAACAATATTGGTTATGATGTAACAATATTGGTAAAGTTATATCAACGTCACCAATGTTGTAACAAACAATATTGGCAATGTTGTAACAATATTGCCAATGTTGTCACTATATTGCTAATGTTGTAACAAAATTGGTAAAGTTATAACATTATTGGTAATGCTGCAACAATATTTCTTTGGATTAAGTTTCCCCAATAAATATTGTATATGTTATAAAAAAATGATAACGAGTATGTATTTTAGTATACTAATTTTTTTATCGCGTGGTTGATAACGTATATCAGTTAAATAACTCGACAATCGACACTCTAAATTTATTATTACCAAAAAAAGTACAAAATCCATATAGATCTTACGTATTTACATACAAAAACAGAATAATATTCCATTTATAAGTTTTATTGTTCCTTGTATAACTAAACTATTTGATATCAATTCGATACAGGACTACAGGGTGATCAGACCAGGTGTGGACAAATATTTATTGAGATATCTCTTTATAAAAAACGAAAAAAAAAAAATTACTTAACAGAATACATTATTCTAAATCTAATAAATAAATTACACAGTTATTTTTCAATACATCCTCCCTTAGTCTTTACCAAACGCATTAACCTGTCAGGAGCTTGACTACAGGTGGCATGGTTGGTTTCTTCTGGAATTTTATTCCAACAAGTCGTCAATTTTTGCTTTAGAGCATTCACATTTGAGTGATGAGAAGAACAGGCTTTACTCTCCAAAATACTCCAAAGTCCTTAGGGTTTAAATCAAGAGAGGAAGGAGGACCAGAACCTTTGACCAGAACCCAGCCATATTCCTCTTGCACCATTCTTGAACGAGATTAGCCGTGTGGCACGTGGCTCCGTCCTGCTGGAGGGTAAAACTTATTTTACCAAAAGTTTTGTTCACCCAAGGCCCCAACTGATCCTCTAACAACTTTAAATAAACGTTCTGATTCATCTTTATCCCCATTTCAATGAAGAAAAGAGGAGTCTTCTCTCCAGATGAGGTTACCCCGGCCCAGATGATGGCAGAAGCTGGTTTTGTCTTCGGAACATTAACATGTCGTTCAGTGGAATATCGCATTTATTTACTGCATAAATCCAGTTGTTCTGATGATTGTGGATGGCCTGGACCGTGAATAACTTCTCATCAGTCCTCAAGACCGGATGTTGCGTGCCATGTTTAATTTTTCCAGAATAAGATTTGCTCTTTGTAGCCGTCTGGTTTTTGTGGCCTCTGAGAGTAGCTGAACAATTTTCCTTTTGAATGGGGAAAGGTTCAGGTCACTTAATGTGAGCACTTTTCTGCATCGTTCCATAGCTCACACCAGACGCTGATGCTAATTTCCTGATGATTCTTTCAGGATTCCTCCCGTGTGTTTTTGATGAGCTTAGAGGTCCTAACCTTGCGATCTAGAGTGCTCCTAACTTGCTGGTGGGTTAAACCGGTCTCTCTGAATGGCTTCAGAGCCTTGTAAACACCAGATCCACTCGCACGACCCTTCAAAAGCTTGCATATTGACCCGGGTACTGTCCTGATTCGAAGAGTTCCCGAATTGTTGCTGCAACAGAGCTCATAATTATATAACAATTATAATGTGTGTAATATTGTCATGTCAACTTTTAAATTGAAAAGTCCTTAAAAACTCTACGGAGATTGCGTCTAGCATTTTATTTACATTTATCTGATAAAATTCCACATAAATATCTTATTTTACGCTAAAATTTATTAATGTGTGGAGTTATTATTTTGATTAAAAAATTATTAATTATGTTTCAATTCAATTTCAATTCATTTTAAAGGGAGAACATTTGTAGAATCTCTATATCATGAATTTAGTCTATTTGATTGATTCAATATATCTAAATATTTATAATATATAAGATTTGTGTAAAAATTGGTCTATGTACAATTTCGTTGAATGTTCCATATTTTCGCTCATGTTAGGACAAAATACATTAGTTTAACCAATTAAATTAACGAGTTCAAAATTAGTGTTAAATACCATTTTCCTAAATGATCGAATATGTAACCATCCGATAACTTGGAGCTTACCCTACATATAAAATTTGATATAGAAAATATAAATAGATATAAGGAAATAGCAGCTATATGTCATATCACTACTAACATAACACATTTTTTACTGTATGATATATTGTGTAAATATTACTAATAATTAATTATATATTAAAAATAATTTCTTAATTAGTTACATTACAGATAGAAGACTAATGCCTAATAGTGTAGCTCATTAGGGCACTGAGTAATTAGGGATACATCATTAGGTACAATGATGACAGTGATTTAATTGTTGTTTTCGTGAATAATTATTGTTGCATTAATTATCAAAAGAAATAATAATTAACATACTTTCATAATTCAAAATTAACCATCTTTTTCTCCAGTCATTATTGCACAGTAACAGGCATATAAGGTCCAGCTTATCTATCTAACATTTTGTTAATTTTCTTAAGCGATATCGGGTAAAGGATCTATATACCACTTAGTCTCCCTTTACTCAAACAATCGTAACTCTATGCTATCATTTCAATCTATGAATAAATTATAGTTATTTCACTGACACATGCCTATTTAAGAATGCAGTAGGCATGAAATAACTATTGTATATCGAGTTATGAATGTATATCTTTGATGTATAATTTTGGTTATCGTATATATTTAAAGGTTATGATGTTCATTAATTTACTAATTGATATTAATGCTTCACATTGTTGTAATAAATCAATAACTTTCAATCAAATAAAACTCTCACCATAGACTAAAATCAATCTTAAAAAATGGGTACTTTAATCATAATATATACAAATTTGAATCATGAAATATGACTAATTTAGTGTGGTTTATTTTCACCTTAATATCAATTACTGTTTAATATAGATAGACACAATGGTGTACTGTTGTAAATAAGTTCTCCCAGGAGGCAAAGGATCTATCTACACTACTCAGGTCTGACGTACCAAATCGCTAATGTTGATAAATTGATTAACAGTTTAACAGTTCGTGGTTACTGATAGGCAGTAATTGCAGTAGTGATTATATGGATTTATTAGCAAAGACGTTTTCAACTTCAAAGGAATGCAGTGAACTGTATTCCGTCATGGATTCTATTTTCCATGCATCGAAACTATGAAATGACAGAATAACCTCCCTTCTTACTGCACCTTTACTTCAAAATAGTTTCTATATATCTCTATTCACGTACCTGAACCTAGTTTTTCCCAGTCAAATTCTAAACAGTTTTCAATTTGCTATTCGTTTGGTGTCCAGTGGAGCGATAGCCCCAATATTGCGGTGATACCACGCCACATTGGTTACAGTAAGTCAGTCTGACCAGAGAAAAGAACAAGATGCAGCATTGGAAAAAGGTATGAGACTAGAATCAGTTATTGAATAACTGACTGGAACAGAGATGCTTTCTTTAATGTTCAACCTTACCTGTTGAAGATGAAGTTCATTTCCGTGGTTTAGTTCCTTCAAGTGTAACAATGTCCACTGATTTGGTTTGAATGAGAGACCAACTTTTTATGAATGAGTTGCACCTGAACAAACTATCACTGAGACTGAAGATAGTACTATCACTGAGACTAAAGGTAGTACTATCACTGAGACTAAAAATAGTACTATCACTGAGACTAAAGATAGTACTATAACTGAAACTAAAGATAGTACTATCACTGAGACTGAAGATAGTACTATCACTGAGACTGAAGATTGTACTATCACTGAGACTAAAGATAGTACTATCACTGAGACTAAAGGTAGTACTGTCACTGAGACTAAAGATAGTACTATCACTGAGACTAAAGATAGTACTATCACTGAGACTGAAGATAGTACTATCACTGAGACTAAAGATAGTACTATAACTGAAACTAAAGATAGTACTATCACTGAGACTGAAGATAGTACTATCACTGAGACTGAAGATTGTACTATCACGGAGACTAAAGATAGTACTATCACTGAGACTGAAGATAGTACTATCACTGAGACTAAAGATAGTACTATCACTTAGACTAAAGAGAGTACTATCACTGAGACTAAAAATAGTACTATCACTGAGACTAAAGATAGTACTATCACTGAGACTAAAAATAGTACTATCACTGAGACTAAAGATAGTACTATCACTGAGACTAAAGATAGTACTATAACTGAAACTAAAGATAGTACTATCACTGAGACTGAAGATAGTACTATCACTGAGTCTGAAGATTGTACTATCACTGAGACTGAAGATTGTACTATCACTGAGACTAAAGATAGTACTATCACTGAGACTAAAGATAGTACTATCACTGAGACTAAAGGTAGTACTGTCACTGAGACTAAAGATAGTACTATCACTGAGACTGAAGATAGTGCTATCACTGAGACTAAAGATAGTACTATCACTGAGACTAAAGATAGTACTATCACTGAGACTAAAGATAGTACTATCAGTGAGACTAAAGATAGTACTATCACTGAGACTAAAGATAGTACTATCACTGAGACTAAAGATAGTACTATCACTGAGAATAAAGATAGTACTATCAATGAGACTAAAGATAGTACTCTATCACTGAGACTAAAGATAGTACTATCACTGAGACTGAAGATAGTACTATCACTGAGACTAAAGATAGTACTATCACTGAGACTAAAGGTAGTACTATCACTGAGAATAAAGATAGTACTATCAATGAGACTAAAGATAGTACTCTATCACTGAGACTAAAGATAGTACTATCACTGAGACTAAAGATTGTACTATCACGGAGACTGAAGATAGTACTATCACTGAGACTAAAGATAGTACTATCAATGAGAGTAAAGATAGTACTATCACTGAGACTAAAGATAGTACTATCACGGAGACTAAAGATAGTACTATCACTGAGACTGAAGATAGTACTATCACTGAGACTAAAGATAGTACTATCACTTAGACTAAAGATAGTACTATCACTGAGACTAAAGATAGTACTATCACTGAGACTAAAGATTGTACTATCACGGATACTAAAGATAGTACTATCACTGAGACTAAAGATAGTACTATCACTTAGACTAAAGATAGTACTATCACTGAGACTAAAGATAGTACTATCACTTAGACTAAAGATAGTACTATCACTGAGACTAAAGATAGTACTATCACTGAGACTAAAGATAGTACTATCACTGAGACTAAAGATAGTACTATCACTGAGACTAAAGATTGTACTATCACTGATACTAAAGATAGTACTATCACTGAGACTAAAGATAGTACTATCACTGAGACTGAAGATAGTACTATCACTGAGACTAAAGATAGTACTATCACTGAGACTAAAGGTAGTACTATCACTGAAACTAAAGATAGTACTATCACTGAGACTAAAGATAGTACTATCACTGAGACTGAAGATAGTACTATCACTGAGACTGAAGATAGTACTATCACTGAGACTAAAGATAGTACTATCACTGAGACTAAAGATAGTACTATCACTGAGACTAAAGATAGTACTATCACTTAGACTAAAGATAGTATTATCAGTGAGACTAAAGATAGTACTATCACTGAGACTGAAGATAGTACTATCACTGAGACTGAAGATAGTACTATCACTGAGACTAAAGGTAGTACTATCACTGAGACTAAAGATAGTACTATCACTGAGAATAAAGATAGTACTATCAATGAGACTAAAGATAGTACTATCACTGAGACGAAAGATAGTACTATCACTGAGACTAAAGATAGTACTGTCACTGAGACTAAAGATTGTACTATCACGGAGACTGAAGATAGTACTATCACTGAGACTAAAGATAGTACTATCACTGAGACTAAAGGTAGTACTGTCACTGAGACTAAAGATTGTACTATCACGGAGACTGAAGATAGTACTATCACTGAGACTAAAGATAGTACTATCAATGAGAGTAAAGATAGTACTATCACTGAGACTAAAGATAGTACTATCACGGAGACTAAAGATAGTACTATCACTGAGACTAAAGATAGTACTATTACTTAGACTAAAGATAGTACTATCACTGAGACTAAAGATAGTACTATCACTGAGACTAAAGATAGTACTATCACTGAGACTAAAGATAGTACTATCACTGAGACTAAAGATTGTACTATCACTGATACTAAAGATAGTACTATCACTGAGACTAAAGATAGTACTATCACTGAGACTAAAGATAGTACTATCACTGAGACTAAAGATAGTACTATCACTTAGACTAAAGATAGTACTATCAGTGAGACTAAAGATAGTACTATCACTGAGACTGAAGATAGTACTATCACTGAGACTGAAGATAGTACTATCACTGAGACTAAAGGTTGTACTATCACTGAGACTAAAGATAGTAATATCACTGAGACTAAAGATAGTACTATCACTGAGACTAAAGATAGTGCTATCAGTGAGACTAAAGATATTACTATCACTGAGACTGAAGATAGTACTATCACTGAGACTAAAGGTAGTACTATCACTGAGACTGAAGATAGTACTATCACTGAGACTAAAGATAGTACTATCACAGAGACTGAAGATAGTGCTATCAGTGAGACTAAAGATAGTACTATCACTGAGACTAAAGGTAGTACTTTCACTGAGACTAAAGATAGTACTATCACTGAGACTAAAGATAGTACTATCACTGAGACTAAAGATAGTACTATCACTGAGACTTAAGATAGTGCTATCAGTGAGACTAAAGATAGTACTATCACTGAGACTGAAGATAGTACTATCACTGAGACTAAAGGTAGTACTATCACAGAGACTAAAGGTAGTACTATCACTGAGACTAAAGATAGTACTATCACAGAGACTAAAGGTAGTACTATCACTGAGACTAAAGGTAGTACTATCACTGAGACTAATATAGTACTATCACTGAGATTAAAGATAGTACTATCACTGAGACTGAAGATAGTACTATCACTGAGACTAAAGGTAGTACTTTCACTGAGACTAAAGATAGTACTATCACTGAGACTAAAGGTAGTACTATCACTGAGACTGAAGATAGTACTATCACTGAGACTAAAGGTAGTACTATCACTGAGACTGAAGATAGTACTATCACTGAGACTAAAGATAGTACTATCACAGAGACTGAAGATAGTGCTATCAGTGAGACTAAAGATAGTACTATCAGTGAGACTAAAGATAGTACTATCACTGAGACTAAAGATAGTACTATCACTGAGACTAAAGATAGTACTATCACTGAGACTAAAGATAGTACTATCACTGAGACTAAAGATTGTACTATCACTGATACTAAAGATAGTACTATCAATGAGACTGAAGATAGTGCTATCAGTGAGACTAAAGGTAGTCACAGGACTGCATTGTTTTGGGGTGTACGGTAATATGGACAATTATTATTATTACCATTTAATGTGACGAAAGGGGGAATTGAAAAGCGACGCAAATGCAATAACATACCTCTTTATTTTCTTCTATTTTATTTATCTAATCTGATACTAAATATGTCTGTGTGTAAATTACTATAGTGCTAAATACTCTATCTGTATTCACATCTAGTGATAGACATCTGTGTGACATCTTTGTTATATTCTCTCTCCTGTTCACCTGTTAACAGGTAAAATGTCTCACTAACACCAACAGACAAAGAGAGTCTCTACCAACAGATGAGGTGATAACAACAGGAGAGTAACTGACAACAACTGTTAGCAACTCAGTAACTGTTGGTACAAACCACTTATACTAACTAACTATCTTTGGGATTTTAATTAGAACATATCATATAAAGTAAACACACACACCAAATGTGGCTGGTAAGATGTCAATTGTTCACTATTTCCTTCCCTAAAAAGCCTCACATTTGGTGTCAGTTAAATACAGTCACTCTGCCCCTGTCCACACTAACAACTTCACTCCTAAATCACTGGGGTAAATTAGGGTCAGAGGTTCATGTCTGCAGACATACTAGGAGTGGAAGCTATTTATAGAAAGAAGGAGAAACGTCAAGGTTGGTGGCTTATATTAATGTAACAACTTGTAAAGACTCGACATTATTATCTTATCCTGTTGATGTATAATTATTATTTAATGAACTGAATTTAAGTTACCTTCCAAATAAAATTCAATGTTGGGCTTATTATGCATAAATGTTTCAATAATGAAAAGTATGTTTCTAATACTTATATATAAGGGCTTGATCCTAAATTTATACCTTGTTTTCATTGTATATTTGTATTTTGTATTTTATTTAGTTCAATAAAGATATTTCAATGTTTCATTTTTATGAGCTTTTGTACAAAATGACTACCTGAAAAGAGGCAGTCGCAACTACCACCCTTCAAAAACAAACTACTCACTAATTAGTTTCTGGTTATTCAGCCAAGGTAAATCGGTGAACTTTTCTGTCATAAAACTGAAGGAGAACACCAGGTAACAAACTAGAATAACTAATATACTGAATTAGAAGTTAAACTCTTGTTCATCATTTAGTTCATTGTCATTTTATCTAAAGCTCAGCTAATGAAATGCAGAGATTCTGGTAGGAAGGTACGGTTGATGAAACCATCCATCAACGGTGTACTTCTATCTGCTGGAAATAATTCATTCAAGTCTATCCTCAGAGATACCTTTTGTACCAAATGTTTTTTGAAGAAATTAGAAATACGAAGAGTTATAACAAAATAGTAAAAATAATGACAAAAGTGTTGTGTATTTAGAACGTGGGATATAATGGACATGAAACTACTTTTAAAATCTTAAATTAATAAAAGGGAACATAGAAGAAAACCAGTTGAAATGTATATGTGGAATTAGTAAACATGATCTTTGATCAAATTAAAATAGACCATCTTAAAGTAAAATGTTGATGTCAAGTATCATGAAAGAATACATATAAACTACATATAGCTAGACTACATATAGTTAAATTCCACCGCGGAAAGTTCCACCAGGAAGATTCCACCACGGAAGATTCCACCGGCGTTAAATGCAAGATGTGGAAAATTCCACCGCAGAAGATTCCACCATTTTGAAAAAAATATAAATATTAATTAACTGTATAAATAAACAGTTTATTTTTAAATGTATTTCTAAGTCTAGGTAATTGATAATTATAAATGAACAAATCTTCCTTTTAAATATAAAACAATTAATAATCCATCATATGGGCATTAAATATTGAAATGGTTAATAGTGACAGAATATGACGCTGGTTTTGGAACACCAACCTGTGGCTACACTGCTAAATTAGCTTTTTGAATCTATCAGCAGACACGCTTAAGTTCAGATTTTAATATTTGATACAAAAAATAAATTTTGTTAGTTTTCATTATTGATAAGGTTAATATTCTGCAGCAATATGACAGGCATGTTTTTAAAGTCTATTTCTTTAGAGTCAATTTAAATCAGAGACCTGCTGAACTGAATTTATATTAAGATGTTGCATATCAAAAGAAACTCTGTACATGTTATGATTTATATATCTTATGTGAGTTTAGAAATTATGATTTTTATTCGTGTGTCCGTGGTTTCAAATAGTAGCTAGTTAATGTACCGCAATTTTCTTATGAATCCTATGTTCGAAATTTAGTTGAAACGCATTATATTTAAACTTTATTTTGTAATAGTTTCAAAAGAGATTATTTAACGGTTACATACAAACAAAATATTATCCTTAATTTCAGTATCAACATATATATGTTTAAAGGAGAATCAAACGGAATCTAAATTGTTGGTCACTGGGGCAGTGGAACTTTATTGTTGAATTTCCACGAATTAAATTTTATTAAAAATTTAATTGATTCTTATTTAAAAGATTGTTTGATCTTTCTATTATTTCGTATGTTCGCCTTAGCTTATCTCGTAGATCTTGACTTAACAAAACATATTCTTATAATTTCTTTAATTTCCAACTAATGAAATGTTGTTCGGTTAACACAAAAAAAAAATCTTTAAATCGGTTAATATTAATTGTTATACCATCTGTAAATGAAATCCAATATTATGCGGTGGAATCTTCCGTGGTGGAATTTTCCGCGGGGGAATTTACCTTGAACCAATAAACTTATCATTAAAGTTGGATCATTTTTTAATACTCTTTTTCTAAATCCTCAATTTCCAACTATCAGAACACAGAAATTAATTCAAATATATATATTTAAATTTCTCTCCAAGTCGCTAAAACTGGTTTAACATTCACCAGTAAAATTTAACAAAAAATTACAGCGTTTGATATCTTTCATCAGTTGGATAATTGGGAGAGAAATAAATCGATTGGAATGAGAAAAAAAAAATAAACGATTAGAAAATTTGAATGAGAAGAACAAATTAAGGTAAGAAATATTTTACTATGAATTAAAATGATAAATTTGATTATAAACTTTGCTATTAATATTTCCAGGAGAAGATAAAATAGTTAGAGTTATTATTCACCACTTATAAAAATAAGTCATAGTCTATTGAAATTCTGATAAAATACAAAATAATTGTTATTTACATATTTCAAAATTGAAAAATATTAAACCAACCTAAGTTACAAGTGTTATACATCGAGATAAAAGCAACGAATAATAATATTTTCGATCAGTAGTTAATTATCATGGGGTTACGTAAACAATATAGAGATAACTAAATAGACTCCTGACGATCTGTTAAGATAATTAGCACAGGTAAATCATCATTAGAGTCAAACTCTATCAGACACCTGATAAGAAATTCACACCTGTGTTTTATGGTGAGAATTGTGAGATTGAAATAGATTTCAGGTAAATTAAATACATATGATAAAAGGCATACAGTATTGAAAGGAAAAATGTCGTTAAAATATTATTAAGGGTTTACGGTAGACTTCAAATTTAACTCTATTAAAGTTTGAATAAATTCATTACAGAAATATGAATGAGTTAACAGTATTTTCTTTGTTAATAAATGCTCCCTTATAATAAAATAATTAAACCACAAAGTTATTCAGTTTATTTTTATATCGAAATTAAGGTCATGTAAAATCTAGCACATGGGCATTTTATAAGATATTAAAACAAACTAGTGTATAACTCCTCAATAGTGCTCTATAACTAGTTCACTATATAGAGCTAACATCCCTTTGTATTGTTTTGAAAATGAAAACTGTATTGAAATCAAGAAAGAAAATGTACAACGTATAATTCGTGGTAAAATCTCGTAATGCTTTTCTTCAAAAATACATAGAAAACTGATAATTTTATGCCAGACTACACCAAATATTTCCTGTTAAAAAATATATTCAGTAATCAAGGTACCTAATTCATTTCTCAGGACTCAGAATATCTGGATAGTTCACTTCATAGAACTGCATTAAAGAGGAGTTGTGCCAGTAGAATCTACAACTAGTTCATTGTGTAACGATATATAGAAAATTTATGGTCATTTTATGGCAAACTAAACAAAATATAAACGCTCTACTACTCAGGTTGGGACCCTTTACAGGACTAGTACTGCAGTTGTACTGTAATTAAAATTGAATAGATACAATTGTGAATTTATGAAATATAATGAACAAAGAATTACAGAAATGACAGCAGGAAATTTGAGAGTTGGGTTGAGTTCTGGGTTATACTGGACACCTCCACAGTTTGATACGAAAAAGTTTACTATTAATATTTTAATTCTCTAATTTAATAGTAAAAAACAAACGACAAAAACGATAAAAAAGAGTATATAGGTGTTAGAAACTATGGCATTTTCTGCTGAGTCACAGTGTAACAATTCTAACACCAGCCTCTCACCATTCTATTGATTTTTGATCACCAATTGGTGAGTGGAGAGTACTCTCCATCTTTGGGGAGTGATGGGAGATTTGAAGTGCTAAAAGGGCAAAGGATCTATATGACACTTTGTTAATTTTCATACCTGTTAAAGGATCTATCTACTATACCTACTTAGAATAGGAATGTAACGGGGTACCAAGCCTTACAAAAAAATTTCAAACTGAAATTAAATTAATATCAAACTACTGAAAGAGATAGTAATAATAATTGTTTATATTAATCATTTTATTATACCAAATAAAAAGAACTATTCATGAGCATTTACAATTTTTATCCTAATTTAAATGTGGCCAACAATTTTTTTATATAATAGTAACCCCTTAAACTGGACATTTTCTTTGTTAGAAAACTTATATTTTTTCACTTGTAAGAATTTTATTCAATTGTTAACATTTGATGTGAATTTAGACAGTCTTCATATATATATTAATAACAGGAAAAAATATCAATGAACGTTGGATTAATTGTGGAAGAATAAATAAACATTTGATATGGTAGATTGATGAGATAAATATCAATAATTAATTAGATATTTAGAAATTTGAATATAAACGATTAGTATTTAATTTTTAATTTATACAATTAGGGTAATTCCCTAGTTATTGGACGCTTCCACTTTTTCAATAATATAAGACAAAGTAAATAATTTAACTTTGCAAGTCTTATCTGATTTGGTATCCATGATACATGCAGGTATCATGGATACTGAATCTATTAAACATTAAAATTAAATTGTTGTATTGTGTACATGTTCTTTTCATGATCTGTTAACTCAGTCATAATTTACCCGATTGGGTGAAAAAATGTAATTCAAACGAACGAATAATTCATATTAATTAAGAGATCATATCACCGAAAATAATAAATTAAAATGGTAAATCAATTAATTTTTCTAGTTTCAAGAAAATATTAGGAATAATTTAATGCTATTTATCATGTAACTCAATTTTTGAGGAAACACAAAAACATTTTGCAATTAATTGACAAACAAATATATTTATAGTACTATCGAAGCAATGGTATAATAATATTATTATTTTCATAAAATAATCTATCATACCAATGCTAATTATTTAAAAAAATGATCATTTGAAGAGTGTTTAGTGTAATGCGAATATAATGAGTAACAATATCAATTATTTTCCAAATATGACTGTACACTAATTTATTTAACCGACTGTACACTAATTTATTTAACCGACTGTACAATAATTTAATTAACCAACTGTACACTAATTTAATTAACCGACTGTACACTAATTTAAATAACCGACTGTACACTAATTTAATTAACCGACTGTACACTAATTTAATTAACCGACTATACACTAATTTAATTAACCGACTGTACACTAATTTAATTAACCGACAGTACACTAATTTAATTAACCAACTGTACACTAATTTAATTAACCGGCTGTACACTAATTTAATGAACTGACTGTACACTAATTTAATTAACTGACTGTGCACTAATTTAATTAACCGACTGTACACTAATATAATTAACCGACTGTACACTAATTTAATTAACTGACTGTACACTAGTTTAATTAACCGACTGTACACTAGTTTAATTAACCGACTGTACACTAATTCAATTAACCGACTGTACACTAATTTAATTACCCGACTTTACACTAATTTAATTAACCAACTGTACACTAATTTAATTAACCGGCTGTACACTAATTTAATTAACTGACTGTACACTAATTTAATTAACTGACTGTGCACTAATTTAATTAACCGACTGTACACTAATTTAATTAACCGACTGTACACTAATTTAATTAACCGACTGTACACTAATATAATTAACCGACTGTACACTAATTTAATTAACTGACTGTACACTAGTTTAATTAACCGACTGTACACTAATTTAATTAACCGACTGTACACTAATTTAATCAACCGACTGTACACTAATTTAATTAAGTGACTGTATACTAATTTAATTAACCGACTGTACACTAATTTAATTAACCGACTATACATTAATTTAATTAACCGACTGTACACTAATTTAATTAACCGACAGTACACTAATTTAATTAACCAACTGTACACTAATTTAATTAACCGGCTGTACACTAATTTAATTAACTGACTGTACACTAATTTAATTAACTGACTGTGCACTAATTTAATTAACCGACTGTACACTAATTTAATTAACCGACTGTACACTAATTTAATTAACCGACTGTACACTAATATAATTAACCGACTGTACACTAATTTAATGAACTGACTGTACACTAGTTTAATTAACCGACTGTACACTTATTTAATTAACCGACTGTACACTAATTTAATTAACCGACTGTAAACTAATTTAATTAACCGACTGTACACTAATTTAATTAACCGACTATACACTAATTTAATTAACCGACTGTACACTAATTTAATTAACCGACAGTACACTAATTTAATTAACCAACTGTACACTAATTTAATTAACCGGCTGTACACTAATTTAATGAACTGACTGTACACTAATTTAATTAACTGACTGTGCACTAATTTAATTAACCGACTGTACACTAATATAATTAACCGACTGTAGGGGAGGGTGGTCATCAATGGGACAAAAAACACAGAAAGATTGATATTTCATTTACTATGGGCATAATATGAAAAATAAAAAATCCATTTGTAATATAGATATTCCTTTATAAAATGAAACCAACTCGAATGCTATCACATATTCTGTTGACTAGAAAAAAATTGAATAAAAAACAAAAAAAATTGTCCCATTGTTTAACAGCGCTGGTGAACAATGGGACATGCCCTGGTGAACGATGGTACAGTTTATCAAACTTGTATATTGTTGAGGTTTTGGTAAAATTTCAAGTTCGAATTATCTCTTTATGTTGTCCCACACTTAGTTAGTTCATATAATACCAGTTTAATGTCCTCTAACTTCACCGAAGCCATGTCAGGAACATTTGGAAAATTAAGCTCATTGCACTTGAATCTTCACCTTACATCAATATTTCGTATTTATCTTTTTCATGCTTTTGGCCAACAGAATACGTTTTAGAAGTCGCCTCAAATTCTACAAGTGCATAAATCTTCATTTTCAACATTTTCGGTGGAGATTTGAGTTCTTCAGACGAATGGATCAGTTAGATTAAGAGTTATATACCAGACCAAGAACAATAGTTCACAGGCCATCTACGTCAGATGCTTTATGAAGTGATTTCGAAGGCCTTATCCATAGTGGCACCAGCAAAAAGTTCTTCTTTCTCTGGTGTATCCGTTGCAATCATGCTGCGTCTTTTTCTTTTATTAGTGAAATTTGTTCTCTATGCAGTGCTTTGTGATGACCTCAGATTGCTAAAGCCCTTGAACATGATCGAAAGTCCCGCTTCAGCTGGAAGCTCTGTTTCTACAAGAAGCCCTGAAGCTACAGTTCACGTTATTGTATTAAAAAAATAGATATATTGATTCATATGGAGTAACTTGACAGTTTGGTTGACAATAAGGCACTGTCCCATTGTTAACCAAATTTTCTGTCCCAATGATCACCATGACGCCATTTTGAAAACATATGGGTATAGCGGCTCAACTACAAAAGTATAAAGGCAATCCTTACAAATGATCATATTTTACATATTACTTAATATCATGTAAAAATGCCGTAAGCATTATATGTTAAATTTACAGATTTATAACAATTGAAACAAAGTACGAAATATTTAGTTTTATCACCCCTAAAACACGTTTTCGCTTCTACACAGGGCTGACTGCACCCCAACCGCTGAATGCAATGCGAGTGAATGCACTGAAGTATGCTTAATTTACCACTAAGATTTTGTTAAAAATTACCCTCAAATAAAAAAGTTATTCAGCATGTCCCATTGTTCCCGGTGTCCCATTGATGACCACCCTCCCCTACACTAATTTAATTAACTGACTGTACACTAGTTTAATTAACCGACTGTACACTAATTTAATTAACCGACTGTACACTAATTCAATTAACCGACTGTACACTAATTTAATTAACCGACTGTACACTAATTTAATTAACCAACTGTACACTAATTTAATTAACCGGCTGTACACTAATTTAATTACCTGACTGTACACTAATTTAATTAACTGACTGTGCACTAATTTAATTAACCGACTGTACACTAATTTAATTAACCGACTGTACACTAATTTAATTAACCGACTGTACACTAATATAATTAACCGACTGTACACTAATTTAATTAACTGACTGTACACTAGTTTAATTAACCGACTGTACACTAATTTAATTAACCGACTGTACACTAATTTAATCAACCGACTGTACACTAATTTAATTAAGTGACTGTACACTAATTTAATTAACCGACTGTACACTAATTTAATTAACCGACTATACATTAATTTAATTAACCGACTGTACACTAATTTAATTAACCGACAGTACACTAATTTAATTAACCAACTGTACACTAATTTAATTAACCGGCTGTACACTAATTTAATTAACTGACTGTACACTAATTTAATTAACTGACTGTGCACTAATTTAATTAACCGACTGTACACTAATTTAATTAACCGACTGTACACTAATTTAATTAACCGACTGTACACTAATATAATTAACCGACTGTACACTAATTTAATGAACTGACTGTACACTAGTTTAATTAACCGACTGTACACTTATTTAATTAACCGACTGTACACTAATTTAATTAACCGACTGTAAACTAATTTAATTAACCGACTGTACACTAATTTAATCAACCGACTGTACACTAATTTAATTAAGTGACTGTACACTAATTTAATTAACCGACTGTACACTAATTTAATTAACCAACTGTACACTAATTTAATTAACTGGCTGTACACTAATTTAATTAACTGACTGTACACTAATTTAATTATCCGACTGTACACTAATTTAATTAACCGACTGTACACTAATTTAATTAACCGACTGTACACTAATTTAATTAACCGACTGTACACTAATTTAATTAACTGACTGTACACTAATTTAATTAACCGACTGTACACTAATTTAATTAACCGACTGTACACTAATTTAATTAACCGACTGTACACTAATTTAATTAACCGACTGTACACTAATTTAATTAACCGGCAGTACACTAATTTAATTAACTGACTGTACACTAATTTAATTAACCGACTGTACACTAATTTAATTAACTGACTGTACACTAATTTAATTAACTGACTGTACACTAATTTAATTAACCGACTGTACACTAATTTAATTAACTGACTGTACACTAATTTATTTAACCGACTGTACACTAATTTAATTAACTGACTGTACCCTAATTTAATTAACCGACTGTTTACTAATTTAATTAACCGACTGTACACTAATTTAAATAACCGACTGTACACTAATTTAATTAACCGACTGTACACTAATTTAATTAACCGAAGGTACACTAATTTAATTAACTGACTGTACACTAATTTAATTAACTGACTGTACACTAATTTAATTAACCGACTGTACACTAATTTAATTAACTGACTGTACACTAATTTAATTAACTGACTGTACACTAATTTAATTAACTGACTGTACACTAATTTAATCAACCGAATGTACACTAATTTAATTAACCGACTGTACACTAATTTAATTAACCGAAGGTACACTAATTTAATTACCTGACTGTACACTAATTTAATTAACTGACTGTACACTAATTTAATTAACCGACTGTACACTAATTTAATTAACTGACTGTACACTAATTTAATTAACTGACTGTACACTAATTTAATTAACTGACTGTACACTAATTTAATCAACCGACTGTACACTAATTTAATTAACCGACTGTACACTAATTTAATTAACCGAAGGTACACTAATTTAATTACCTGACTGTACACTAATTTAATTAACTGACTGTACACTAATTTAATTAACCGACTGTACACTAATTTAATTAACCGACTGTACACTAATTTAATTAACCGACTGTACACTAATTTAATTAACTGACTGTACACTAATTTATTTAACCGACTGTACACTAATTTAATTAACTGACTGTACCCTAATTTAATTAACCGACTGTACACTAATTTAATTATAACCGACTGTACACTAATTTAATTAACCGACTGTACACTAATTTAATTAACAGACTGTACACTAATTTAATTAACCGAAGGTACACTAATTTAATTAACTGACTGTACACTAATTTAATTAACTGACTGTACACTAATTTAATTAACCGACTGTACACTATTTTAATTAACCGAAGGTACACTAATTTAATTAACTGACTGTACACTAATTTAATTAACTGACTGTACACTAATTTAATTAACCGACTGTACACTAATTAAATTAACCGACTGTACACTAATTTAATTAACCGACTGTACACTAATTTAATAAACCGACTGTACACTAATTAAATTAACCGACTGTATACAAATTTAATTAACCGGCTGTACACTAATTTAATTAACCGACTGTACACTAATTTAATTAACCGACTGTACACTAATTTAATTAACTGACTGTACACTAATTTAATTAACCGACTGTACACTAATTAAATTAACCGACTGTATACAAATTTAATTAACCGGCTGTACACTAATTTAATTAACCGGCTGTACACTAATTTAATTAACCGACTGTACACTAATTTAATTAACCGGCTGTACACTAATTTAATTAACCGACTGTACACTAATTTAATTAGCCGACTGTACACTAATTTAATTAACCGACTGTACACTAATTTAATTAGCCGACTGTACACTAATTTAATTAACCGACTGTACACTAATTTAATTAGCCGACTGTACACTAATTTAATTAACCGACTGTACACTAATTTAATTAACCGACTGTACACTAATTTAATTAACCGACTGTACACTAATATTCAATCAAATTCTGTTCAATTAAAGCGTCTCTTTAATATTTTCATCTCAGTTTAATGTTTTCAATCACAATAAGAGTCACTGCAGTGTAATAGGCACAGAATTTATTGAAATAAACTCACATTTTATAATGAGAAACAAGAGGTTGCCAGAGCTGTGATTTATACACAACAACAAAGATAGAGGAACTAAGACACTCACTTTACTCGGAAAGTGGGAGTTGGCATTCATCATACACCAATCAAGCTTTTAATTATTTCTGATAGTAATGTAACGTCTTAAGTGCTCACACACTTCCCGAGTACTGTGAGTGTCAGGCTACTTTAGGTTTATTTGCCCTCATCAAACTCACAGAGTATAGTAATTAAGTGTCTCTTAAATTATTTATTATTGTGACGCTTAAAATCGTTCTTCACAGTTCATTTATCACAGAAAATTGGATCTAGTTTGTCACAGCAAATTGACTTGCCTTTTACTGACGATGTGCGTATGGCGGAGTAATACTAATTTGCATAACGAGGGAAGTGGAGAGAGAGAGAGAATGTATTACTCCGCACAAACTAGTCCATTTGTTCTAGTCCATGTGGTGTTGTTATACTTTATAATAACAGTTTCATAAATTGTTGGTACCAACGGTAAAACAAGTTATTGTCAATTCTACTTGGAATAAGAAGAAAATAAACATGATACCGATTTCTTATCTCAGGCTGCTATGGTGTACAATAGGGTGTGCCAAAAAATAGGGGTTTCGGGCGAACTTCAGAATGTTCATATGGAATAGTTATAATAAGTTGATACGTTATAAAAGAACATTGCATGCCAATTTCCAGTCCATTTCTCGATATTTTAGAGTTGCCCCAAAACATTTGAAATTTTGTACAAAATGATATTTTCCCATGAATTCTAAGATATTCGATTTTGGTTTTTTCTGCGAAATAGATATAACTAGTTGGTACGTTATGAAAAAACACAACTTGCAAAATTGCAGATTAATATTTGATACTTTTGAGTTGCCCCGAGCACTTTTTTTGTGAAATATATTACTATTACAGTATTTCTCTTAAAATTTGGCTTCTAGAGCAATTATGCTGTTATTGTGATAAGATAGAAGTAATTTAATTATCAAAATAACGTTGTGAATTGTATTTATTTCATTTTATAAAAGCATTTATCAATATTTTCGTATTGCAAAAATTTCGAATTTACTCGGATTTCAGCAATTGGATAATAACCCATGCAATTCACTTAATCAACTTTTTTGAGTCACCAAGTGTTCCAAAAATTGAAAAGTTGGTTTATTAATCAATAATTAATGTTTTTGCTCAATTTTTTGCATATAATTTTCCTTATTATGTTCTTCATTGAGCACCAGACCTCCATAAGTGTGGAGCACTACACTAACTACAGTCTCCAGCGGTGCCTAAATTCGAACAATTTGAAGGGGTGGGGGCAACGGTAAACATTGTCGTACCTGTCTGATTTCCCGGCACGAACACCAAAATAAGCTCTTCTCAAGCTGTCTTCCTATTCTAAATGATAATGAATCAGAGTTTATTAGTTTTTTGCCAAAATGTAGAAAAAATCACCATAAATCTTACTTTCCTGATATTTGAATCGGTTGGGGGCAACTGTTAATAATATCAGAATTCACTCAAATTTCAATACTTGTACCATTACTTGTCATATCAACTTTATATCACTAATCCATTAGTGATATCCAAAATATTGTGTTTATTTGGCCCACCCTGATGTACATCTCTCATCTCTAATAACTTTAGACTGAAAGCTAATAAGTTGTGTCCTGACTATGATTTTAACACTCACTGGAGAGTTATCTTAGTACAGAGATAAGAGATAAGGACTGATAGCAGAGAGGTGATAATGGAGAGTAAATACATTGTCATCTTCATTTTTAGTTAGGAATAATGAAAATGTTCAGTTAGTGCTTGTTAAGGTTTATTTTATATATGGGGTTCCCCAAGGTAGAATACTAGGTACTATACTTTTTATAATATTGATATTTTGATACAATCGTACATTAAGCATACTCATTTATCTAAAATTTAAATTGATTTTAAAATGTATTCTAAATATATTGTAAAGTATAAATCTAAGCCATAACCTCTTGAGTTAAACATAAAGTACCAAAATCCAAACTAAACAAACACACAAATCATGTCAGACAGCCAGAATAAAAAGCGTGCAGACTCATGAGTGTATCGGTGCTAAGATCTGAGAGCTGAGGTGTTGAGATGATAGCTTTGGTTATTGAACACCAAGGTAATTTGATGCTACATCCTTAGGAGAATCTATTCATCGCACTGTGTTCAACTTTCTTTCTTTGGGCTAGGAGCTGGTCATGAGTAGAAGATGTTGAGTAACTAATTCGTAATTATGATCTATGTTGTTTGAAATAAACTTTTCTTCTAGACGTGTGCAACACATGTACCTAATTTCTTTCACAAAAGAAATCAATTTCAATATTTTATCACTATAATAGTTATAACTAAAATATTAATAATATATACAACAATAAACTTTAAATTTTGTGATTCATTATAATGCTTATCATTATGACTTAATTTTATTTTATACAGTGTAGAAGGTGACAAGACACTCCTATACAGTGTTAGAAGGTGACAAGATACTCCTATACAGTGTTAGAAGGTGACAAGACACTCCTATACAGTGTTAGAAGGTGACAAGACACTCCTATAGAGTGTATAAGGTGACAAGACACCCCTATACAGTGTTAGAAGGTGACAAGACACTCCAATACAGTGTTAGAAGGTGACAAGACACTCCAATACAGTGTTAGAAGGTGACAAGACACTCCTATAACTGTTAGAAGGTGACAAGGCACTCCAATACAGTGTTAGAAGGTGACAAGACACTCCTATACAGTGTTAGAAGGTGACAAGACACTCCCATACAGTGTTAGAAGGTGACAAGACACTCCTATACAGTGTTAGAAGGTGACAAGACACTATCATACAGTGTTAGAAGGTGACAAGACACTCCCATACAGTGTTAGAAGGTAACAATACACTCCAATACAGTGTTAGAAGGTGACAAGACACTCCTATAACTGTTAGAAGGTGACAAGACACTCCAATACAGTGTTAGAAGTTGACAAGACACTCCTATACAGTGTTAGAAGGTGACAAGACACTCCCATACAGTGTTAGAAGGTGACAAGACACTCCCATACAGTGTTGGAAGGTGACAAGACACTCCCATACAGTGTTAGAAGGTGACAAGACACTCCTATACAGTGTTAGAAGGTATTAAGACACTCCTATACAGTGTTAGAAGGTGACAAGACACTCCACTACAGAGTTAGAAGGTATTAAGACACTCCTATACAGTGTTAGAAGGTGACAAGACACTCCCATACAGTGTTAGAAGGTGACAAGACACTCCCATACAGTGTTAGAAGGTGACAAGACACTCCTATACAGTGTTAGAAGGTATTAAGACACTCCTATACAGTGTTAGAAGATGACAAGATTCTCCTTACAGTGTCAGGTTTCACAGAGTGAGAGAGTTACAAGTTTGTAATGAGACGTTGCTGTCTCGAAAAAAAGGTATTTTTAGGAGATATAAAATACTATATGGGAATATGTTGATGAACAATAGATATATAGGAAAATATTACTATAAGTACATGTTTATATACCCAAAGTGTTCAAAACAAACAATTTGACGCCCACCTCCACATCCTTAATATATTGCTGGAGTTAGCACCTCGTCACGATATCTTAGCAACTATTAGACTAGGTATGACTTATAGGTGTGTACATTGGAGTTAAAAAGGTGTTGGTAGGTTAGAATAATTTGCAAACCTAACACTGTATGCTAATGAGAAAATTGATCCGGAGATTAGCTCACTATTGTGGGTTTTAAATTATAATAACTATGAATATTAACAACAGAAATGAGCAACAACTGATGTATTATTCATGAGATTTGAGGCTGTGTTTGCATAGCCACAGATTTGTAAATAATTAACACTACAGTGTTGATTCTTATATTTATTAAAGTGCTCATGAAATTATCAATAATCTTTTCTTTCTCATGATAATTTTCACATTACTGACATTTATCAAAAGAAAGGAAATATTAGTAATCAATTAGGGAGCATGTACAACAATCACGGTAACTTGATGTAAATTTCCTAACTATTGCAGAAGAGCAGATTAAAGTATTCATTTCTACTTCTTGAACATTTTTGTACATGGTGATATTATAAATTGTTTTCAGTTGCCAATGAAGAGCAGTATGCCAATCATGAAGGTGAATAGTATTTTGTAATTTACTAACCTTGTTTCTCTACCCCGAAGTACCTCGCAGTACCTCATTCGCAGTCCAAACAGAATGTTTTCAATATAATAACACTATTCCTATTAATCATGGGTAAATATTATTTTGCAGAGTACATTTATATGATAAAAGCTATGAACTGACAAAAAATACACAATTCAAGCCACTGGTCTCATAAATATCAATTGTGTAGCGAATTCTCGAGACTTTGTATTATAGTGACCTAACTTTCGTTGGTCCCATTAGTGTTAAACTTTTCCATTTTATTATTGAATCACTTTAATGTTCCACCTACATATATATTCCTTGTTGATATTAATAAATACTTTGCTTTGATGGGAATGGAATTTTGTATTTAGATTCTTTTATAATTTAAAATATTCTACACTTGTCTCTCTAATATACATTATAGAAGTCAGTATCCAAGTTATACGTCACAGATAAATTACATCAAATCATAAGTTAGAGGTTCTGCTCATATTGAATCCTTGCAATTATTCTGAAAATAATAGGATAAAATTTCATATCTTTAGTAGTTTCCTAATTGATTATATCTCGTTAGAACCATATCCTCCCCCCCCCCCTTGAACCACCAATCTAAAAGTCATTCCAGGTAACCAGTAAATGTGTCTTTCATGACAGTTTATATACATCATGTGTCAATAAGAGCCATTAATAAAAACAATTACTAACTTCTTCATTCTCAATTAATGCAGAGCAAATAAAGATAAATGTTTCTTGTTTCTCTTCCATAATTCCTAAACATTACTTTAACTTCTCAAGATATAATTTTTTCCCATTGAAATATTGTTCATATTCTTCCCCTCAAAATACAAAGAGTGAAATAAATGTATAACATCTAGAAATAATGTCTCCACTTCCTCTCCTTTGGTAAGCCTATGCTGTTTCTGTAGGGTCTAGGCATACTGTCGGTGTCGGAGGCGTACGCTCACACTGACATAAAAAGGGTAAAACGGATTGAGGAAACCCGATGAGACATTTCGTAATGTGGGGGAACAGTAAAATGTGGGGGAAATTCCGCTATAAAATCACAGCTAAGAAAAAAAAAAAATTGTTGTTGTCATGGTAATTAAATCATATAATTCATCCATTGTAAAAACTATTTTCTGAACACAAACTTCATAAGTATATAATTAATGACCACTACAATTATTTTGAAGCAGAATCTCGGAAATTAACAAAATTCATTTATTAGCTCATTTTGTACTCTAATATTTTTTTTCTCTTGCTGTGTAAAATTTAACACAGAATCATTTGAAACAAACTTCAATTGAATTCTTTGCTATTGAATGTTGAGAGCAAAGTTCCTAATTTTATATTCTAAATAGACAATAATTTATCAAACCAAATTTAGTTGGATTTGTAATATTTTCGTGCTTATTATTTTTGAACTATTCTGAATTATTTATTATACCTTAAACGTTGAAAATTTTGCATAATTGTTATATCTTTAGCTGAATTGGAACGTTATACTATTACCTGATGTGTCTCTTTATATTTGGACTACTAACGGATTAAATTACATTCATCTCCTCTCAACTGGATATGTTTTATATTTTATGAAACACATACAAACTGATAATCTTTTGACCAAATGTTAGGGAAAATAGACAATTAACAAATGCGAATTAAATATTGAAATTATCTATTATTATTAAGAAACTGCATCTCAAATATTACCAATTGAAAAATGCATCTGGTAATTGTGACTTTACCCTACATGAATATTTATTCCTGTCTGTGATAATTACTACCGTTAACTGCATATTCTCTCTGCATACAAAGAGATGTATGCATACAAAGAGCATACAAAGCAATTAAGAACATATGCAATAAATCATCCTCAGTTACTCTATTTGAAGTCATTAATCGTTTAATTATAAATTGCATGTAAATGAATAGTAAGAGTTGAAGTGTTTTTTCAAAGTAGATATATATTGAAAGCAATTAGATGAGATTGGAGTAATTAAACATATCTAATCAAAATGATTGATCAAATTAATGATGGCTTAGCAATATAAATTATGCTAAATAATTGATAGAGTAAATCCCACTGGTGTACTGTTTGGTATAACTTAAATACTAATTACAGTTCTACAGCCTATATTCAGGTGGTGATTTCTTAATTAGTAAATTGTGTGATTGTATGTTACAACACTTGTTTCTGTGTCTCTAATTTACTTCAAATGCTATAATAATAAGTGGCTCTGTTATAATAATGGTGCTAATTAGGAAGAAAGTCATGAAAATCTTATTTATATAGAAAGGGTGAGCTCCAAGTTATCGGTCAGTTCCACATGTAAGAGAAAAATGTAATTTACCATTTTACCTGGTTTTAGTATTTATTAGCAGATACATATGAGAGGCTGTCACTCGATACACTGTACCTATAGCAGATACATGTGAGAGGCTGTCACTCGATACACTGTATCTATAGCAGATCCATGTGAGAGGCTGTCACTCGATACACTGTATCTATAGCAGATACATGTGAGAGGCTGTCACTCGATACACTGTATCTATAGCAGATCCATGTGAGAGGCTGTCACTCGATACACTGTATCTATAGCAGATACATGTGAGAGGCTGTCACTCGATACACTGTATCTATAGCAGATCCATGTGAGAGGCTGTCACTCGATACACTGTATCTATAGCAGATACATGTGAGAGGCTGTCACTCGATACACTGTATCTATAGCAGATACATTTGAGAGGCTGTCACTCGATACACTGTATCTATAGCAGATACATGTGAGAGGCTGTCACTCGATACACTGTATCTATAGCAGATACATGTGAGATGCAGTCACTCGATACAGGATATCTATAGCAGATACATGTGAGATGCTGTCACTCGATACACTGTATCTATAGCAGATACATGTGAGAGACTGTCACTCGATACACTGTATCTTAAGCAGATGCATGTGAGAGGCTGTCACTCGATATACTGTATCTATAGCAGATACATGTGAGATGCTGTCACTCGATACACGATATCTATAGCAGATACATGTGAGAGGCTGTCACTCGATACACTGTACCTATAGCAGATACATGTGAGAGGCTGTCACTCGATACACTGTATCTATAGCAGATACATGTGAGATGCAGTCACTCGATACAGGATATCTATAGCAGATACATGTGAGATGCTGTCACTCGATACACTGTATCTATAGCAGATACATGTGAGAGACTGTCACTCGATACACTGTATCTTAAGCAGATGCATGTGAGAGGCTGTCACTCGATACACTGTATCTATAGCAGATACATGTGAGATGCTGTCACTCGATACACGATATCTATAGCAGATACATGTGAGATGCAGTCACTCGATACACGATATCTATAGCAGATACATGTGAGAGGCTGTCACTCGATACACTGTATCTATAGCAGATACATTTGAGAGGCTGTCACTCGATACACTGTATCTATAGCAGATACATGTGAGAGGCTGTCACTCGATACACTGTATCTATAGCAGATACATGTGAGATGCTGTCAATCGATACACGATATCTATAGCACATACATGTGAGAGGCTGTCACTCGATACACGATATCTATAGCAGATACATGTGAGAGGCTGTCTCTCGATACACTGTATCTATAGCAGATCCATGTGAGATGCAGTCATTCGATACACGATATCTATAGCAGATACATGTGAGAGGCTGTCACTCGATACAGTGTATCTATAGCAGATACATTTGATATGCTGTCACTCGATACACTGTATCTATAGCAGATACATGTGAGAGGCTGTCACTCGATACACTGTATCTATAGCAGATACATGTGAGATGCTGTCAATCGATACACGATATCTATAGCACATACATGTGAGAGGCTGTCACTCGATACACGATATCTATAGCAGATACATGTGAGAGGCTGTCTCTCGATACACTGTATCTATAGCAGATCCATGTGAGAGGCTGTCTCTCGATACACTGTATCTATAGCAGATACATGTGAGAGGCTGTCACTCGATACACTGTATCTATAGCAGATACATGTGAGAGGCTACCACTCGATACACTGTATCTTAAGCAGATACACTCGATACCAACCTTCCGTGAACTTTTATTATCAAACAAGAAACTAAAGCACAAAAAAAAAAATTAAGAAATTATTTGTTCTTCATTAGAAAATATTGCGTCTGTAATAATTAAATGTTATTGAAGTTAATTTTGGTCTTATTTATTTATCCTGTTTGATATATTTATTTTGGTCTTTATTATTACTTATTCATTTGTATATTTAAACTATTTGCTATCTTATTGCTAGGCATAATTATGGTTTAAATACAGTAAATCTCTGCCATATTCTTGCATGTCCTCTACCTTTCCTATCCTTTGTATTTAGACTCAAAGATGTCACTTAATCTCTTCCCTAAATAGGAAATATTAAAGGATAACACTTTAGGACACTCTAATAATGTAAACTGTAAAGAGGGAAATGAAGAGCAAGGAACAGAAATAGAACTGTAGTCATTAGGATCAAAATATACAGTTAGGAAGAAGAAAATATCACCTAATAATTATTATTAATTTACTTTTATTTCAATTTGTATCCATGATACCTGCATGTATCATGGATGCTAATATGAAAGTAAATTAATAATTACAATTAAATTAATGTTAAAATAAAAGTAACAAATAAAGGTGAATAATAATTATCATATTTTATCTCGTATATGATCGAAAGCGTAGAAGTGTTCGATAACTCAGATCTTACCCTAGTTACAGGTAAATCACAGCTTACTCGAAATATGACCGGAACAAATAATGAAGGCAGTAAATGTATCTTTTTTCACTTTTTATAGTAAGTGCAATGAAAGAGGATTATATCTTTTGACACCTCAGTAAAGAGGTAAGAATTCTGCCTTGTTTTCTTCTGATAATTTCTTTGCCTTCATTTCTTGGTTGTGACGAAATATTGAACAATGTTAAGCTATAAGCTGTGTGGTGATATTGTAGAGACTGACACCATTTAATGTGCTTTCACTGTATATAACCTTAGTTTCCATAGGGCAGCTCTATGTCAGTTCTACGGCAGTTCTACAGCAGTTCTATAACAGTTCTATTACAGTTCTATAACAGTTCTTTGTCAGTCCTATGGCAGTTATAATGCAGTTCTATAGCAGTTCTATAACATTTCTATAACAGTTCTATAACAGTTCTTAGGCAGTTCTAAGTCAGTTCTAATGCAGTTCTACGGCAGTTCTATAGCAGTTCCATAACAGTTCTATAACAGTTCTATGACAGTTCTATAACAGTTCTTTTGCAGTTCTATAACAGTTCTTATGTAGTTCTATGGCAGTTCTAAGGCAGTTCTATAGCAGTTGTATGGCGGTTCTACAGCAGCTCTACTGCAGTTCTATGGCAGTTCTATAACAGTCCAATTTGGCAGTTCTATGGCAGTTCTAAGGCAGTTCTATGGCATATCTATGACAGTTCTATAACAGTTCTGTGGTAGTACTATGGCAGTTCTAGAGCAGTTCTATGACAGTTCTATTTCAGTTCAATGTCACTTCTATGCAAGTTCTATTTCAGCTCTAAGGCAGTTAAATGGAAAGTATATTTCAGTTTTATGGCAATTCTATGATAGTTCAATAGCAGTTTTATGGCAGTTCTGTGGTAGTTTTCAGTAGGATAGGCAGATGATGGCGTTAATGTGATGTAATATACCGTGAAATGGTTTGATTATCTCTGATATCAGAAAGAACAATTAATTTATTTGCCTGTAATTAATAGACAGGCCTCTTCACTCATTCATTGATAATTTAATTATCGTTAATATCAATAAAATGAATCATCAATGTGGTGATAGGCTCCACGGGGTACCGATAGACCTGCTTCCCAGCCTTTGTCTGTCGGGACCACCAATCAAGAGGCCTACAAAAGAACATTCTAATTCACCCATTCACAGCCTTTGGATCTTATTTCCATTATATATTATTTAACGATAATACAAACAGGACAACGAGATTTACGGTACAGAAAGATCTAAGGTATATTTGTACCGTCAGCAAAGACAGTACATCAACAGTTGTCTGTCAGTTTTGTATTTAATTAACTTCGAAATAACGGGTTAGCATTTAAAGACTGTTGGTTCTAACATTACCCTGAAACACATTCAAAGTATTTACCACCTTACTGCAATGATTATCCTTATTAGTTCACATAAAAATAATATATGAGACACAATTTTCATCTTTATTTCTTGATAGAGACATCAAAACAAATCCGATACTTTATATTGAATTAGTGTCGACATGAAGTCATATTTATACACAGTTTAGTTTTGATATTACGGAAACTGATTGCGTTAATTACGTGGGTATCTTCTATCTGACAGACTGTGATGTCAACTATGACGTCACACTTTTTCCCTTAGCTACAGGTGACTATACGAATAACAGGGTAAATGTCATCTATCTGGCACCATAGGGTTTCGTCCACTAACAGTACGTTTCCTCTCTGCAAGGTACTGTGTTACGTAATTTAGTGGTAGAGTGCACGTGGTACATTTCCTGTGGGTGACTCATTGGTACAGGGTTAGGATTGGAGATGAATATAATACAACTTTTACATAATGATTCTAATAGTTCTAACTCTTTTAGCCAATTACTTTACTTTCAGCATTCTTTGATTGTTTTACAACCCCACTTCGTCATTGCTGTGTGTTAAATTAACCCCTCAGGAAATGCTCTCCAAACATTACCTTGTTGGTAGAAAGTATCTTCCAGTTGGATGTGAAACTGTTAAGATAAGATTTATCTAGTACAGAAACTCAATACAATGTCCGTGAGTGCAAAATGTTCATAAGTATTGTACATTTTGACATTGAAAATCTCAGAAGCTGTTACTAATTATCATTAAAATAACTCATATAATATGAATTAAACTCAGCTTATTCTTAGTGGCACTCAAGCAAATTTAGTGATTTGAAATCTCACTTCTGGAACACAGTATTAAAAGTTTCTTTTGTTTTTAATTTATTAAATACTTTAGTCTCATTTTTATTCCTATGCATTTAATAATGGCGATACATAGAAAGGTTGTCTATGTCTATCGACAACATAGGCATTTCCTACCTATGTGAATTACAACAGTAGTATTAATTACATGGATATCATTATATGGTGTATGGATGGTGTATTAACCCAAGTAACGTATAGGGACTGTTCCATGTCTTTTCATGACTTTTACTTTTCAACATAATTACATACGGTTATACAAAAAAGAAATTGATAAATTCAAATGTACAGGGTGTCTCAAAATAACACAACTTTAAGTTAGTATATTTCAATAACTATTAACAGGTTCATGTTTCTTTCTGACATCTTTTCTTACTGTTGAACTCTTCTCCATCCACGGTTAGATTTTCATTAATTTCTATTCATTTTTGTGATGGTAATAGGATTTTATTGATGTGGAGTGAAAATGGCTTCTACACAAATAGTTAGAAAACCTTAGAAATTTTCGTTTTTTTCTTTGGTTGTTAATTTTATGTTAAATAGATAACTATTCTTTTGCGTTTACCAATGGATGTTCAAATATCAAATGAAGGTTTTTATAAAGAAAAAATTGAGAGAAATAAATTTGTTGAGATTTTATAACCGTTGTAGTGAGGACTGATACGCCTGGACCAGTCCCTAGGTTACTGAGCAAACTTTTCAGGGCTAGGTTGCTAGAGTTAAATGAATTTTGGAAAACAAATGTTATAATATCGTATGTAAAATGTTAGTGACTGTTGTAAGTATAATGTTCATGAATGTTAAATTCATAAACAGTGAATTAAATAATAATCAAAAGTGTGAAACATAAATTCTAACTCTGTCCATTACTAATTAGGAATATTTGAAATTTGTTCGAATAACAGAGTGTGTGCGAAGATAGGTATTAGTTATAGATTATAATGAATAGTTTGTAGAAATTAGGAATACAAGCGTCTTTAAATATCTAATTTGAGTAACACTTCAAGACAAGACTAAAAACAGACTAATAGCGTGTGTTGTATTTACACATTTCTAACATCGGTGCAAGTGAAGTTAACGTACCAGAATTTAACCTACTAAAGATAACGGACTGTGGTCCAATATCTTCACTTGCTCCCTAACTTCTATCTGTGAATATATTAAATTCAGTTTCCCAATTAGTAATAATTAATACCATTTTGGTATAAAATAATAAATCAATCAATTTGTGTCAATGAGACACTCTACATATATAAAATGTAGTTCCAATCACCGTAGATCTATTCAATTTGAACATTATCTAACTGTACTGCGCACAACTTGGTTAGTGTTGAATTTGTGCATACATTTCTCACTTGCATTCGTGTGATGTTCAAGTTTTAGTTTTGATATTTTGAATATTTTTATTTCAAATCAATCAATTCATTCCAAAGAAAATTTAGTATCACGAGGGTCAACCCACTTTCGAAAAAACTTATCTATTTTCGGACCGTTTTTGAAAGAGATAAATCAAAAATCTCTTTTATAAAAGAATATTCAAAGAGAAATGCACTTTCCAATTGACATTTTAAATAATCTCCTTAATAATACTATTCATTTTATGTTTTTCCAAGATAACTTTACAATACAATTCCCTTCTTGTCAGCTATAACTAATTAAATATTAAATCCACCGGTATGTAAAATTTCATAAAATTAATTGTAAATTATTGTAAGATTATTTGTAAGGCATAAAAAAAAAGACATTTAGTCATAAAATTCATTGTTTATTCCAGGTTATTTTATATCATTAAATATAATATACTCTGTTCTTTACGATGAATAGGTATCTTGCAATTTGAAAGCTTGAAACCTGAAATACCTTCAAAGTTGACTATTGCCCTCCTGCAAATACTGACTGTGTAGGCCTCTTATTCCATTATTTATATTAACCCTACATTGTTAAGAGGTGGACATTGTTTTCATTTGTAGTCAACCAACTTCTATAAAAAAAATATCTAACTAAAACCTTCACAGTTTGGTTTTATTGGAATATGTATCAGATAATGTCTTTAGATGGTATTCTTGAATTCTATTTTGCTGTCCATTCAATATGATGGGTTACTTTTCCCCATCATTACCTCTCTCTCTCCATAGGTTGTCTCAACCCTATCTGTAATGGTGTGTAGAATTTGTAGACGCTAAACAATTTGCTGAATGACATCTCCTTTGCGTCTATTCTGGTAATCTTTTCTTTCATCCCGTTTTGTAACTTTTTACAGAAAAGTGAATGTGTTATTTTCAGCCTCGTTACCTCAATAATGGAAAACTCCACTAAATAGTACAGACTGACAAGAAAAACTTTACTGGGATGAATGTATCTAATGAACTGGAAAATGTATCGTTATCATACCATGTAATATTTTGAAAGTTAAAAAATCAGTTATGAGAGAAAAAATAGTAACTTTTATGTCTATATCCCTGGCAACAAGGATGTATTTCTGTGATATTGAAGGAAGAAAAATTTATTCCTGGGATGGGGTAGATTATGAGTTATGCAACGGCTTCACACTTTCGATCATTTAAGAGCGATAATTGAAACTCGGTACTTTCCCTTATATAGCAAAGAACAGCTACTGGATAAATGGATGTGTTTTCAAATTTTTTACTTTATAAATTTTGTTATTAGTGTGGTATTAAAAGAGATAAGTTATTCTTCTTCTTATTCTTTTAATTTGTTTGCATGTACACATATTATAAAAAATTCATGTCATAATAATACATTATCCATAGAACTAAAACTTAATACTAACGAAATAAATTAAATCTACGTAAGAAAATATCTTCTTGCAACTAAAACACATCATCAAAACCTAACCTCTGAATTACCAGGAAATAATTTCGGTTATTCTCTACTATTCACGAAAGAGAAAGACAGAGGCCTGTGAGATGGGAAAACAACACAAAAATACAACCAATATTTTCTAAGGTAATTACAAGTATAATTTTTAAAAGTGATCATAAATGTCACTCAATTAAAAAGTAATTCAGGTGATGTTTTTTGAAGACACTTTTCCTCGATATTTAATTTAGATTTTATCGGTAATTAATTAAAATTTTCTCGATATTTAATTTAAATTTTATCGGTAATTAATTAGAATTTCCTCGATATTTAATTTCACTTTTCTCGATATTTAATTTCAATTTACTCGATATTTAATATCACTTTTCTCGATATTTAATTTAAATTTTCTCGATATTCAATTTAAATTTTCTCGATATTTAATTTAAATTTTCTCGATATTTAATTTGTTCAATTCATTTATTTAGAAATATTAAAGAAAAGGCACAATGAATGTCATTAAATTTTTCTCCTAACACAGAGGAGAATGGCAAGCTATTTTTTCTGGTTTGACGGGGCAAATTGGAGAATAATTCTTACAATTACAATATATTGACAAAATCACAATAAAATTTCGATGAAATAAAAATATTTCTCATTCAATAAATTTCTAAAATAAAATAAAATACAAACAAACTACTGACTTAGATGAATTAACATTGAAATAAATCCTTGAAAACATAAAACAAAAACTTTGAATAGTTGCTGTTTTTGGCGAAATGAAAATAATATAAAATAATATAAATAATAAATTTGGATCTTCTAAAAGGTATTTCAGGTGATTAATTGGATACATAATTACATATATCTTTACAAAACAATGATAAAACTATACATTATCAATGTCATATTATAGAACAAAATTACCTCTTACTTATTAATTATTTTGCCAATATACGTAGGTAATTATTTACACAGATAGAATTAATTTTTCAAACCAAAATAAGAGATGTGAAATTAATAGTTATTTAAAATGATTACAAAATATGTATATTAAGACTGAATTCAATTATCCATATGAAGAGAGAAAATATAAATATCTTAAATTCATTTTCTTGAAATAATGATAAAGTAGTTATGCACTATAGCAGGTTTGTTTTGCCCAGGATATTACACTAATAGTAATAATTTTATAAATAAACATTAAAAACTGAATGTTGATATAGAAATTCAGAACCCAACTCTAATTGCTGCTCAATATATGAAACAAAATGAAAAGAAACGAGTGTAAGTTACAGCTGTCAAATTTTTCCACCCTTGAGATCATGGAAGAAAAAAGAATATAATCATTGTTATTTAACTAGTTATGTAATTGGTATCTACAATACATGAATGATACATGGATACCAATATAAATAACGTGATATTTTTTTTACTTATATTCTTTTCGTTGCAAGATAGAAAATTTGGAAGAGTTAGATAGGTTGGAAGTTACCTCAACCGAAATGAGCTTGACGTGTGTTTCCTAATAAACCTTCTAAAGCCATTAGGATTAGAGTGTCTCAAAATTGAGATAGAAATAGAACATATAATTTAAATGACAGAAGTTAATAAATATTATTACCTAACTTGTGAGATCGATGGAAAGCAAAAGAAGTTTTATAAACAAAACAAAAATATAGAATTGTTATGAAATTAATAAACCTTCACTGCATTTAATGTGAATAAATGAAAAACTATTTGAAGAAGGTTTGCTTCTTCTGGCAGGGGGCCTTTAAAAAAAAAAAAAAAAAAAAAAATAGACTGATTATATGAAAATCGAGTTTTTCGTACAGACTATTTTAATAACAAACCAAATTTCTAAAAATAAGGATATGTGAATTGGATTTAATGAAGAAGTGATACGTACACTTGTTAAATTATCATCTACGATAATTGAGCAACATTTATAATGTCATTAACGATCACAGACACAGCTTTGTTAGCTTGCCATCTAAGCTAACTGATTGCTTAGCGCATTTACAGCTTAGTTAGCTTATCATGAGCAGATAGATAGTCAGAAACTTTTAACGGTGTGGTGTAATTTTTCCATACGATGAGAGTTAGCAGAGAAACTCCTAACACTTTACACAATGTTCTGGAGAAAGAGGGACTGGAGACCACAGCGAGAACATCATTGTTTGGTCTGTAGGTCTGGAAAAGAGAAGAGGAATGGTCATGATGTTGGTTGTAAAGTTTGCCTAATTTAGTGTTATATATCCAAACATGTGTATTGTAGAACTGCTATGGACGACATTGTCGTTCTATTTTCTTACAAAAAGCATACTAAGAACATAATGGATATTTATAATATTTCTATCAGTACTGTAAAATACTCACTTGTTGCAACTCTCCGTAATTATCAGTCATTGCCCTCAAACAAATACCAATGCGAATGAGATCATCAACATTGGGTCCATTCTCATCTTCAGCTCCTTCCTCTTCATTCTCCTCTTCTTCAACTTCCTCCTATTCTGGGGGAGTGGGTGTGTAGAGCAACTCCCAAACCAGAGGGTGTTTACTCTTTTCCACCACCAATAACTTTTTCTTCCTCTTTGTCGAATAAATACAAAGCGTCGGTGCGTCACTTTCTCTCGATTGTCCGAATGTGGTCCACAACCTCCTGCACTCCAGTGACGTCATCGGTTGAAGTCACTTCCTCGCTTTTCTTTTCTTCTTTCAGCAAATCAGAACAAATATCAGGTGTGAAAAGGATCTTCTGTGGCACGGACTAACAGGTGCACTGACATCTTTGGAAAAAGTACCATCAGTTTGACTAAGATTTTGATAAGAGAGAAGTGAACATGAGTCCGTCAATAACATCAGGCGAACTTTCTGTAGCACACGACTGTTTGTTCGATGACAGAGGAAGACTTGAAGTGTGACATGCGAGTGTTCGTAGCTCTGGCTCAGACAAAACACAAATTGTGGTGAGTTTGTCAGTAAGTTCGCAGGTCCATTTGGTTCTTTTAGTTAATTTGTGTCTGAGGAGATCAGGTGAATTGCAACCTGAAAAAAAAACTAACATTAACTAAAATTTATACAATAGCAGAATAAAATCAAAGAGTAGAATTTACTGAAATAAAGCACCGAAGTGTTCAAGACTACTGACTAATCAGAGAGCTGTGAGTTCATACGTACGTGTGTGTTTAGGTGTGTCTGTTAGTGTGTACGTTTACCTTGTAGTAAAAGTTGTAGTAAAGTGAGTGTAGTACGACAGAGGGAGCCACGGTACGAGATAACAAAACTTCTAATAACATTGTTACAATCGAGAAAAATATTACGATTATTTGATCAAATTTGTGATTTGATAATTAGTTAAAACTGGAAACAAGATAATGTGTTAACAGTACCAATAATTTTAATTTTAACTCATAAGATGTATTGTAATCGATAGATAAGAATAATTCCACGCAATTTTTGTTATATTTTATATTTTTATCTGACTTCTTTTTTTAATAAATTATAAATAATTGAAAGGTTAATCATAAAATAACAAAAATATGATAATTTCAACAGAAACGTTTCCAAACAATTTTCATATATTGTTATTGCAAACGAGCGATATATGGAATGACTTAAAAATTATTCCAGTGAAAGTTTTTGAAGAAATTATGAGAATAACATAATTTTCTAATTATATGTGCACCGAAAATACTTTTTTTATCTACTAACTAAAATTCAAAGAAAAAAGTCTAATTTCCAAAAACTCACTAGTGTTGTTGTGACCCAAATTGTCACATTTTGCACAATGACAGTTTCCAGAAGTGAAGTCCAGAGCACCAAAAGGCATGGCACAAACATTCACAAGACTCAGCAGAACAGACATCTTCAAAATAACAACAATAATTCACTGTGAAGAACATCCAGAGGGAGAGAGAGTCACAGACAACCTTACGCTAGAGCGTCTCCAACACAACTGAGTCACTGATAAACAGAGTAAGAACTGAGTGACCTGACATGATTCTGATTACAAAAGTGATGTCACTCTTCATCTGCTGACATCTGGCAACTGAAACCATGCAACAAAATATTTTACATTCTAAATATTTTTTTTATTATTATAGTTGATTGAATAAAAAAGAATCTAATTTATTGAAATATGAACCTACGCAACTTGAATCGCACCCTCGATATAATATTAACAATTATTTATTTAATTACTAATTGGCAACTCGTCCAAAATGGGTGGTCTGACTAATTGTTCTCTCGCCAAAATTGGCATAAGTGTGCCAATTTCTTTTTATTTTTTTATAGTTCACAATATTTCCATCTTGTTGTAATTAACTAAAATAGTAGGATAATAGGTTCAAATTTTGTGCTTGCTGATTTATTGATTTAATAAGTAAAAACTTTGTATTTTTTTTTAAAGTCATTTTGTTGTTAAAGATTCATTTACAGACTACAGGATAATAATGCGACTATTATTGATGTACATTTCAGCTAAAACATAGGAAAATAAATCTGAGAATATCATAAAATTGATTCATTATAAATTAATAAAATAGTCTTTCAGTATCTTGTAAAATATTCCTATATTTGTTTAGATTTGGTTAAGATATTATATTTCTATTGAAAGACCCTCTTGAACAATTTTCATGATTAAATTATGTTATATAAATTATATATCAAACATGTTTTACTATTTTTAATTCACTAATTATGAAGAATACAAATATTGGGTCATTTCAGAGTTATCGGACGAATCCACATTTACGATCAAATGAGAGGAAATAATGTAATAGTTTGTTCATCTAAATTGTATTCAAATATCATTTCTATGGGCTAACAATGTGGGCGTGGTTACATACAAAGTAGGCGGAGACTGATGGTGAGCATTCCCCTGATTGGTAGAGAGTGAAATACAGACACACCCATTGATTATTTGGAGTAAGTTATATTGAAAGTATATATTATTTGTATTATTTAATATAAAAAAATAGAGAAGCTTTTCAATAGTTATTGTTTGAATTAAATCAATTTTCAACACAAAAATATTTTATAAAAACTATGCACTGTGAACAGATAATAGTCTACGGAAATGACTCTTCTATAGTCAACTACCTTCTGACTGTGAGTCCTGAAAGTAGATCCTGATTGACTCGCAGTATATAACTGTGTATAGATTCAATGATTGAGGTAAGTACAAGAATTTCAAGGAATTGGATATTGTGAAATATTTCGAGTGATTAAAATAAGTGTTTTATCAGAGCATATAAACTCAATATAACCACTAAACAACAAACTGACTCTTCAATGCTTATTAAATCTACGAATTGACCCTTCTCACCAACAAAAAGTATTGGGTCAATACCTACAAAAGGTAGGTATTGAGGCATTTCGAATAAAAATTATCCTCGGATGTATGCACCTGCCCAATAAGAAATTCAGGGGAGCAGTATGCTCGATTATGGGATTTCAGGGGAGGCATGCCACTCATAATCACCTGTGGCATTATGGGAGGCCCATGTCCAAATTTGCGCCCATAAATTGAGGAGAGGCGAAGCCACCCTTGGACGCATATAGTTAAGATAGTTTAAAACACCCATGCACGCCCATAAAATGCTCCCTAAAATTTCCATAATAATTAAATATTCTTAATTTCACATTAAATGTGCTTTATTGATATTTAGCAGGAAAAGTAAATTGATGTTTCGTTTGAAAAAAATTTAAGTCAATATCACGAATAGAGCAAACATGCTACCCATAAATATGGCTTTAATGTATTTATTTATAGCTAGAGGCACTTTGATCACAATATACACCATTTTCACAATTAATAGTTATAATACATAGGTTGCCTGAATGATAATAAAAATGTAGTAATGTAACGTATAGGACGAATGAAGAACACCATGGAATGTTTGTAATGCTTTAATAATACGAAGAAAAATAGAACTTATTAAATTCTTTGAATATTAACATATGGGGAAATAAAGAAAACAACATTTATGTATAATACATCTACTGCATAAAAGCTACTATATGGAGTGGAATAAATCGTGAATCAAACTAATAAGAAATAGCTGTGATGATTGCTATAAACTAATATCAAATAAGGGTCACTGAGGTTACTGTTCATAGATTTCTATTGCATATTTATATATCCTTCAAATAAAATAAACACTAATATTTTCTCATATTTATACGACTTTACTCTTCAATTATATAAATAGTGCATATAAAATAAAAATTCTTTCATCTCTAAAGCTATGTCAATATAAAAATATGTATCCTTAATAAAAAATAAATAGAATGAAACAATATCTATATTGGTCAGAGATAATATTGACTATATCATTTGATAAATTAGTTTAATAGGGGGTTTACAGTCTGATTTGGCATTTAAGTTCATATCGCTGACGTCAAAAATGAAGTAAATACAAGGGACTTTAAGATATAGACAGGAAAGTGGCTCCGTTAACAAAGTTATTTACCACATCTTCCGAGACCATGCTCGTGGATATAGAAAAGCTACTCCTGTCACCTCCGTGAATACAGTCAATTACCAAGGAATGCAACGAAAAATGACGCATGCACCGGTGACTGCAATCACGGATGGAAGAGGAAAATGAAGAGGTGTTAGTAAATGAAGCCAACGGTCCTACCTAACAAAAATCTAAGACCTTTCAATTGAAGAACATTCCATTTCAATATCATTGGTCAAATTCTCATCAACGATTGACAACTCATGATGAGTTGCACCAATTGAGTCCTCTTCATCATCTACCATGGGGAGATCTTCGTTTGTAGAAGTGTTGCCAGCACCTGATGAAATAATTTATATATAATAACACTATAACACTATCCCTTGTAACTATTATATAAAATAAATATTCTCAGAAAACTAAAATTGTGTATGCATCTGTTATAAAAAATTGGATAATTGATGTTCATATACAGTTATTAATAATGCTATTTAATTCCTGATTGTTTTTGAAGCTTCACTGCATTATTGGTTATATAGTGCTGATAAAATTATGTAAAATTTAGACCAATTTGTTCGATATTGAAAAGAATGAAACAGCAATTTTGAAACAGATAATAAAATACGTATAATTTTCAAACAAAATATCTATAAATTGTATACACTGCAATCATACAAATTTGAACGAAGAAACATTATAAAAAGCTAACATTTGAACAGCAGAATTTAAAAACTTTTGATGTCGTATTCCGTAAGTACAGGTAACTACACTGCAACTTCAATAGTTCTTATTTGATTGAATAGTCTACAGGCCGTACCCGCTTTAACGTTGAATCGCCTTGTCTTATAAGAACAATGATAATAATTTTTTTGATAATAATTTATTGAAGAAATATATATATGTATATATAAATATATTTCATAAAATGAACCACATCAAGCAGGATAGGAAGACAGTGAAATTCCTGAAATATGAAGTATTGGTTGATTGTGATTGTAACCAAAAAACTCGATTTTGAGAATATCAGCTTTCGTAGGTAGAAGTTATGGCGTTGTAACTTTTCGAAGAAAGGTCAAAATGCCTTGACCTCATCACTTTTGAAGGGTCATAACTTCTTTATTATTAGTCTTAGAAGAAAAAGTTTTACAAATTATTCGTTTAAATAAGCTAGGCAATCTTCTTACCCAGGCAACAAAATGACCTTCCCGGGATATCCCCGCGATGTTCCCTTCCGATGTCCCCGTGATGTTCCCAGGGGATATCGCGAGAATGTCCGTTTTTGTACTTTTTTGGGGATATCCCCAGGGAATGTTCCGGGAACATCGTTAGGGGATGTTTATTCCCTACCGATATTCCGGGAACATTCCCAGGGGATGTTCCCAAAAAAGTACAAAACGGACATTTTCGCGATATCCCCTGGTGACATTTTGCGAACATCGGTAGGGAATATCGCGGGGATATTGCGGGAATGTTATTTTACAATTGCTCATAATAAAAATATATGCTAGTATAACTTCATTATTGCTAATGATTAGGAGTACATACGTGCTGGTACTTATTGCATCTCTTGTATCGGAGTGTATCTTTTCTGTAGCTATTGGAGTTTTGATGAGTAGATATGGTTTGCGCATTGGGAAATAGAAGACTGAAGATTTATAGGAAGGATAAACAAAAGAATGCTGGCGACAGTCGGAATTTTTTAACACAACTGTCACTAACATTCAATTTAGCATATCCTTCACTGTGTATTCATCGCAGTTAACTCCATCATCCATTTAAAGTATACGACCAGCAAGCAGATAACCACATCTTATTCTTTTACAGCTTCATTTCAAAATATTTGCAACACTAATCAGATGGAATTTTCAGCAATACGATCATACATAGGAACATTTTTTTTACCATTCTATAAGTAGGTACATACTACCTATCTAATACTCAGTAGCTAATAGTTCTTTTTAGGTAGGTTCTAGGTAGGTAGATATCTGTTGAGTAATGAGGTAAGCTCAGAACTACTACCTATGGCTACCTACCAAGTCTCGCTATAGAAGAACTATCAATTATTCCTATTTATGTAAATAATATTAAGTCATATTACCTAGATAAAATTTTCATGTTTTAGGGGAACGTCACAGTTCTCGGACACTCATAGTACCCGGACAGTGACCGTTAAAATAAGCCATGTGACCGAATTTTCTGAAAAATTCCCAAACACCCACTTTCCGAGTACTGCGAGAGTACCTAAATCATTTTCCCGAGTAGCTACTGTGATTTTCTCCACCTCTAAATGATATATGATATTTCTATTTATACGATTTGTTTAATCTGAAGAAATAAATAATTGTGTAACAAGTGCACTGGCAATTATATAGAAGACTACTTACTAACCTAGGAACTCGGCCTCGACCGAATGTTTTGAGAATTTGATAGCAAGATTGTAGGTAGCTACACACAATAGGTAGCTAGTTCATTGCATACGTATAGGGTAAATTGCGAATTATCGGTCAGTTTCACATCTTCGGTCATATAAGAAAAAGTATATTGTACTTAGGTAAATTGTTATATTTTATTTTAATTGGTATCCACGATACCTGTAGGTAGCTACCTATCATGGATACCAATTGAAATAAAAATTAAATAACAATTAGGTATAATATCGTTTTTCTTATATGTATGACCGAAGATGTGAAACTGACCGATAATTCGTAATTTACCCTACTAAATATAGCTATATATTGTAAGATACTTAGAACCTAGGAAACTAGCTATTACACTTATTATAATTAACTTGGTACTACCTACCAATTGATAGACTAAGTACTGTACTTCAGTAAATAACTAACCAGTTAGGTACTGCAGAAAAGTATATACGTAACTAAATACCTACCTATTTACTACCTACTTGCTACAGTGAAGTTAATAACTAAGTACCTAGGTAGGTAGGTAGCTAACTAAAGCTGAAAAGTAAATAAATAACTACCTAACGATGAGATGTACGGTAAATAATTAAGTTGGTGCTAAACCGCTACAGAGAAGTAAATTAACAACTAGGTATGCTGCAAAAGAGTAAATAGCTAACTAGGTACCTATATCTATAATCTACCTAGGTATCAAGGTAGATTATACCTAGGTAAATTACGAACTATACCCAGATTCTGAGAAATACCAATCACTTTTCTGTCAGTTACCTATGTATTAATAAATTAAAATGTTTCTAATTACAAAAGTTTGCGGATAATAAACACGATGAATTTATCTGAGAGAAAATATAAGACACTTGCACTCGCTCACAGATTTTTAAAACTGGAGCCTTTTCGTCACAGTGACGTCTTGTGACGTCACTCACGCGTCATGTATTATTGCGCAGTTGAAGAATTTAATTCATCGTAAATGCTATTTGAATAAAATTTATTCAAAACAAATATAATGCAATTTAGTATAATCTTATGTTTCTTAAACCACATACTGAAATTTAAGAGTTAATATCTCATTATTACCAAGTTTACGAACGCTCATCTACGCAGTTGAAACTAGACCTACATATTACCGGGAAAGATAATTTAGGCAACATAATGTACTACTCAAGTGGCTAAAAAAGACGTTTCAATATTTAATTGCAAAAACTGATGCATAATTTTCTGTAAGAATATTGTAAATTACAAACAACTTAAAAAATTCTTTATATTGGGCTGATTAACTAAATACTGGCACGGATTAGTAACCATTCTGAACCACAGGGGGCGCGCATGAGCTATTTTAGGGAGATTTTTTCGAGTGAAATGTCTTATCATCATAATTAGCGGTAAAGAGACCATAATGTAAGCATCTCATAAATTTTATAACTGTATCAGAAGATTACTTTCTATATTAAACGGTATAGAATATGTAGGTATATTTAGATTTAAATAAAAGAATTTACTGAATATATTCTCCATATGATAGGTATGATCACAGTATATGTAGAATATGAAGACATTCTGAATATAGGTAGGTACATGAAAGTAGATTCTGAATACTGTAAATGTTAACAAATTACAAAATATGTTTTAACAATGATAAATATATAGGATTTTTTCTTTAATTAAATGTTTATATAATATTATAGATACCTATATTGACCTAAAAGTGATTTTGAAACGATTATTTTGCATAGTAAATTAAGTGTAAATATGAGGCTGGTAATGGGTTTTATCGATATATACTTATAATATAAAACACCCTATATACTAATACACAGTGTGTCTTTGTCTGTTGGTTGGTTGCAAAAAAATGTCACGATTTAACATTTAATAAATAAAAAAATGTAGGAATAATTTTTTCTATATATATTTATTTTTCATATGATTTTTCTTACATACATTTTTTTCATATATTCTTTTACATACATTTTTTACATAGGTACATATTTTTTTTAATATTTTTTTTTTAATAATTTTCATTTGACATAAAAAAAATACATTTAGTTTATACATATATATTTTTAAACATATTTATACATATATATTTTTAAACATATTTTTGTATATATATTTTATTTATTATATTTTTAATATATGTTTTTTAACATATATTTTATTTCTTTTAATTATTATTGATACCCCATTAATTTTAATGGTCTTGTCGGAATAAATGGTGTAATATATTTTAAATATTATTTTATTTCTTATTTATTTGTCAATTATTTCCAACATATTTTCAATGAAAATGATATTAGTAATACATGTCGCCGGAATATCCCGAAAATGTCGGATGGGGATGATATTCGTTAGGAATATCGCGGGGATATCCCGAAAATGTCGGAAGGGAATCATATTGGTAATGCATGTCGCGGGAACATTCCCTGGACATCGGGCCGCGATATTGCGACACTGAGGGGAGGTTGCGATATCGAGGGGATATTCCGGGAATATCGCAATGTTACCTGGGTAGGTGTACAAAATCTATTTGAATTCAACGTTTTAGATGAAAAATATAGCATTTACTCTCTAAATCTTGACCTTTGACCTCAAAGTCTTCAGCTGACACAAGATTTATTGGAACAAATAGGGAGGGAGGTGATCTATGAAAGGAGCTCGCTCTGGCTGTATTTACTATTACTATTACTATTAGTTGGAAAATTAACATTTACTATACTACTATTATAAATAAGGAATAGGGATATATTTGAGCTGACACAGGTGCGTTAGACAAAAAAAATATATATATATATAAAAGTACAAGAAAAGAAATCCTTATTTTGAAAAGTGAAATTGTTGTGTTAAAAATTTAATTTATTAATACTAAATTCACTACTATTTATTAATAATTTTGTATAAATATTTATTAGTTTTTACCAATATTAATTATAGGTTTATAAAGTTTAGCAAATTTTAGTAGGGGTTAAACGTCTGCTTCGACCATATCGTTGACGTCAAAAGGAAATTAAATACAAGGAACTGGAAGAAGCAGTCAGAAAGGAAAGTGAATCCATGAACAAAGTCACCTACCACGGTCGGTGACAAAGCTCATGGATTCAGAAAAGCTTCTCCGTGAATGCAGTCACTTACCAAGGAATATGACGAAACGGGGCACAAGCACTGGTGGCTGCACTCACACGGATGGAAGGGGAAAATGAAGAGAGGATACTAAATGAAACCTAACATAAAATCTAAGACCTCGTATAGTTGAAGAGTATTACTCTAGCGTTATCCTCTAAAACTGCGAGTAGTAAGTATTAAAAATGATGAACATGGTAAAAATGAAAAAAAGACAATGCAAAATCCTAATTACAACAGTTCGAGCCCCTTCATTTTCCATTCACCACAGACAGTTTCAGGATAGAGCCCCTTGACAGAGCTCAATTGAAGCATTTTGGTGTAAAAATTTTACGTATTTTTAATTTTGTCAATTAAAAGTTACATATTAAAATGCTGGGACATATATGTCTAATTCGTAGTGAAAGGGCTAAATTTTTCAAATAAAATTCTATAGAAATTAAAATGGTATGGCTTTATACATTTTGGGGACGTCTCAAAATTCCGACAGTTATTATTATTTCTCGTTTTATTTTTCTATTGAAATAAAAATTATAATTAAATAGGTATAGGTACTAGACTACATATATACATATAATATATATACATAACTTATATAAATAATTCAGTAATTTTTCTAATGTTATATGTATTCCTATCTAATTTATTCTAATACAGGGTGGGGCGTAAGTTTGGAAGCAAATGAAAGTGCATATTATAATCCAACGAAAAATATATTTAATAATTTACAGTTATGTATTATTACATAAGGGTTTTAAGAATTCAAAAATCATAAATTTATTCAAAATGTTCCCCCTTGTTTTTACTAACAGCCTCAAATCTCCTCCGACCTCCTCCTACTGCGGCACACAACTGTTCTTGTGAAATTTCCTTTCAAGATCTCTGGAGCGAACGCTTTAAATCATCCACACTGCGATGGAATTTACCACAGGTCTTTGATTCAAGAATGGACCATACCGAAAAGTCCATAGGATTAACATCTGGGGAGCAGGGAGGCCACATTTCTTTGGACCAAAACCGTGGAAGATGGTCATGGCACCAGTTTTGAGTGACATTTGCAGTATGTGAAGTCGCGCTGTCTTGCTGAAATGTCCATAGAGTGTCATTACCGAAGTTATCCTTAGCTGACTCCAACATTGGCGTCAAAATATTCTCAACATAACATTTAGCATTGATTTTGGCGCCTTGTTCCACAAAAATTAAAGGAGATCTCCAAGTTTCTGAAACGGCGGCCCAGACCATTACTGAAGCAGGTTTCATGGTTCTGTGGATAGTTTTTTGGTTGTATGGGATGTCTTTTGCACTTTTATCAATTATTCTGTCATTCCTCCGGTTGTGAGCCATTTCCACTGTGAAAATTCTTGGTGAAAAACAATTTCATCAGCCGTGCCAGACTTCAATTCTCTCAGAAGTGCTTTGCTTCGCTCCAATCTCTTTTCTTTACAGCTTCTGACAGAGTCTGTCTCTTTTGGAGGATGAAAAAGGACATCTTTAGGTCTTCTTTGGCAACTCTTCTCATTGTTCTGGGACTCACATTAGCTGTTTTGGCTAACAATCGTATTAACCTTTTCGGGTTCCTCCTGATCTTCTCAAAGGCACATTTTATCAGTTGTTTGGTGCGTTGTGAGCGTGGTCTACCACTTCTAGGACAATCAGTCAAGTCTCCTCTCTCATTAATACACTTCACACACTTCCAAACAGTCGATCTCGCTATTGAGAGAGTCTTTGAAATGACGGAATCTGACTTCCCGGCACGGTGTAGAGCAATAATAGCTTCTCTTTTGTCTGACATTTTTGAATTGACTAATTTTTTGTAAAAAATAACACTGCCACGTCATAATGTAGTGTCTCTACTATAGTTCAAACCCTATCACCTACTTAGGAACTTATTTTTAAGAATTATATTAAAGTTTGAAAAATTGCTTCCAAACTTACGCCCCACCCTGTATTATTAAAAGCTGTCCCTCATTCGATTTCATCACTTAATGTAGTTTTTTTTTGTATCCGCTAGTTCTGCTGCACACTTATTGATTATTTAATAACCGGGCATTACGACAAATAAATTTGATGTTAAATCAGTAATAAACTAGAAAAGTGTCGGGCTAATGGGGTGTCGGACTAACAGATAGTAACCATACATTTTGATATTGATAATGGTGTGAAGCCTAATTGCCCATAATCATTGCAGTGTAATAACTTCAAATTAATATCGAAAAATCCTGACCAATGATCAAGGATAAAATTCGGTGTAATTCGGTACTCAATGTAGTGTTATTTGGTATAATTATGTGTAATTCTGTATAATTTGGTGTAATTTGGTATAATTCGGTATAACTTGGTATAATCAGGTGTAATTCGGTATTTGGTGTAACTCTTGTAATTGCCTAATTGGTGTTATTAATATAAAAAATAGACAAGACTTTTTGAAAAGTAACACACTTTGAAATATGGATTAGAAATACCCATTACGTTTTTTATAATATAGTTATTTATGGTGTTAAATAGGGGATATAATTACCTGTGGCACTAAATCTACAGGATTGCAAGTAGGATCCCTCTCCCCCTCCATATTTAGTAAGGAAAATAGGGAGTCGTCTGCAATGGAGGCTTTGCTTGGATTTTTTAAATGAGACAATCACGCGACTAGAGAGGGATGAGTGGACAGGAGGAGGTAAAAAGAAGAGTAGCAGTGAGGGTGGATAGGGAGTGGAGGGAGGAGATCTATGAAAGGAGCACGCTCTGGCTGTATAGGGAGTACAAGGAGGAGATGAGAGAAGAGGACTACGAGGGAGGGAGGCGAGAGAGACAGAATTTGGTTCCGGGCAAGAACGAACTGCTTGTGGTTAGGAGACAGGAGAAGGGACGGGGATGAGGAAGGGTGCTTGATATGTGGAGAAGGAGTACAGGTGGAGGATTTGTTGCACTTTGTGTTGGATTGTGGATAGCTGGAGGATGAGTGGAGAGGGGCTTTGGAGCTGTAGAGACCGAGGGTGGAGGAGAGACAGACTGTTGTTGTTGGATAGTTTTTGTTTGGAGAGGAGGGAAGAAGAAAGAAGAGAGAAATTTTGATTAAAATGTAGAGGAAGAGAAGGGTGATAGAAAGAAGAGAAGAATGAAGTGGATGTAGACATTAAAGAAGACTGGGGATGATGAAGCCGATGAGAAGGCGCATTCAAAGATGAACTGACTGGCTGACTGAGAGAATATTCTCAGAAAAATTGAAACCTACAATGTTATTATTTCATTTTATTTTAATTAAACATATTTACTTTTTCTCTATTATTATTAGAAGAATTGAAACTTGAAATGTTTTTAATTAATAAAGGTAATAATATATTTACTATAATTGTTACATTCTCAGAAGAATTAAAACCTAATTAATGTTGTTATTTAATAAAAAGTTGTTTCTTTAATTACTTTTATTTATTACATTACCATTAGATAACTATTTGAATGAAAACCTACAATGATTTATTTAATAAAAAAATAATTTATTGGAGATATTAATTTAGGACGAAAAAATGTTTTCTTATCATAATTTAAATCAAGAGAAACTATAAATTGATAATGAATTGAGTTATAGAAACTATGATGTTACTTTTGAATAAAAAGTATTTAAATTGATTAAACATACTAATTAATTGATAAAACAAACAGCTCATCATGTATTCCCATTGTCCAGATATTATAACCATTAATAAAGTTATATGTATATACAGTATTATTATATACTATATGTTAATGTTTCCTTATAATATCGATAATGTGTCACTGTTCGGTAACTCAGTAGCTGACGAAGGAGTTGGTCTAGAGGGCCTTAGGGTGACTGCCTGACGAAGTGAAGAGCTGTCGAGTCGCGTAACTCTTGGTGAAGGTCTTCCTCTTTTTACTGTCAGGTAGGATCTCCTCGTGCTCCCCAGCAGACTTGCTATCGGGCTTCTTCCGCTACTGGTTACCTAAGACTGTGCCATCGTGTCCTTTGATCTTGGACACCTATGTGACAGCGTGGTGGTGTCTGGTAACCTCTGTCTGAGGAGACTTTTCCCACTTTTCTCCTCCCTTTCGGTGACAGTGTCCCTCTTCTTGAAGACATCCCTGTTGGTGATGACGCCCCTTGGAGGGGTGGAGACAATCATGGAGGTTGTGGAGTTGTCATGATGGAGTCGATGATGGAGCCACTGAGGTGTGGATGGTGTGCTTCTCCATCATGTCCTGCATCTCCTTCTGCGACTTCTGCACCATCTCGTCAAAGGAAGAGGATCATTCGTCCTTCTGGGGGCCGGTGGGTCTCCTGTCGGGGACTGTGATGGTGAAGGTGGTAATTTCGCGGGTGTTTTTGTGGGTGGGGTCCGGGAAAGAAGCCGGACGCTGAGTGGAGGAGGTGATGGAGGAGCTGAGTGGTGGAAGAATAAAGTTAAAATAATAAAACAATTGTTAATTATTAAAATAAAATGAATTCAAGGATTTAAAGTGTAAAATAATGATGATTTTTACTTGATGAAACAAATGAAACAACTTTATTGAGAAGAAGAAAATATTAAAAAAATGAAAGTATATTTTAGAAGTGAACTATTCAAACCCATTTTCAAATTCATGCGGGTTTTTAAGGACCTTTTCGGGCAAAAGGATTGAAGAATTTAGGTTAATTTAGGCAAAAACTTAATCAAAGCCACTAACTACTTCTTAAAAGCTACCACACAAACTCTGCAGACTTCATAGCCTCTCCTCACTCACCATTTTAGGCGCGTTAATCTTCAGTACGCCATCTTTGGAGAAGGCGGAAGAAATCTTGACAAAGTCAACATTGGAGGGGAGCATGCACCTCCTGACGAAGGATTGGGAGGAGGTGGAGTTACCCTCCTTCTTCTCAATCTTCCCCTCCACCACAATCTTCTCGTCCGCAACCTTAACGTTGATGTGCTCCGGTTTGAAATCCTTCACCATCTGAAATACACGACACCATCTTGGTTAATTTAAAAATAGTTCATCTTTACCATTCAATTTTGAGTAATGGGTAACATTGAAAACCTACTATTGTATATTTGTAACATAATTTTAATAGTTAGTCGCAATTAGTCATGTCAACCAAATTATTGGAAAGAAGTTTATAAACCTGAACATTGTGACACAGATTCAAGCCCAGACTGTACATCCTAATTACTCCCCCACCCCTCTACCACATCTCTGAAATCCCAGTCTGCAGAAACTGGTAAAGATTTCCTAGAGATCTCATTTTCTGTCCACAGTTAAATTAATATGAAATTATGGGAATGAATTCAAAATTGTTCGTAGAAAATATCCCAAGTACCCCTCCCCCCTCTCCCTGACGACCTTTGAGGGGTGAAATAAGTTTAAAATCCTGGAAATAAAAACCTTGAAAAAATGGCCCCAATCACCCACCTTGAACTTATTGTCCTCCTCCGTGCAGGACACAGCTTGCGAGCAATCGGAAGTGACATTCTGTGACATCGGAAGTGACAATCATACCTAGAAGTAATGTAAGACAATAACTACTGTTTTGCCAGTACCTTGAAGAAGGAGTCATCGTGGAAGCCACCCCTCTTCTCTATAGTCACAGTATTGGTGGTGGACATCTTGGTGAGAACTGTGAGAGAGAAATGATATCAGAGGAACTGACTTGTGGTACACATGGTGAAGTACAGCATAACTCCTCTATAGTGAAGTCCTGTATAGTGACTATACAGTACAACTCCTCTATAGTGAAGTCCTGTATAGTGAATATACAGCACAACTCCTCTATAGTGAAGTCATATATAGTGAATATACAGCACGACTCCTCTATAGTGAAGTCCTGTATAGTGACTATACAGCACAACTCCTCTATAGTGAAGTCCTGTATAGTGAATATACAGTACAACTCCTCTATAGTGAAGTCCTGTATAGTGAATATACAGCACAACTCCTCTATAATGAAGTCATGTATAGTAAATATTCAGCACAACTCCTCTATAATGAAGTCCTGTATAGTGAATATTCAGCACAACTCCTCTATAATGAAGTCCTGTATAGTGAATATACAGCACAACTCCTCTATAATGAAGTCCTGTATAGTGAATATTCAGCACAACTCCTCTATAATGAAGTACTGTATTGTGAATATTCAGCACAACTCCTCTATAATGAAGTCCTGTATAGTGAATATTCAGCACAACTCCTCTATAATGAAGTCCTGTATAGTGAATATTCAGCACAACTCCTCTATAATGAAGTCCTGTATAGTGAATATTCAGCACAACTCCTCTATAATGAAGTCCTGTATAGTGAATATTCAGCACAACTCCTCTATAATGAAGTCCTGTATAGTGAATATACAGCACAACTCCTCTATAGTGAAGTCCTGTATAGTGAATATTCAGCACAACTCCTCTATAATGAAGTCCTGTATAGTGAATATACAGCACAACTCCTCTATAGTGAAGTCCTGTATAGTGAATATTCAGCACAACTTCTCTATAATGAAGTCCTGTATAGTGAATATACAGCACAACTCCTCTACAATGAAGTCCTGTATAGTGAATATACAGCACAACTCCTCTACAATGAAGTCCTGTATAGTGAATACTCAGCACAACTCCTCTATAATGAAGTCCTGTATAGTGAATATTCAGCACAACTCCTCTACAATGAAGTCCTGTATAGTGAATATACAGTACAACTCTTCTATAATGAAGTCCTGTATAGTGAATATACAGTACAACTTCTCTACAATGAAGTCCAGTATAGTGAATATACAGTACAACTCTTCTATAATGAAGTCATGTATAGTGAATATACAGTACAACTCCTCTATAATGAAGTTCTGCATAGTGAATATACAGCAAAACTCCTCTATAGCGAAGTCCTGTATATTTAAATGTTTTATTATCACATTTCATATTTCAGATGTCAAATACTTTAATAATCTCTATATGTACTATTTATTAGAGTTGGGACAATATGCTTTTAAAACCATAGTTCTTAATTAAAGGTCCTCTCCAGGTTGTAAGAACAAAATGAGTTTATTACAAAATACCATAGAACTATAAAGGTCTACGATCAATATTCTGCAATATTTTTAGGTAGATTTTATATTTTCAGATAAGTAGGTATGACATTTTTAGGTAGATTTTATATTTTCAGATAAGTAGGTATGACATTTTAGGTAGACTTTATATTTTTAGGTAGGTTCACAATTTTTAGGTAGATTTTATAGTTTTAGAAAGGTATACTATTTTTTGGTAGATTTTATATTTTAGATATGTTTACTATTTTTAGGTAGATTTTATATTTTCAGATAAGTAGGTATGACATTTTCAGGTAGATTTTATATTTTCAGATAAGTAGGTATGACATTTTTAGGTAGATTTTATATTTTTAGGTAGGTTTACTATTTTTAGGTAGATTTTATATTGTCAGATGAGTGGGTATGACATTTTTAGGTAGATTTTATATTTTATAGATGGGTTTACTATTTTTTGGTAGATTTTATATTTTAGATAGGTTTACTCTTTTTAGGTAGATTTTATATTTTCAGATGAGTAGGTATGACATTTTTAGGTAGATTTTATATTTTTAAATAATTTTCCTATTTTTTGGTAGATTTTATAATTTTAGAAAGGTATACTATTTTTTGGTAGATTTTATATTTTCAGATAAGTAGGTATGACATATTTAGGTAAATTTTATAGTTTTAGATGGGTTTACTATTTTTTGGTAGATTTTATAATTCTAGAAAGGTATACTATTTTTTGGTAGATTTTATATTTTCAGTTAAGTAGGTATGACATATTTAGGTAAAATTTATATTTTTAGATAGGTTTACTACTTTTTGGTAGATTTTATAATTCTAGAAAGGCATACTATTTTTTGGTAGATTTTATATTTTAGATAGGTTTACCATTTTTTTGGTAGGTTTTATATTTTAGGTAGGTAGGTATAGTATTTGTAGGTAGGTTTACTATTTTTAGGTAGATTTTATGTTTTCAGATAAGTAGGTATGACATTTTTAGGTAGATTATATATTTTTAGATAGGTTTACTATTTTTTTGGTAGATTTTATTTCTTTAGATAGGTAGGTATAGTATTTTTAGGTAGATTTTATATTGTTAGATAGGTTTACTATATTATGGTAGATTTTCTATTTTTAGATAAGTAGGTATGAATTTTTAGGTAGATTTTATATTTTTAGATAGGTTTACTATTTTTTGGTAGATTTTATAATTTTAGGTAGGATTACTATTTTAGGTAGATTATATATTTTTTGATGTGTACGTCAAATAAGCAAAATAGCTAATGGTTGCAACATAAAACTAACTTCAACATTAATATTTTATTAACCTTCTTGCTTCAGAGTACCATTTAATACAAAGACTCCATTGAGTAGTTATCAAAGAGTCCATTGATAAACTTAATTTAACGTAATATTAAACTTATCTGGCACTATATTGTAATTAGATCTGTTGCCGAGTTGTTTGGCATGAATAGATTCTTGTGTGTTTCTTAGAACTCAGTGATGTAATTTAATTGGTATGACCTCAATTACAATAATCTATTTATTACGTAGCCAAGTAAGCCACTATAAAAGCACTGTACTCGAGTACCCTTCTATCACTTCGCTCTTGTGTAATACCGCCACCACTGATAAAATCTTACATCCCTAAAAAAATCCCTTCATCAGAGAACATAATATTTTTTTGTTTAAATCAAGCAAAAAATGGAGTTTCTGTTGTCAGTTCTTACTATAAGCAGTTTCTTCTTGATTCAAACCGGAGGTGAGTGAATTTGTGAATATTTTCTTTTTCTTTATTTTATTTTAGTATCTGAAAACATTGTAATGATACTGAATTATTTATAATTCTAGTAAAAATTGAAGGGCAAAAATGCGTAGTGGTCTACATGACCGTATGTTAAGTGGCTCATGTACATAGACCATTTCATTCTTCTCTTTTGCAATTGATTATCCAAAGTGTATTACGTGGCATAGTCCACTTTGTAAATACTCTGTGACTCTGTATGCTCGTGAAATGATATATGAAATTAAATGATGAAGTGGCTTATGTGAGATTTGAAAACGTGTCTGTGATTGGCTGATAGATTTTCAAGAAAGTGTGAAATTAAAATATTCTATAGAAAATTGGGTAGGGATGACTGCAGTATTTCGAAAATATCAAAAAGTTACTATTTTGTGATCTCAGTATTATTTAACTTCTAATAAATATTTTATATTGTTCTAGTGCATTAAATTATTATTTCAGTTAAAGGGATGATTAAAAAGTGAATAGTTTATTATTATTCATTTATGACATTATCGGGATAATTTTATTATAGCTACAATAATTTACTATTCCAAGTATATATTATTAATTTTGTGGAATGTGATACTATTATATCTAACGATTGAAATCATGAAAAAATATAATATGAGCAGAGTACTTATTAATTATATATTTGAACTATCAAAATAATAAAAGCTAAATAAGATATTCATAGTTGAATAAATATTAAGTACTGAAATCAATCAGCAAAGCAATTCCCCAATTGTTCTATATAAACATAACTATTAAAAGAAAGGGTTATGTTATCATATATAACATTAAAAACTCTCATTTGAATGAAGGAGAATAAATTTAAGGTCAGAATTTAATTTATTCATTTAACAATATCTTCAAATGAATCAGTTTAAATAATTGCGTATAATAATTATACATAATTCATTTAAATAATTACTAGGGTTGTGACAATATTTTTTTATGAAATATGCTTTTTATCCGTTAAAATATGCTCAATGATCTGCAATTAGGTTAGCTATATATGTTCTAATTTCTTTGAATTAAGGCTAATTGTAATTGCGACAGTTTATTCTGAACGAGGTAACCAAAATAATAAATAGTGAACAGTTTTAGATAATTAGATAACAATTTCAATTAGATATCAATCTATCCATAGTTGCACAATAAAGAAATCTAGCATTCATTACATTTGATAGCTTGTTTTTAAATTCTCGAAAATAAATCTAAGTCTGTTTTATGTTATAATTTGTAGTCTAGAATTCATTTTCAAATTATAAAATTAATTTAAAGTCTTTAATTCCTTTCAAATTAAAAATGGTTCGTCTGGGAGCAAAATATCTAGTAACAAAATCTGTCACCGTTTACTGTTACTATTCATTAGTCCGACACTTTTGTAATTTATTACTGATTTATATGTAAAAAATATTATCAGCTTGGTTATAACGAGGTCGAGAACGAATATTTTAGCAAATAATATGAATAAATTTAATTTGGAGACTTAAATTATACAGTAATTATAGAGCATATCGACTAATTTTCCCAGTTTTTAAACTAGTGTTTATATTTATATGTAAAAGACCCTTCATATTTGTGATCGTTAAAAGTACTTGATAGCAGACTTTTTGAGAAGTGTTTCAATATATTGATATTATTTTCAGTAGAAAGATATTGATATCATGTTTGCTACCTCTTAGTTCTTTAGATATTTCTTACAATTAATCAGAATACTTGGGCTTCTTAGTAAGAGCCTACTTCGAGAAAACCAGAAAACTTACTTACATTCACACAAAACCAGACCACGCAAATAAGACGCTTAATACATCACCATCACATTTAAATTGAATGCACCAAATATTTGTGTAACGTCGCAACGCTATTGATTACCATTTTAAAGAAATGAGATTTCACGAAATAAATACTAACGTGGCGCAAAGAAAGTTTTTATAGAGCATACATACACTTCTTAAAATTCGATTAGGTATTATTATTTACGGATTTACATACATTTCATAAATTACCAATTAAAATAACACGCCATCAATAGACAAATAGTGCAATCAACTAATCATGATCGACAATATGAATTTAAACGACTCACAAAAATTGCAAAATCAGCGATTTATTTACCAACCATTATATATGTTAACCTGATAAAGTATTATCTCATTCAACAATAGCGTAGCATTTGAATGATGTGGAGACAAAATGAGCTAAAAACAGTCGACATTAAAATCGCGACACAATCAACTATATCAATTAAAGTAATCACTCTTTGATATTACTTTGAAACTTACTAACTATTAAAATACCTTATTACAATATTATCAAAATTTAGATGTAGTTTAGCTAAGTTTCGAACGAAAAAGCTTACCTAAGTTTGGAAAAAAAGAAAATTACGACTATTCATTTAATATCAAATCATAAGAGTCGCAATATGGAATTATTAAATATGAAAAACTAGAAAGGTTACTCGAAGTATCAACTATAGAACAACATAACATTTAATAATAGAGGGTATAATAAAACACAGGTGAAATACCCTCACCACATTCCAAATCACTCCTCAGATTAGTGATACTTTCAAGTTTAATTTGATACGCTTCAAATTCGATGAAATTAGTTCACTAATCGGAGGCAATATGTATAATATATATTCCCCCATGGAATAGCCACTCATATACTTAATGAACATAAAATTTAATATTTATTTATGTGTTCATCATGGCCGGTAAATCCCCCAGGGAAAACACTACCGTGGAAAGTTCAATTTTGAAATAAACAAGGTTACCCGCATACCTTAGAATTAAAATTAGTGGAATGATGTCATAAAAGGTTAGGTTAGCGGTCCAGTTGGGGAAGTTTGGAGGATGGGGATCCGAAAGCGAAAAAATATTTACTTCAAATTATCATCATATGGTTAATAAAAAACACCCCGTTGAAAGTTTTGGTTTTGGTTTCAAGATTTCGAGTGGAAAGATGTCTATTCATCGTCAGGCGCAGGGCAGTGGTTCTAGATCACATTCTCAAAGCTCATCCGATCACATCCGATGTTGTCGATAGAAAATCTGGAAAGAAATGAAACAAATTAGAATGAGACGAGAAGATTATACATAAGTAATGACAATAAACACACGCAAAAGTTACAATATTTCATTGAGGATATTATAATAGACCACACAAATTAATAGATTACTTAATTAGTCATATTCCATAAAAGAGTTAGCTAAATTTCATTTTCATCCACGTTTGAGTCGTTAGTGAAATGATTTCATTTAAATAAAGTTTTATAAGTTTCAAAGAGAGCGTTAGCCTTTTCTCCTTTTTCTATTTAGCTGAGATCGAAAAAGATGGTCAAGAATAATTTAGATTTATAGAAAACATGATTTTCTACCTTTTTCTCCGATAAACACTAATAGCAAAAATGAAAATAAATTAATTTGAATAATAGAAATCAATATCCCAAGTAAATGATGAGGTAAGAGAAATAACTTCATAACAAAGATGTAATTTAAAGAGTTACTCTGAGACAAATATCTTTCAAGAGCTCATAAACCAATAATTGGCTAAGAATCAAATACTGTAGTTGTATCAAATAGCCACTGAAGTTGTATCAAATAGCCACTGAAGTTGTATCAAATAGCCACTGTAGTTGTATCAAAGTTACTGTAGTTGTATCAATTAGTTACTGTAGTTGTATCAAATAGTTGCTGTAGTTGTATCAAATAGTTACTGTAGTTGTATCAAATAGCTACTGTAGTTGTGTCAAATACTGTAGTTGTATCAAATAGCTAATGTAGTTGTGTCAAAAACTGTAGTTGTATCAAATAGCTACTGTAGTTGTATCAAATAGCTATTGTAGTTGTGTATCAAATACTGTAGTTATATCAAATAGCAAATTTAGTTGTATCAAATACTGTAGTTGTATCAAATAGCTACTGTAGTTGTATCAAATAGCTACTGTAGTTGTATCAAATAGCTACTGTAGTTGTATCAAATAGCAAATTTAGTTGTATCAAATACTGTAGTTGTATCAAATAGCTACTGTAGTTGTATCAAATAGCTACTGTAGTTGTATCAAATAGCTACTGTAGTTGTATCAAATAGCAAATTTAGTTGTATCAAATACTGTAGTTATGTCAAATAGCTACTGTAGTTGTATCAAATAGCAAATTTAGTTGTATCAAATACTGTAGTTATGTCAAATAGCTACTGTAGTTGTATCAAATAGCAAATTTAGTTGTATCAAATACTTTAGTTATATCAAATATATACTGTAGTTGTATCAAATTCTGTAGTTATATCAAATAGCAACTGTAATAGTATCAAATAGCTACTGTAGTTGTACCAAGTACTGTAGTTGTATCAAATACTGTAGTAGTTACCTTGAGATATTTAGCCAGTCGCAACAGACCAGTGTAGCAGTCAACACAAAACTCGAATGTAGCTTGTACTGTTGTTCAGTTGTTAACTGGGGCTGAAGGTTGCGCAGTGGTCTGAAAATTAATAAGTTTCAGACAAACGTTTTGAAAATTAGATAATTCGATTATTGAGAAGGGTATATTAGTAATCTATTTATTGAAGTTATTACACTGGGAACGTTAAACTTAACACTGTTTACTAATTTCTCATTTTCAAAAGGAAACTTTAGGTGCTAGCTACTTGTAATGCTTGCAATATTAAAATGGGTCTGGGTACACGACGAAAGATTAGTATGATATGAAAATAGAAAACTGTAACCTGTGAAATTAGCATCATCACAGTGACTATTTTCTCTGATAGTAACTAATGAATCAAGGTAGCTAAAGAAATAAGTAAGTTTAACATTTACTTTAAATTTAAGAACTATGTCAGCATATTAGGGGCAAATAGAAGAGAAAAAAAAAAGATATTAAAATTAAAAGAAAGCAAAAATATACCTCATCAGATGACTTGAAAGCAGTCGATTGTAGGAATGGGTAGGTCATCAGTTAGGAGTCTCTCAGCCACTGCCATTACAAAAAGACTGTAAAAAGATTATAGTTAATTAAATATATTACCACACCATACCTAATACGAAGTATTAGCTAATATAGATAATAGTTTGTAGTTTGTACCAGAGAATGTGATTAACTAACTAGTTTGTATTAAGTATACCTAAGTATACCACACCATACCTAAGTATTAGCTAATATAGATAATAGTTTGTAGTTTGTACCAGAGAATGTGATTAACTAACTAGTTTGGCAACTTTCGTTGCCAAACTTTAACATAAGGTTGCATTCGTCGAAATAATCACTTTTTTTCTATAAAGGTATGGCCTAAAATGATTAGTTAAAGAGTTACAAGGTTAGGAAAGTAGTATATGTACCATTTACTATTATCAGTTAACATTAATTTTTTTAATGCTGCAATATGAAACAAAACATTTTTAACAGTAATTATTATTTAGGAGCACAAGAAACTTAACTGACTGACTTCCTACCTACGCTGCCTGAACCCATAATCCCAGTTGTTAATAATCGACACGCTTCAGACGATGACAAGTTACAAAAGTTGAAAAAAAGAGTGGCAGCTAAGTTTGCAGATGGTGACGTGAGTGGAGCAGTTCGTGAGCTGTCATCTTCGGATGGACTGGCCCAACGAAACGAAGAGACTGTCAGAGCGTTGAGGTCTAAACACCCGCCTGCCCCGCTAGACTTGATGATGCCAGAGCCTCCGGATAATTCTCTAGTTGTGCCTATTGTTTCGGAGGAGGATGTCCGGAGGGCTGTTAATTCTTTTCGTCCTGGTTCTGCCGGAGGACCTGATGGCCTCAGGCCAGGTCATTTGAAGACGCTATTGTCCCATTCATCTGCAGAGGCTGGAGTACGTCTTTTGACCACTCTGACAGATTTTGTGAATGCGATATTGAGGGGAGAAGTTCCTGATTTTGCTTTGTCAACTTTCTATGGAGCCACATTGTGCGCTTTAACCAAAAAGGATGGTGGCATCAGACCCATAGCAGTTGGTAATACCTTGCGTAGGTTGGCTTCCAAGGTTGGTGCGCGCCCCTTATCACACTCTCTTGGTAGTGAATTAAGACCGGTTCAGCTTGGGTTCTCTACGAAGGGTGGCTGTGAAGCTGCCGCACATTCTGCAAGACGGTACTTGAATGACTGTAACCATAGGAGGGTGTTTCTCAAGGTGGATATGAAAAACGCTTTCAATTGTCTGAGGAGAGATACCTTCCTTACTGTTATTCGTAACCGTGTGCCGGAGCTATATAGACTCCTTTGGCAAGCTTATTCTTCGCCTTCAGCTTTGTTTTTTGGTGAAGAGGTGCTGAGGTCGGAGACAGGTATCCAGCAGGGTGACCCTTTTGGACCGGCTATGTTTGCTCTTGGAATTGACGAGGTGGCTCGCAGGGTTGAGTCAGAGTTCAATGTATGGTATCTGGACGACGCAGCCCTGGGAGATACACCGGAGAGAGTTTTGGAAGACGTAAAAACCTTGATAGATGGGTTGAGTGCCATCGGACTTGAAGTTAATAGCGCAAAATGTGAGCTGACCATTCTCGATGATAACGCCCCTGGTGAAACAGAATTGTTGTTCCGGGCAGTGCTTCCAAATGTCAGAGTGGTTCATAAGGACAATTGCTCCTTGTTGGGTGCGCCTTTAAGTGACTTGGGTATCCCCGAGGAGATTTTAAGGAAGAAAGAAGATCTGGATCTCATGGTCTCTCGATTGTGGGTGGTGGATAACCATCAAGCCTTCTTTTTGTTGAGAAATGTTTTCTCCATTCCGAAGCTACAATATGTTCTGCGGGCTTCTCCAGCTTACAAGCACGTAGTCGAACTTAGCTGCTTTGATGAATCACTTAGATCTGCCGTTGCCAGTGTGACCAATGTAGAGATGTCAGCTGATTCTTGGGTTCAGGCAACTTTACCGGTTGGCCTTGGTGGACTAGGTTGTAGGAGAGCTGGAGATATTGCCTTGCCTGCTTTTGTGTCTTCAATGTATTCTGTGAGTGATTTGGTTGAAACTATTCTTTCTAATATTAATATAGTCGATACCGGAGAGCTTACGGATGCAGTTGGGACATGGAGGCAGGGTTTACAGGCTGGTCTCCCGGTACCAGTCCATGAGTCCAGTCAAAAAGAATGGGATACACCACGGGCTCATTCATTAATGGAGAGTCTGTTGGCTAGAGCTGATCAGGTGGCAAGGGCACGACTATTATCTGCATCTCTTAAAGAAACTGGAGTGTGGTTGAATGCGATTCCCATACCGTCATTGGGTACACAGCTCGATCCAGAGGTCCTGAGGGTAGCCATTGCTCTCAGAGTTGGTGCCAGAGTTTGTGAACTTCATTCTTGCCGCTGTGGCAGTGGGATGGATGTCAGAGGACTGCATGGCCTGTCTTGTAGGTACAGTTCTGGGCGTCACCCAAGACATGCAGCAATGAATGATGTGGTAAAACGGGCTTTGCAGAGAGCAGGACTCCCTTCAGTACTTGAGCCTCCTGGACTTGACAGAGGTGATGGTAAACGCCCAGATGGTATTACTGTGTTTCCTTACATGAATGGAAAGAGTCTGATTTGGGATTGCACGTGTGTCGACACATTTGCCGAGACACACCTCAATGATTCCGCAGTTGAGGCCGGATCAGCTGCCGGGGCTGCGGAGAACCGTAAACGTCAGAAATACTCCGCCCTTGGAGATGCATACATATTTGAGCCAATTGCTATAGAGACCACAGGAGCGTACGGTAGAACGACCTCCTTAATCATGAAGTCCATAGGTAGACGCCTTGTTGAGACAACGAATGATCCAAGGTAGTCTGCCTGGTTCCAACAGCGAATGGCTCTTGCGATCCAGAGAGATAATGCCTTCAGCATCCTCTCAGCCGCGAAGGAGAGGTTTTAAAGGGTCGGGTCCACCCCTTCAGGGAACTCAACCCCTCACTCGTAGTTCCTGAAGGAATTTCCTCTTCTGTAAAGATTTTATCCTTCTTGTTTTTAATGGAAAAATATTGTCTTTAAAAAAAAAAAAAAAAAAAAAAAAGAAACTTAATATCAATTAGGTTACATGTTTACAGAATGTGTTCAATTTGCCGCCCATTTGTTGCGATGCAAGCGTTCAAACGTTTTTCCCCACGAGGATTCGTGAAGCTTCTGGTCTCTTGCTCGCGCCCGCCAATCATTGGACAAACGATTGAACGGCTGCATCGCAACAAATGGGCGATAGTTTGAACACATTTTGTAAAAATGTAACCTTTACCTAATTTAAGATTATGTTTCTTGTGCTCAAAATAATTACTGTCGGAAATGTTTTGTTTCTTATCGCTACATTAAAAAATGACATTAACTTATAATAGTAAATGGTACAGATACTACTTTCCTAATCTTGTAACTCTTTAACTAAGCATTTTAGACCATACCTTCATGGAATAAAAAGTGTTTATATCGACGAATTCAATCATATGTTAAAGTTTGGCAACAAAAGTGTCAGACACCCTGTATATTGAAGTGAAATTATTATTCGAATCAAATAAAGAAGCTGAAAATATAAATTGTCAAACTGTATTCCCAAATAATTCACAACACAGCAGTTACACTGCAGATATAATACTATGTTGACGATTACATATTTCAAATATTTAATAGGACTGAATATTCAACACTCACTTGCATTGTGAAACAACAGAGGTGAGCCATTACTGCTGACTAACTGGTCTCTTTAAAACAACTCTTGTGTTTCTGATGGACGTATGGATAACAGAGAGGTACGCCTGAAAAATAAACACCAATTTAATCACACAAATAGATAACTCTTTAATACTTTTACAATAGGAGCCATGCCAGGTCAAGTGGTTCAAGGGTTTTTATCCACCCTGGCCCTGAGTAAGGAAGTAGCCTGTATAGTGACCCACTTTCCTTTAGTCTGCCATAAACGGCCATTAGTTTAAGAAATCTGACGAAGAAAATTTTGTTCACTATGCATATTGAGTCTATAGACTACAGAGGCTACTTCATTACTCAGGACACTACATTCTCTATACAGGATTTCACTATATTAGAGTTATAGTTTAGTAAATACTAAATTGTATTATATTAATTAGAACTTAAAAATATTTCAACTTATATAAAATTATATATTTCTAACTATTAGTTTCGGAATTAACTATTTACATTTTTATCCCATGAGCAATTTGACTTCAGTTTGACCATTAAGCGATATTTTTAGTAAAACTCCTGAACCTAATAGACCACCAAAGTGAAGTGATTTGGGTTCCGTTTTAAATTATCGGCGAAATATTCCTATGTTATTCATACAAGAGAAAAAATTAGGTGGTACGACATCCATTACAAATGACTATTTACGTACGCTTGAAAGATTCAAATCAATATTTCGATACCTAATATCTAAACGCATTCATTGCTTTAAAGTTCATTGAAATGTGAATTCAAATAAAAAAGTTATGAACAATTTATTCAGAAATAACGTCAATTAAAAGACAGATCCGTAAATTAGGTAACCTGTACAACATCTTTTTACGCGAGAAATTTGAAAGATTGGTTACCAAATAACGTAAAGTTCTCTCAGTTTTAGGAGTATAACTTATTATTGGAAGTAATTTCATTTACTTTATACCCTTTCTATCTTAGGATAGGATTCTGAAACCTTAGTATAAGGTTTATGTATTATTACAAGATATAAAAAAAATATAACTAGTTAGTATCAAAACATGATATCAATCATATCATTCATAATTATATTTATTTAAATGAATATAAGATAAAATAATATATAATAACTACTTTCAGAATTCTAAATACTTAACTAGGTTTATTTTATAAGTTAGGTACAAAGGTAGGTTCACCGTACCTAGTTTTCCCATACCTAGTTCGGTTTCAGAATTCTATCATAAGATAGAAAGGGTATAAAGTAAATAAAATTACTTAAATAATAATTAATAAGTATTATACTCTCAAAACTGAGAGAACTTCACGTTATTTGGTGACCAATCTTTCAAATTTCTTGCGTAAAAATATGTTGTACAGATTATTTAATTAACGAATTTGTCTCTTAATAGACGTTATTTATAATTAAATAGCTTATAACTTTTTTATTTGAATACACATTTCAATGAACTTTATAGGTATCGAAATATTTACTTACAATTTTCCAAGCGTACGTAAATATTCATCTGTAATGGATGTCGTACCACCTAATTTTTCTCCCGTACGAATAACATAGGAATATTTACCATAGAATAACATAGAAAAGAACCCAAATCACTTTACTTTGGTGGTCTATTACAGTAAAAGTCCTGCTTTATGAAAAGCACCTGAGTTATAAAGTAATCATGGTAGTACGCAAGTATTTTAGACAGCTAATTATGTTCATTCAATTAATCTTTAGATTTGGTACCTTAAACTCTCATATAAAATAGGTTCTAAATATAAATTGTATGCACAATATTCAATGAGCTTGGCGCTACGTTTATACCTACCTAGGTAAAACTTTGAATTGAACAAATTCAATACACCGGCGCTAAAAATAATATCATGATATTTATATCGTTCATTCATTCAAGTATCTAATTATAAACTTAATAAATGACCAGTAAAGTGTAAAAGTATATATAGATAACTAAAACTCATTTATAACAGGCCACTCATTTAAATTACATCCTAACATAACCTATTATTTTACATTTTTTTCTTACATGATCGAAAATGTTTAACTGTACAATAATTCGTAACTTACCCATATCCATAACATTTCTAAACTTTCATAGAAAAATAACATAACTGTATAAATTATAATTTGGGTTACAGAGTATAATTAATAATTATTGGATAACAAAATCTCAGATATGCCTGGGAGAGGGTAAGTTTCACATTATCGGACGTTTCCACATTTTCGATCAAGTAAGAAAAAAGTATATATTTAATAATTATGAATAACTTTTTATTTTAATTGATATTTACAATAACTGCAAATGACATAGATACCAATTAAAAAAAGATCAATAATGACTATCATATACATATTTTTTCACATAGGTATACACACTGAATGGGGTACGTAACTTAATCAAAAAATTCGATTTATTTGTACTAGGTTGTCATAACTAATTTATAAATTTGGATGAAAACTATAATGGCGCAGTAACTACCTTGTTACAAACTTACTTGAAGTATCTTAGTACTGAAACTACCTACCTAGTTGGTATCTAGCATAACTACCTACGGTACATAAGTAGCATCTAGCATAACTACCTATACCTAGTTAGCATCTTGCAAAACTAGGTACCTACCTAGTTATCTTTTGTACCTAACGTAACTACCTACCTACCTAGTTATCTCACGTAACTACCTACCTATCAGGCTATCTAGTTATCTCACGTAACTACCTACCTATCAGGCTATCTAGTTATCTCACGTAACTGACTACCTATCTTAGGCTATCTAGTACCTACCTATAATACGTGTTTGAAATTGTGGAACAAATCGATAACTCGTAAATTACCTTATCTTAGTCAGCTAGGTACCTAGCTAATATATAAAATTATATATAACTGATTAAAATTGGCTCCAAAATCAAATTTATTTAAATTTACTTACAAAAAATTCGATCAAAATAATTACACTAGACTACCTACTAAATAAATAATTCAATCAATCATATAGCCTACCTAACAAAAACTGTAATAATTATCAAATTTACTATATATGGTAGCCGGTAAATTGCTCTAAAACAATTGCTCGAAAGACAATTGCTCGAAAACAATTGCTCGAAAAACAATTGCTTGAATGAACAATTGCTCGAAAGAACAATTGCTCGAAAGACAATTGCTCGAAAGAACAATTGATCGAATGAACAATTGCTCGAATTATCAAATTGCTCGAATGAACAAAATTGCTCGAAATATAAAATTGCACAGTTTTCGATTTTATAAAAGTTAGTTATTCGTGAAGTGGAGCTGCACCTAACAATCCTTGTTTCTTTTTAGTAATTGATCATTAATCATTCTATAAATGATTAAATTATTACTTATTCTGCATAATCATTTTTTAGACCGTTTGTGTCATCTCGTATGTAAGATGTGAATTGGAATCATGTGGTGAATCAGTACTATTCATGTTTTTTTATCATAAAACCCGAAAAATTTGTAGATTTATTAAAACTCTGCCATAACTTTGAGTTATTTCACCTATTGAGGTGCCACATACAGATAGGCTAGTAATAAATTAATCCACAAATTTGTTCGGGTTTCATGATTAAAAAAAATATGAATAGTACTGATTCACCACATGATTCCAATTCACATGTTACATACGAGATGACACAAACGGTCTAAACAAAGATTAATCAGAATAAGTGATGGTTTATTAAATCTATTCATTATTCGTTTAAACTTATTATAGAAACGTTTATATACTTTTAGAAACAATTAATATCTTAATAGAGAGCCAAAAACGCTTTGTTTGTTTAAAAATCTAAATTTACAATCATAACAAAGAGTGTACAATCTTCTTTCTCAGCGTTAGGTTGGATATTCGCTCGATTGTTGCACACAAAGTATTAAAAAACTTTAAAAGAAAATAATAAAATACATACTGAACCAAATTGTATGCGGTTTGCGGAATAATGATCGTAGACCTTAGTTCTGTAATATTATGTAATAAACTCATTTTTTTCCCGAAGCCTGGAGAGGACCTTTAACACTTTCACCGCGGATGAATTTATCGGTACATTCAAACTGTGCTGTGTGGTACATCGTTTTGGAAGCTCTGGAGTGTTTTCTTTTGCAATAAACAGATCTAGACTTATAATTCAGTAAAAATACTGATCCAATTCTGAATCAATACTGAACTATTTATTATTTGTATGTTAAAAACGCGTATTGAACCACCGGTAGCTAAATACGCGGGGAACGTGTCAATCCTATTTTCTATGTTGTCAGGTCCAGGTTTTACACCCTTCTCCTGATGATGAATAGAAATCTTTCTATTCGAAATCTTGAAACCTAAAAACAAAAAAATTCAACGCAGATTTTAAATAACCTCTAATACTTTACTCTCTATATACTATATATGTAGTATGTATAATGTGTATATATTATTGTTATTCGTATAACTCTAAAAACATTCAACCAAATTGACTGAAATTTTTTGAGCGATTGTTCCATTATCCAGGAATCGTTTGGTTAGATTTTAGGAGCAATAAGCTCACTATCGATTGAAACGACGGCGAGGGTATGCGCTCTAGACTACCCGTTCTAGTAAATAATAATATGGAAGCTTGCAACAGCGGTTTAGAAAAATGTGTTGATTGGTATATGGAAACAGTTACACAAAAATAAATACAAATTAATTGATATATATATTACCATAGTAAATAAATAGAAAAATATGCTAAGTTTCGAATTTATTGACGGTGAACTTGATCCATTCTTCAGAAACGATGTAAATAAATGGCGTCGCACAGAGTAATCTCAAATATTATAAGTATTTTAAGGTGAATATAATAAGTGAATAGAGTGTAAAATGTGATTAAAATAATTTTATGTAAGTTAATTTCCATGAAAATGCACGTATAACTGAATAATAGCACATTTTTTATTTAAAAACGAAAGGAAAATACTTTGTGTGACGTCACTCAGAGTATTTTCTGATGTTCCAATATTGTACTTGGTACACTTCTCTATTTATTTACTTTGCATATTACCTACGTGACACATTTTAATATCTGAAACTGTATTTGAAGTAGGTATTGATACGCATCACTAGTTACTATCTAATATAGATAAGTACCTATTATTTCGCCTAGGTAGTTATGTTAGCTAATACCTTTTGGTTACCCTTAAACTCCTACGGAAGTAAATTAGATAAATGATATTCATATCTGTTTTAGTTTCACTGTCACTAGTACATTAGATAAGTTATAATATTCATACAAACTTGAATTATATTAAGTACATTATTAATTGATTTAGATAGATATTATTATTTTTGTAATCAATATTCCAAATAATATTGTTTACCATATTAATTATATCTTGTTATTATTTATTATAAAATGTAAACATATTACATTCATAATTTTTCGTGATCAATGATATACATTGTGGTAAGTTGAGAACATAAAATTTCTTCCAGTTCGTCATTAGCCTGTCACTACCTAAATCATTTTGTTAATCTCATTGTGACAGTGGTAGGTAGCTAGTGATAGAGGGGGGGGGGGGGGAGGGGGTGATGTAAACAAATATTGGGGTGAGGGGAGGGTAAGGTAGACCAATAAGGAGAGGGGAAGTGAATGATTACACAGAGAAGAAAAACTAACTGCAGGTTCTAACTGTGTCCTCATTTTTTTATAAAATCATATCTTATTTAGAAAGAATTTTATGTTTCCAGGGATAATTACTTTATTTATTTCAAGTAGCTGTAACAGCGGCACTTATATGAATGTTCGAGAGTAAGTATGTTTGCATACAGTAGGTGAACTTGCGTGATTTGTGTTCGTGAGTGTGTATGTTTGTACCCAGAAACTTGAAGGAGTGACAGATTGCGACACGTTATTAAACTCCGCCCATTCCCAGGTAAATGCTCTCAGACCCTAGGGAATTGATTCTTTGACTTAATATATCATATTCCTTCCTCATTGTAATAAATAAGATAGTAATGACTAACTGTCTACAGTCTACTGTATCTACAGTCTACTGTATCTACAGCCTACTGTATCTACAGTCTACTGTATCTACAGTATCTACAGTCTACTGTATCTACAGTCTACTGTATCTACAGTCTACTGTATCTACAGTCTACTGTATCTACAGTCTACTGTATCTACAGTCTACTGTATCTACAGTCTACTGTATCTACAGTCTACTGTATCTACAGTCTACTGTATCTACAGTCTACTGTATCTACAGTCTACTGTATCTACAGTCTACTGTATCTACAGTCTACTGTATCAACAGTCTACTGTATCTACAGTATCTACAGTCTACTGTATCTACAGTCTACTGTATCTACAGTCTACTGTATCTACAGTCTACTGTATCTACAGTATCTACAGTCTACTGTATCTACAGTCTACTGTATCTACAGTTTACTGTATCTACAGTATCTACAGTCTACTGTATCTACAGTCTACTGTATCTACAGTCTACTGTATCTACAGTTTACTGTATCTACAGTCTACTGTATCTACAGTCTACTGTATCTACAGTCTACTGTATCTACAGTCTACTGTATCTACAGTCTACTGTATCAACAGTCTACTGCATCTACAGTCTACTGTATCTACAGTCTACTGTATCTACAGTATCTACAGTCTACTGTATCTACAGTATCTACAGTTTACTGTATCTACAGTATCTACAGTCTACTGTATCTACAGTATCTACAGTCTACTGTATCTACAGTCTACTGTATCTACAGTATCTACAGTCTACTGTATCTACATTATCTACAGTCTACTGTATCAACAGTCTACTGTATCTACAGTCTACTGTATCTACAGTCTACTGTATCTACAGTTTACTGTATCTACAGTCTACTGTATCTACAGTCTACTGTATCTACAGTCTACTGTATCTACAGTCTACTGTATCTACAGTCTACTGTATCTACAGTCTACTGTATCTACAGTCTACTGTATTTACAGTCTACTGTATCTACAGTCTACTGTATCTACAGTATCTACAGTCTACTGTATCTACAGTATCTACAGTCTACTGTATCTACAGTATCTACAGTCTACTGCATCTACAGTCTACTGAATCTACAGTCTACTGCATCTACAGTCTACTGCATCTACAGTCTACTGCATCTACAGTCAACTGCATCTACAGTCTACTGCATCTACAGTCTACTGCATCTACAGTCTACTGCATCTACAGTCTACTGCATCTACAGTCTACTGCATCTACAGTATACTGCATCTACAGTGTACTGCATCTACAGTCTACTGAATCTACAGTCTACTGCATCTACAGTCTACTGCATCTACAGTCTACTGCATCTACAGTCTACTGCATCTACAGTCTACTGCATCTACAGTCTATTGCATCTACAGTCTATTGCATCTTCAGTCTATTGCATCTTCAGTCTATTGCATCTTCAGTCTATTGCATCTTCAGTCTATTGCATCTTCAGTCTATTGCATCTTCAGTCTATTGCATCTTCAGTCTACTGCATCTACAGTCTACTGCATCTACAGTTTACTGCATCTACAGTCTACTGCATCTACAGTCTACTGTATCTACAGTCTTAATGTATCTACAGTCTTAATGTATCTACAGTCTACTGTATCTTACATCTACTTGGAGAGATGAAAAGAGTCAGTGTATCATGATTCACCTGATACGGAGATACCTGTACCTGTTTTTTTAACGATTCATGAAATTACAAAGATAGAACACAATAATGATGAATTAAGTTTTGAATAGAAAAATATTGTTGTTTTAAAAAAGACAGTAGCCATGTTTCATGAGGATATTTTCTAATAGTTAATACTTAAGAGTGTGTACACTATTCTTCTCGTCCTAAGATATTCCCTGTGCGTTTGTGTGTTGGCTTTAGCAACTCACACTCTCTTAATTTATTGTGCAATGTCCAGTATACTTAGGGTAACATTTCTATTCATTTTAGAACTCAAAAGTTTATTTATAAGTATTAGGTTGATAGTGAAAAGGAAGGTTCTAGTTAAATTAATGAATTTTCATTAATTTCACTAGAACCTTCCTTTTCACTATCAACCAGTGTTACTAATACTTATAAATTATTATTCATTAAATATAAGATTAATTATATAACATTGTTTCTGAATCTTGTGAGTAATTCTAATCAAAATAAGAGCTAGGCACCTGGTGCAATATAGTAAAGCCAATATCTTTAAAAACTATTTAATACTTTCAAAATCATAACGCATCATTTGATGAATATTGCATTGTATTAATTTAGTAGAGGTTTAACGTCTGCTTCGGAGCAAACGCAATGTGATTGCAGTCAAAATGAAACTAAATACAAGGGACTGGAAGGTGCAGTCAGAAAGAAAAGTGGCTCCATGAACAAAACACTCATGGATGCAGAAAAGCTACTCCTTGAAAGCTACTCCTACTCCCACTTACCAAGGAATGCGACGAATCGGGACAAAAGTACCAGTGACTGCGTTCACGGATGGAAGAGGAAAATGAAGAGGAGATAATAAATGAAGTTCATAATTAAAACCTAGTAGCTAGTTGAAGAGCATAACCCTAGCGCTATCTTCTAAAACTTCATGTAGCATTAAAAAAAAGGATAATTGTGAAAGAACAACCCGTAATCCAAATTACAACAGTTCGGGGACCACGGGACGCCAGGTGTAGGTCTTCAGCCCTTCCCCCCCCCTTGGTCAGAGAGAGCCACTGTCTTGTGGCTATTTATACATGTACAGACTACGGATACGATTCATAACATATAACCGTAATACAACTGTTTATCTACATTGAATATTACTAATTATTCCACTGAATGAATTGCATATACTACATTTAAAAGCTTAGGTTAGCATAAGGAACCAACCTTTTTCCTATTGCTTTTAGGTGAGAAAGTGATTTACATGTCCTACCTAGCTAGGTAGTGTATTCCATTTTATATCAGATATTATCGGAACTGATCCGAAAACTTTCATGTGATCACTCATTTCATTAAACACATTGTACATAATAAAAGGTCGCTTACTCAATATGTCACATATATAATCTTTTGAATCTTGTAGAAATCAGTTAGGAGGTTAATCGCGATGGTTAAGATGACTATTGTCTTTCCAACTAATGTTGATTTAAAACTGTATTAAAGAATGAAGAATCATTAGATATTGATAATTAAATCACTTACATTGGCTAACTAACCATTATTGTCAATGTATGCTTAAATATAGTTAAGTTTGTTCCTATTTTTTTCATATTAGCTAGTGTAATTTTAATTCTGCGTCATTTAAACTAGGTACCTTAACACCTAGTGCTTTCTTAGCACACAAGTTTTCAAAGTTAATGTTTATGTATAAAGTAGAATAACCTATAGTGTGATTACTATGAACCTGTGGTAGAACACTTCCCTAAAATACAGATAGAAACAAGATATCAAATACATTGTTTGTATCTAAATTTCATAGATTTTATTGGTTAATGTTTTTCTTGATACTAACAGAGATATATTATTTATAACCTATGCCTTATGGTATCAATGTTAATACAAGATACAATTACTAGTTTTTAATTAATGAACAATAATATCCCATAATTTTTAGATATGGAAATGTGTTAGTTTTTTGCGCATTAATTACTGGAATGTTTCAGTGATTCACATTTTGCCAAATTGAAATAAAATACCAACATTATTTTTCACCAATTACATTCAATTTCAATATAATAAAATACATGTCTATGGTAAAATAACAATATTATTAATCAACTAATAGTAAGCTAACTTATTAATTATAAGAATATCAATCGAAATACGTGATATGCATTATCTTCTGGTCACCACTGTTCGAGATGTAATGAAATTATTTATAATAAATAGTGTTTAATATTTATCCCAAAAGGTTATGAACAGTTTAATTTTATGTTAGAACTTCTCGTATATGCAAATTCTTCTAATGCCAATCTCATTATATTATAATTTGGTAGCTAATAGCTGCTTACCATCTAAAATTAATTAGGCTACAATGTAGTTATTAATTCACCCATTGTTTTTAGGTTTGCAATTTTCTACCGACGGGCACTATCTACCAATACAGATAATAACTTATTCACTCAATAAGAGATGTACCTACATAAACTATACCTTTTCCAATTGAAGTTCCTCCAAATGAAATAACATTTCATCAAAGTGAAATATAATTTCATCAAAGTGAAATATAACTTCATCAAAGTGAAATAACATTTCATCAAAGTGAAATATAACTTCATCAAAGTGAAAAAACATTTCATCAAAGTGAAATCACAATTCCTCCAAGTGAACTAACAATTCCTCCAAATGAAATAGCGTTTCCTCCAAATGAAATATCATTTCAGCAGAATAAAAATCGAATCAATACGCAGTCAATTAAATTTATTACGTGAAATATTACATGAAATTTATTAACATGATATTTATTTACATGAAATTTATTCACATATAAATTTATTTACATGAAATTTATTCACATATAAATTTATTTACATGAAATTTATTTACATATAAATTAAGGTTCTAGGTATATTCCACCCCGCTATATTCAACCCCTGTAAATTCCACCCCAGGTATATTCCACACCCTCTGACAATGCTCATTTGGGTGACAATAAAAATCTAAAGATTTTACTTTTTGATGGCCATTTGTTAAATAATTCGTACCAATGAAAAAATAACTCAGACGGTATCCTGAGACATTTAGACAATATTTAATAATAAAATTACAAATATTCTAAATATGGTAGTTTTTTTCAAAGTATACGTGTTGAAAAAGTTAATATTAATACCTTTTTACCATGAAACTGCACATGTGCTCCCACAACAATGGTTGGATGAGGTGTGGAAAGGGTCGACTGGCAGAGATAACCCACCCAATGTTTTCGCTCTTTGCTAATAAGTTACTGTTTTGGATTCTAAGACCAAATTCCCCGTGATCAAAATCTCTCATTGTGAAAAAAGACAATTACCTCTCAGTCTTGAACCCTGTGCAATAACCCCCCCCCCCCCTCCCCATCAAAAAAATCCTGGTTAAAAAAACATGTAAAAAAGCCTTTCTTTCAAAAACCACTACTTTTACAAGAAGTTAAAATTCCAAATGAAATAAATAAACAATAAATACTATACGACATCATATTACAATTAATATCGCTGTTGTGTTGGCGATAGTGTAAAAAATCTGCTTGAGATTGAAAATCTAAATACCTCAACTGATAAATGCGTTCAAACAACCGTTCTTTCTGCTGTTCTGTCACATGTGTAGTGAAAAATTTAATTTTTGTGATTAGACAGCAAAATGTATAATTTGATACAGTGAAAATGCAAGTTACCTAGCATTACATATAATATTAATGAATGACTAATATTAATAAGTTAATAACTAAACAAACCTAACCCGTGAAGTGGGTTGGAATTTACCGGGTTGGAATATACCTAGGGTGGAATATACTGGGGTGGAATATGCCGGGGTGGAATATACCTATGATGCAATATACCGGGGTGGAAAATACCGAGGTGGAATATACCAGTCACCATAAATTTATTTACATGAAATTTATTAACATGAATTTAATTTCATTTAGTCTTCTTTGCATCAAATAACTACATAATATTTTTTTATATATATTTAATTTTACATATTTTTCAAGTTTACTTTTATACTACCGCATTAATTTTAGCGGCGTATTAATAGTAAAAGAAAAAATATGTAAATAATAATAAATAAAATATATGTAAAATGTATCAAAAATAATTAATTACTAAAAAAATTAATGAAAAATTATGTAACAATTATATGTGAATTTTTTTCATGTAAACAAATTTTATATATATTTTTTTATGTAAATAAATTTCATGTGAATAAATTTCATGTGAATAAATTTCATGTAAATAAATTTCATGTGAATAAATTTCATGTAAATAAATTTCATGTGAATAAATTTCATGTGAATAAATTTCATGTAAATAAATTTCATGTAAATAAATTTCATGTAAATAAATATGTTAATAAATTCTATGTAAATAAATTTCACGTGATAAATTTAATTGACTGCGTATTGATTCGATTTTTATTCTGCTGAAATGATATTTCATTTGGAGGAAACGCTATTTCATTTGGAGGAATTGATAGTTCACTTGGAGGAATTGTTATTTCACTTTGATGAAATGTTTTTTCACTTTGATGAAGTTATATTTCACTTTGATGAAATGTTATTTCACTTTGATGAAGTTATATTTCACTTTGATGAAATTATATTTCACTTTGATGAAATGTTATTTCATTTGGAGGAACTTCAATTGGAAAAGGTATAGATAGGTAATTGTAGTTACAAATGCTAGAAATAAATCATAACTAATTACCCAACGGTGACATCAAATTTGATGTATTATTCATGTTCCTTTATCGATTTATCAAAAGGGAGTTAAAGATTGGCTAAAGGTTTACTTCCTCAGAAAAATAAAATCCTATATTTTAAGTTTTAACTAATGGGAATTTTAACCATTCTTTTGATACTAATAACTATAGTTAGTTGGTAGATATATGTATTAGGTAATAATCATATTTATGAACCTGGTTATTAATAATTTCAAATTTTTCAGGTACATGAGCAGCATATTTGCATTTGGGTAGACCTAGCTAGGTAGTTATTTAAATTTATAATATAGAAACTAAAATTTTGGGTTCATTGATAGCTAAATAATTTAATCAGTACCTAGCTAATTAAGAAACCTTATACAAAACAAGGTTGAAAATAATCATATACCAGTATGGAGGTAGGTATTTCTACTTAGGGTAAGTTCCGAATTATCGGTCGGTTTCACATATTCATTCATATAAGAAAAACTGTATAATAATGATAATTTGATATTTATTTAAATTCGTATCCAAGAAACCTGCCGGTATCACGGATACCAATTATAAGAAAAAAAAATCATGCAGTTTTTCTTATATGACCGAAGATGTGAAACCGAGCGATAATTCGGAACATACCCTATACTTTTCATAAATTAGCTTTGGTTGCTAGACAAATGGTGTTATGTAATAAATAGTGTTTTATATTTTATTGCCATAAAAATTTATGTACAGTTAATTTTTTTGTAAGAGGTTTTCAAATTCCTTCAATACCATTCTCATTGTATTTTAATTATTTGGTAGCTACTACCTACTTTATAAAATTAATTAGGCTACAATGTAGTTATGGTGGGTACTATAATTCACACCAATTACTCAATTTAATACCTAAAATAAAAGTGTAACAAGACAAAATTATTGCATTTTTATCTATTTATAGTATAAATTTACCTGAGTAATGAATGGGCACATATATTTTTTTGTTAAAACATAACAGCTAGGTTGTACTTACCTATTTTTAATTAAATACCTAGTACACACTATTGCCTAATAATTTAGTAAAAGTATGTATGATATCATACTAGTAATATATTTTATTACAAACAATTTGTTCTGTGAATGAGTAATCACTAAATAAATTTATCTGCACCCTATGTGCTAATTAATTAATTATAAAAATACTTTAGTCTCGGCTAAAAAAAGAAATATTTTCTTCCGCATAGAAAATATCCAGTCGAACAATCAGAGGCAGCGTTACAAATAAAAGAGCAGAGTGTCACCATAGAACACTGAGTGCGTATCTTAACTCGTGAAAACTTAGTGTTCTATATTATTGGAGCACATGATCCACTAAGCTATTTATCACAGGATGGTGAAATTTGAACTGATATATCTACATAGACCAAATAGTTTTCACAACTAGTGTTTTTCACTTTTCTTCATATAGACCACTACAAATTTTTGCCCTTCAATTTGAATCCTGAACGCGTAAATGTTACCATCTCACCGATTGGATGAATGAAACAAGTTGCAGATTCATGAAGGGAATATACGTTAGTAATAATTGTATTTTTTGGTCAACAGTTGATGGATTAAACATCCCAGAGCTATTCACTCCAATCAACAGCACAGTCTATATACCTTGTTATGTTGACACCGGAAATGATCATGTGAGTATTCAATCCACCTTTATGAAGTAGAGTGTTGTAGTTAGCAATGAGTATATAAATAATTAGTAAAATCTAGGAAGTTTGTGTATTTCAATAACATATTAAAGGTCCCTTCCAAGCCATTTTTTCTAAGCAATGAGGCTTATGTTTCTTATCATTTTGCTGCAAACCTCATGAAATTTGATAGCTTGTATTTAATGCTATATGCTTTAAAAAAATAAATCACATCTTTAAAATACCTTTTATGATTGGGGTCCCCTAAAGGTGGGGGGTCTTTTATTTCATACTTTCCTTACATTTATTTATGTTATTCGTAATAATCATAACATTTCAATTATTTCCAATATTTAAGTTTTTTCTACCACATGATAACTGGGTTATTAATTACTGCCAAGCAGCCATTTAATTCCGTGGGTTAAGATTCTCCCTAGGGACAAAACTCAATTTGTATAATTTACTGTTTTCGATACTTGTCAATAAAAATCATTAATTCCTTCACTTCATTAAATAACATCAAATCAAATATCGTACCAAAACAACAATGTTAATAAAAACACATATATAGTTTAAATTAGGTGTATACTAATTAAATTATATATCAGATTAAAGGTTCCATGAATAATAAATCTTACATTAACATCGTAATAATAATTCAATTAATCAATGAGCTACCTATGGAGGAGGTTGACTTACAACATTAATCAAGCTTTGGATTTAGAGGGCTTTACCTTTGTTTATATGTTCAAATAAAAATAACTTTGATTATTTTGTGCATTTCACTGAATTGAGGAAGGGGAGCGACGAGGTACTCGCACACTCATAGTATTCGGAACATGCCGAGAACTGAGACATTCACCTCTTGTTATTGTAATAACAATATATTTTCTCCCCTAGGAACATGTGACTCCAGCTACCTGGACTCGGGTAGCATATGACGGCTTTGCGCAGACTCTTTTGGCCCCAGGTATAGAGTCACCAAGTAATGTTGATTTACAAACAAGTAAAATCAATAACATGGATTCGCTAATAGTCCGAAACATGGTAAACTCCCTATCTGGCACCTACACCTGTCACACCGATAAAGGAAGCGCTAGTACTTTGGTGCATGTTTTGGATGGTGGTGAGTGTCTTTGGATTTGTATTAAATATTTACATTATATATTTGTACAGAATACAGAATGTACACCCATTCTACAGTTTAGGATATACAAACTATACGTTTGAAAATCGCCATAACTATGTATATTTACATATGAGATAAAAAATTCAAACAAAGATAATTTGACTGAACATTGAGTCAAATTTTGTTAACTATTTGTTAAATTAGTTTCATCCAGAGTGTCCGCCATCAGCAGTAATACACCTCTCAAAACGAGACTCAAAATTACCAATACCTTTACCGAGCATTTCATTTCAAAGTTACATTTCTTTGATTTTATAAAACCTTAAACAACAGTGAAATGCTTGGCAAAGTCATTTGAGAACATTTCTTCTCGAATTAAGTAGTATATTACTGGTGACGGTGGACACTTTGGAAAATAACTGGTTATACAAGATAGTTACTAAAATTTGACTTCTTTTCTTCCAAATGATTTTTGTTTATATTTCCCATCTCGTATGTTAAAATAATTACGGTGATTTTAAAATGTAGATTATTTAGCGCCCACCCTGTACGATCTTATTACACGCTACATGACAATATGCAATACAGGACTTTTCTGGTGTAACGTCGCATTACTCAGACACTCTCAGTACTCGGAAAGTGGAGCACAGATCATGACAGGACAATCAGAAATTTCTGAGGGTCAGATTGGTTCGAAAGCCGTGTCACTTTCCGAGTACTGTTAGTATAGTCCTCTTGAATGGTTTAGAATTAGGATATTCTAATAATAATAATAATAATAACAATAAACTTTATTGAACAAAAAAGAATAATACATTCATTCAAGCCTATATGAAGTTCTGAATTGAACTTTTCAGGCAAAGTAAAAATTAAAAAAAAATTAAATGTATATGAGGAGGATTAAAACTTATTACGGATATTTATAACAGAGAAAATATTTAGGACAAGTGATGAAACTATTAAATGTATTAAAAATATGAGAAAAAAAATAAAGAAAGACTACAGGATTACGTAGCGTATTCATTTAATAAATAAGTCTTATATTTTTTCTTGAAAATATGAATAGAATTGCTGGTGCGTATGGTCTGCGGTATGGTTTTCCAGAGTTTAGGTCCATTGAATGTTAATGATTTTTGACATTGTGATAGTCTTTGGAAAGTTGGGAGTGCATTATTACGAGATCTGGTACTATAGTTGTGAGAAGCATAAGACAAATTTCCAGAACTGTGCTGCAAGTACATGTGAATTCCTAGTGCAAGTTTATAAATTTCTGGAATACGTAAAGTTTTAGTTTTAAGAAAAAGAGGCCTAGTAGCAGCCAGGTACTCAGAGGATGTTATGATTCTAATAATTTTCTTCTGAATTAAAATTAGGGAGTTGAGATGAACAGCAAGAGCATCACCCCAGATAAGAATACCAAACAGCAGATAGGGATAAACAAATGCATAATATAGATCAATTAGAACGCTCTCTGGAATGAAACTGCATATTCTATAAAGTATTCCTGTTGTCTTGGAAAGTTTAGAACAAATTATTGAATATGGTGAGAGAAATTTAAGTGGTTATCCAGATGTATACCAAGGAATTTTACATTCTCATCGAAATCAATCCTAGAATTACCTATAGTCAGCAACATGGGAGAAATAATATCATGAGTACGGTTGGTAAATAATAAGGCGGTGGTTTTGTTAGTGTTCAGAGATAACTTATTAATGATGGTCCAATTAAATAACGTAGAAAGATTTTCATTAGATCTATAGAAAAGTGAATGATAATCGGAATCGCTGCATGCTATTGTTGTATCGTCTGCAAAGAGAGTGAAATGCAAGTCATCTGAAATTTTAGGTAAGTCGTTTATGAATAATAAAAACAAGAGAGGTCCAAGAACACTTCCCTGTGGTACACCGCAAGATATTGGACAATCATTAGATATAACAGAACCAACCTTAACACATTGCGTTCTCTCACACAGATAACTACGGAACCAAGAGAGTGCAATTCCTCTGACACTGTATTTGGAAAGTTTACTCAAAAGAATGTCATGGTTTACGGTGTCAAAGGCCTTTCTCAGATCAATGGAAACTCCCAGGACATGTCTTTTAGCATTTAACTCGGCATAAATATATTCAACCAGACTCAAAATAGAATCTGTTGTATTTTTACTTTTTTGAAATCCAAATTGATATGGACTAATTATACTGAAATCTGTCAAAAATTTAGTCAGTCTACTAGCCATACATTTCTCAATAATTTTACTCAAAAGGGGCAGAGTAGAAATAGGCCTATAATTATTCATTTCAGAATCAGAACCTGATTTGTGAACTGGAATTACTACTGCTCTCTTAAGACTGTCCGGGAAAGTTCCACAAATAAAAGAATTATTTATAATTTTTGATAAAGGGTTCGCCAAATGTTCAACTACAAATTTAAAAGTCCTTGTAGGAATGTTATTAAGACCGTAATGAGAATTCTTAAGTTTAGATACCAAATTTACAATTTCAGAGTCAGATACAGGTGATAGAAAAAAAGAGGTAGGCAGATTAAATGATATGTTATTAGTGGGGTCCTGGACAGTCTCCACTATATTAGAGTTTAGTTCAGAGCCAATATTACTAAAGTACTTATTAAAGGATTCGGCAATGTTACGAATGTCTGTTACTTCATTATCATCAATAATTATTGAAGATACAACTTTTTTCGATTTCTTACTCATGATTAAATTATTTATCAAATTCCAAGTTGATTTTTTATTATTTTTACAATTATTAAATGCATCCATATGGTACCTCTTTTTAGCTTTCCTTATAGTATTAACAAGTCTATTTTTATATGATTTATAGAATGAATCTGAGATCAAATTAAGTTTCGCAGCCTTGAAATACGCAGACTTAGTTTTAATGGATTTTAAAATAGCTGAAGTTAACCATGGTTTGTGAAGTCTCTTTTGCGACACATGCTTTACTTTTATAGGAAAACACTTGCAATATAGTTCGTTAATAATTCCATAGAACAAAACAAAATCTGCGTTTACATCACCAACAAGACAACTCCAATCCAATCTTCCACACCCATCCCTAAACCTATTCAAATTGTCTACAGAATGATCACGAAACTCAACCCTAATCAAATTATCAATGTCTAGTTGGAAATCTTTGATGATAAAAAATGTATGTAGATGGTCAGTACAATTAAAGAGCAATATGCCAGAATCTACAACATTAAGTCTATTATACCATATATGATCAAGAAGGGAGGGTTGACCCATCTGATCTCCACAAGGAAATCTCGTGGGTTTACTAATTGTAGGTAAAAAGTTAAGTGAGAACAAACTATGAACAAAATTTCTCATATCAGTGCAAGAGCTTTCATACCCAATCAAGTTTATATTGAAGTCTGGTATCTTTGTCAAAATAATTTTTAGACTGAAGTTTTTTTCGATATTTTGAACGAAACAATTCGTAACAGCTCTGTACAACAATCCTTTTGAACTCACACTTGTGAATGTGTTTCACTAGGGTAAGCTCCGAGTTATCGACCAGCTCCACATTATGGATCATAGAAGAAAAAGATATATAAAAATTATCATTTAACTTTTATTATTTATTTGCTATTTATGATAACTGCAGGAATAATGGATACCAATTAAAATTACGAGTTAAAATATATACCATTTTATTATACAGGGTGGGGCGTAAGTTTGGAAGCAAATGAAAGTGCATATTATAATCAAACGAAAAATATATTTAATAATTTACAGTTATGTATTATTACATAAGGGTTTAAAGAATTCAAAATCATAAATTTATTCAAAATGTCCCCCCTTTGTTTTTAATAACAGCCTCAAATCCCCTCCGAACTCCTCCTACTGCAGCACGCAACTGTTCTTGTGAAATTTCCTTCCAAGATCTCTGGAGCGAACGCTTTAAATCATCCACACTGCGATGGAATTCACCACAGGCCTTTGATTCAAGAATGGACCATACCGAAAAGTCCATAGGATTAACATCTGGGGAGCAGGGAGGCCACATTTCTTTGGACCAAAACCGTGGAAGATGGTCATGGCACCAGTTTTGAGTGACATTTGCAGTATGTGAAGTCGCGCCGTCTTGCTGAAATGTCCATAGAGTGTCATTACCGAAGTGATCCTTAGCTGACTCCAATATTGGCATCAAAATATTCTCAATACAACATTTAGCATTGATTTTGGCGCCTTGTTCCACAAAAATTGAAGGAGATCTCCAAGTTTCTGAAACGGCGGCCCAGACCATTACTGAAGCAGGTTTCATGGTTCTGTGGACAGTTTTTTGGTTGTATGGGATGTCTTTTGCACTTTTACCAATTATTCTGTCATTCCTCCGGTTGTGAGCCATTTCCACTGTGGAAATTTTTTCGTCAGACCAAACAATTTCACCAGCCGTGCCAGACTTCAATTCTCTCAGAAGTGCTTTGCTTCTCTCCAATCTCTTTTTCTTTACAGCTTCTGACAGAGTCTGTCTCTTTTGGAGGATGAAAAAGGACATCTTTAGGTCTTCTTTGACAACTCTGCTCATTGTTCTGGGACTCACATTAGCTGTTTTGGCTAACAATCGTACTGACCTTTTCGGGTTCCTCCTGATCTTCTCTCGGGCACATTTTATCAGTTGTTTGGTGCTTTGTGAGCGTGGTATACCACCTCTTGGACGATCAGTCAGGTCTCCTCTCTCATTAAAACGCTTCACACACTTCCAAACAGTCGATCTCGCTATTGAGAGAGTCTTTGAATTGACGGAATCTGACTTCCCGGCACGGTGTAGAGCAATAATGGCTTCTCTTTTGTCTGACATTTTTGAATTGACTAAATTTTTGTGAAAAATAACACTGCCACGTCATAATGTAGTGTCTCTATTATAGTTCAAACCCTATCACTTACTTAGGAACTTATTTTTAAGAATTATATTAATGTTTGAAAAATTGCTTCCAAACTTACGCCCCACCCTGTATGATCGATAATGTGGAACTGGTTCATAACTCGGAACTAACCCCAGTTCCTTTTGTTACACTAATAAAGAGTTAACTCCTACTCTTTATTAGTGGAACAAAAGGAACTGGGGTAAGTTCCGAGTTATGGACCAGTTCCATATTTTCGATAAGGTGAAAACATTATAAATAATTTAACTGGTTATTGTAATTGGTATAATTGTTATTGTAATTGGTGCAGGTATCATAAACAGCAAATAAAAAAATAAAACACTCTATTATTTTCTTTATTAATATTACCTTTTATTCTTATCTAATTGTCTTTTTTTAAATTGATGGATAATTTAAACTCAAACTTAATATCTTGGATAAAGGCAATTATTTGTTAAATCTATATAGAAGGTGTTTATGGGACGAAAAGAAAAGAATCGATAGAATCCTCAATAAACTTTATTACTCTCCTACCTTTCAGAATCACCTCCAATTGAGGCAAAGAAACCTTGTTCAAAAGGTTTCGAGTTGGTCCATGGTAGGTGTCTCTACTACAGCAATGAAAAGAAGAATTGGGTAGGTGCACATCTTGATTGTTACTTTAGAACTAGCAGCCTCATCACCTTTAAAGATGCAAAGGATTTGATGTCCTTCTTGCTCAATCTTCAAAAGTCAGGTTAGAATAATGTAAATAGAAATCTCCCACTCTTAAATTATAATCGCTGATTATCGGCTTACAATTGGTGATTACAGTCGAAAATACAATCGTAATTCGAAACACTTAAATTCTCTGTCGGACATTCAAAACATAGAAGAGTAAAATGCCCAAAATAGATACTGTTATTGTTAACCCATAAACAATATGAAATATAGTAAAATTATTGAAATTAGCAAAATTATTGAAATTAACAAAACTATTGCAAAACACATTTAAATTAACAATGTCTAATTTTCTACATTTCCTTTTCAGGACCTACACATTACCAGTTTGAGATGTGGACTGGACATGCATATTTTGAAGAAAATAACAGCAGGTTCGGTGCACTGAATAATGACGCTCAGGTAAATGAAAATATTCTATTATTCAAAACAGCATGTAGCGTTAAAATGATAAACATGGTAAATCTAAAAGTTAAGACAATCCCTAACAAATTACAACAGTTTATACCTCCTTTTCTCATTTGAGTGAAGTCATCTCACTGAGTGCAAGAATACATTTTTCTTTTTAGCTTCATTGATCAGTAAATACTATGAACAATAAATTAATTTAAAGTAAATATATTCCTATAGGTATTTTGAACATTAATATCAGACACCACCCTCTTTCAACACATTTCTTATTTTGATGTTTCGATTGCAGGTTTCACCAATGTTGTACAGGAACTCCAATGTTGCGAAACTATCCTCCTGCGGTGAACTGTATGACGTCACACGCGGTGCCATTGGTCCCACAACTGCTGCTCGGTGTTATTCATTGAAGTACAACTTCCTTTGCGAACAGCCAACTCTCTGAGTCATCACTTTATTAAGGGAATAGTCTTAGAGAAATGAATGCAATTTAATTAACTCTCATCACTTTATTTGGGGAATAGTCTTAGAGAAATGAATGCAATGTAATTAACTCTCATCACTTTATTTGGGGAATAGTCTTAGAGAAATGAATGCAATTTAATTAACTCTCATCACTTTATTTGGGGAATAGTCTCAGAGAAATGAATTCAACGTAATTAACTCCCATCACTTTATTTGGGGAATAGTCTCAGAGAAATGAATGCAATGTAATTAACCCTCATCACTTTATTTGGGGAATAGTCTTAGAGAAATGAATGCAATGTAATTAACTCTTAATTAATTATTAGTTAAGTCTTAGAGCAACTAAATATTGGTGGTTGTTTAACTTGTTTTAATCCTTCACTGAAAATTTTATTTACAACCATTGGTTATCATTTTGCTAAAATTCTTATATCATATTATAATTCAAAATTATTATTTAAAATAACAATATAAAATCATTATGTTCAATTATAATTTAAAATTATTATATTCAATTATAATTCCAAATTATTATATCAAATCATTAAATTTTTGAGAATTAAAATTTTATGTTTACTGTTCTTTTCTTTCCTTTAATTTTTTGAGGTCACAACAATGAAGTTTGTGAGAACGTGAGAAAAAGAATTTAGTATTTTTATTTCAATCTAAGAATAAAAATCGTTGTAGAGGATATAAATTTAGATAAATGAAGCTAAGGAAATAATTTTAAAAAATGTAGTCTGTATAATATGACGGATTTAATAAACGACTTTAATATTTATAAATTTTTAATTATTGAAGGATAACCTAATTTGAGAAATTCTGATCCAAATTACAACAGTTCGGAGACCATGTGACACTTCTCACCATATTATTAATTATTAGAAACAAGTTTCAGTTTGTCCACATGGAATATTAATTCTCATATTAAGTAGGTTGGTATTAATTTTTGTACATTAATTTGTAGTTCAAACTGTGGTGGCTTTAATTTCTTTGTTTTTAAGTAGTCCGTTAAACCAGATTCAAATATTGTTATTAACTATATTGAAAACAGAAGTCTCAAGTTTTACAACAATTAATTTGTTTAGTGGGGGTTTAACGTCTGCATATGAACCAAAGGCCATATCACTGACGTCAAAAGGAAATTAAATACAAGGGACTGGAAGAAGCAGTCATAAAAGAAAGTGGAGCCATGAATAGAGTCGCTTATCATCAGTCAGTGATTATGCTTATGGATGCAGAAAAGCTACTCTGTGAGTGCATGCAGTCACTTACCAAGGAATGTTCGTAGATGAGCATTCCTAACTCTATACCCGAGGCTATTTTCAGTTAAGTTGTTTTTCATCGTAACTTACGCATGTAGGACAGATTAAGAATAATTTTACAGTAAATAACTAATATTACTTACTTACAATGAAATGATTTTTACACTATTCTACCTGTAAACGATACGACGAAAACAGCTCAACCCTTCATCTCCTGAAATTCATTTTTTTATTATGCATCTTATTGCAGTCGCAATAGAACATTTTTAACCATCAAAAAACTTTAGCACGTTCGTGGCCCAGAACGGAAGTTTCCGTCATGTTCAATACTTAGCATATCGATGATAAATATGATCAATACTTATAATATCAATAGACTTTGGGGTAAACCTGAGAATGGAATGAATATCAGATATCAAATTTTATGAAAGGTGTTCATGAATGTCATCAAAATTTAAAGGTATTTTAGCTTTCAAGCTATTCCTATTCATCGTCAAGAACAGGAACTCAAAAACTGGACCTAGCATTTAATTTCAACCAACTGCCATTTGTTAGATACCTACTTCCAATATAGGCTCACCATCCCTTGTATTAAATGATCTGAACATTGTTCCCCCACTTAAAGTATCTAATATCCTCGTTAAAAAAACACTATAGGTACTATATTTCTAAATAAAATTATTATTATATTCAAGGTTTAAAAGTTGTCCCTATCCACTACGAGGTGATCCAAAGAGACATGAAGAGAAGAAAGCCTCGTAGAAGAGGGGACAGTGAAAGTACGCTTCATGCACTAGATCGACTACTCAGCTATCACAGGTAAACGTGTCGACCCAGCGCATGGATGGCAAGAATAGACATTCATGGATAAGAGACCTACACAGTCAGTCTGCTTCAGGCGGCTAACATTTTGTTTAAATGTGTCTGTAGTCCAGTCCACTGCTAATACATGCATATTCACGAATTACGAGTATATAGAATGTAGTAGTGACAATTGAGACTGTTAGTGTACGTGACGTCATCACAGCAACACTTTAAAATTGAATTTAAGGCATTCGAAGAGTGTTTTATTATTAAAAATGTTTATTTGTTGCCAATATAAGAAAAGAGTAATGGTGTATTCAGTTATTAAAACTACTTGACCCTTATTTTCGATAAAGTCTGTTGCCTTAATGACGTCACGATAACAAGTCATTCTGTTGTCACTACTACGTATATAGCAGTGGACCGAAAAACAGACCTAATAATGTAGCTGAGAGACGTTGTTATAGTTCCAGTACTTTAACTTCCTTGGTCTGCTTACTAATGGATAAGAGACCTACACAGTCAGTCTGCTTACCCATGGATAAGAGACGTACACAGTCAGTCTGCTTACCCATGGATAAGAGACCTACAGAGTCAGTCTGTTTACCCATGGATAAGAGACCTACACATTCAGTCTGCTTACCCATGGATAAGAGACCTACACAGTCAGTCTGTTTGCCCATGGATAAGAGACCAACACAGTCAGTCTGCTTACCCATGGATAAGAGACCTACACAGTCAGTCTCTGCTTATCCTTGGATATAGCAAGGCAGAAGAAAGAAGAAGAAATTGAGGAACGATACAAAGATTTCCATACAAAATACCAGAAAAGTAGAGCCCGGTCCACTTAAGTGTATTGGCGTATTATTCCTATGTTATTCGTACGGAGAGAAAATAAGGTTCTTTAACATCTGTATACCTAACGATTTACTGTATCTTGGGAGAATTTTAATTCAATATTCGGATACATAATAACTAATTGCATTCATTACAGTAAAGTTTAATTAAATTTGTTTGAAGTAAAAAAGCTACAGACTTGTTTAATAAGATTCATGTGGTCATTTTCACGTCAGTGGCTCAGTGCCTATCGTTTCGAGAGGTTGTGTGGTGCTTTTGCTCGTCTCTTTGCGGTTAGAAATTGGGTATTCAAATATCTAATTAAAATATTCAAAGTCAAAAGTCAGCTATACAGATGTTAATGAAGGTCATTTTTATTCCCGTACGAAAACATAGGAATATAATTATTGTGCTAACAGTGGATGTAATTTTGTAATGCCACGTCCTAAAAAGAGCTCATCGAATATGTCTAACACTGACGGCAATGACAACGAAGAACCTGTAACTCTAAGTGATTTGTCATCTAAATTAGACACTATTTTACAGCAGATGGATTCAATGGAAACTAGGCTCGAGCAGTACGACTCTGAAAACAAAAAACTGAAACAAACAATTGTTACATTGGAAGACCGCATCGAGAGTCTGGAAACTGTTCATCGTAGTAGCAATTTAATCTTATCTGGTCACTCTCTGGAGGTGATGCCTAAGGATGGAGACTGTACTCAAGCTGTTGTCGACCTGCTTAAACGTAGTTTAAAATATAAGCTGCGTGTTGAACATGTTGTAGCTGCATATCGGCTGGGTTCGAGACCTTTGAATCAAACCACTGACCGAAGAAACGTTATGCTGAAACTTCAAGAAACTGAGGTAAAGAAGGATCTCCTATCTGCATGTAGGTCAGCGAAACCTGCTGATCTTTATGCCAATGACGATCTCACTCCATTGAAGAGTTCTATTCTCTATGGATTGAGACAAGCTCGCAAAAGGTTTCCGGAGAAGGTAAATGCATGCGGTTCACGTGACGGAAAGGTTTACGTGTTCATTAAGCCACCAAATCCTACAGCTCGTCCTCAGAAAGTCTTCGTGAACTGCCTACAGCGAATGAATGAACTGTGCAGTCAATCTTTTGGAGTTTCTGCCGAGGAGTTGATTAAAAAAGTCCTAGGAAGTTGCTTTCCAATTTGCTGTTTACTTTTCTATATGGAGTAACATGTTTCGCTCTGTGTGATGTTCTAGAAGTTTTTGGTATGGAAGTGAAATCAGAAAGCTCACCACTGCTACCTGTCTGCTCACCACTTGTGATATCAACCACAGTGTACCCTACTGTATTGCATTCGTGTATGGTATCTATTTATTTTTCTTATTCTCGTGATGGATGATAATTTATTTCAAGATTTTGATCCAGATATTAATCTAGCAAGTAACTCAGATATTTTGAATGAATCTAACTATTACTCTATTGACTATTTCAATCAAGTATTTTCTAATCAAAAAGATTGTTTCTCTACATATTTGAAAAAAAACAAGGACCTATTTTTTGCTTTTTTACAGTTTCTGGATATATAATTTAAAATTGTCGTGCTGACTGAAACTAGATTCACAGATGGAAATGAGATTAATTTTGATAGGTTCACTGGCTATCACAGTAGGCGTGCTCTTAGAGTGGGAGGCGGAGTTTCCTTGTATTGTGCTGATTTTTTGTCTTCTGAACAGCTTTCTCATCTCTCATTTGTTGGTGATGATATAGAGGTGTGCACTGTGAAAATTCAATTTTCCAAACGCTCAATAGTTATTGTCGCAATATACACTAGATCGCTTTTGTGAGCACGTGTTGACTCTATTAAATGACCCTATTTTGATAGATCGTGAAGTAATCTTGACTGGAGATATTAATATCAATCTTATAGGCTACGACTCTTCTAGTTCTGGTATAAGAGACTTTGTTCATGATATGTTTTCGCTAAATTTTTCTTCACTTATCAATAAGCCAACTAGATTTCCGTGTGGCAACCAAATGGGAGTGCCATCTCTTCTTGACCATGTTTGGTATAATGGATTCGATGAAATAACGTCTGGTATATTACTATTTGAACATACTGATCATTTGCCGGTATTCATGTTTATTAATGATTTGACATTTAACGAACAGGACCTAGTTAGAGTTACATTCTGTGACCATTCTATTATTAATAAGCAAAGATTTATCTGTGAGTGTAGTAGACTCTCTCGGGACTCATTTACCGGCAATGTTGATAACGATACCTTAATTTTCAATAATGTTCTCAATAATTTATACTGTAGGTGTTTTCCTTTGAAAGTTAAATATATTACACAGAAGAGATTAAGTAAACCATGGTTGTCTTCTGAAATTTTGGCTTCAATCAAATTAAAATCATTATATTACGAAAAATTAAAACAGAATCTTATTACTGAATCTTTTTATAAGAGATTTAAAAAACAATCTTGCTAATGAAATCAAGAGAGCTAAAAAGAATCATGTTGCCGATGCATTTCATGGGTGCAGATCAAATGTCAAAGCAACATGGAAGCTCATTAATAACCTTCTTATGAATAATGTTGGAAAGAGAGTTATTACGTCATTAAAGATAGATGAGGAGTATGAGGGTGGCACTCAGAGAATAGCTGATCATTTTAATAACTATTTCTGTAATGTAGCTTCTGTGCTTTATTCTAACATTCCTATTTCTAACCAAGATCCTGTTGACAATATAAACTATAATTCTTCAATTTCTCTCTTCCTCTCGCATGTGCCTCAGGAGGAAATTATTGCCATTACTAGTCAGTTGAAAAATTCTGGTTAGGGGTTTCATAAGATTCCAACTAGAATATTAAAATTGGCAATTTGTTTTTTATCATATCCTTTGTCAGTCATTGTAAATAACTCATATTTCTAGTGTAATATTCCCTGACAGATTAAAAAAAGTAATTGTAATACCTGTGTTTAAGAATGGTTCTGAGTATGAAGTGACAAACTATCGACCGATATCCATTTTGCCCCTGCTTAGCAAGATCATAAAAAAATGTGTTGCATCTCGATTGAGTGGTTACATGGCTAAATACAAAATTATAAATTCAATGCAGTTTGGTTTTCAGAAATGTAAGAGTAATACGTATGGCATTTTGAATTTTTTTTGAGAAGGTATATCATGACCTTGATAGTAAGAAATATATATTTTGAATAGCCATAGATTTTAAAAAGACTTTTGATACTGTAAGCCATGTAATCTTATTGCGTAAACTTGATAAGTATTGAATTCGTGGTGTGGCTTTGGAGTGGTTCCGTAGTTATCTTCATGGACGTACACAGAGCGTAAAAATTGGTGATGTTGTGTCGGGTGATAGGGCAATATCATGTGGCGTACCTCAGGGAAGTGTCCTGGGACCTGTTTTATTTCTCTTACATATTAATGATATTAGTAATTGCACCAATGATGGACACTTCACCTTATTCGCCGATGATACCACTATTAGCCTAAGTGATGCCAATCTTAATTCTTTGATGCTTAAAACTAATGAAAATTTATGTAAGCTGTTTGATTGGACAATTAGCAATAGGCTCTCTCTAAATACTAATAAGACATCTGTACTATTCATCACTAATAGATTATATTGTAATGATCCTCCTCTGTTTCTGAAAATAGATGATAAACCAATTGCTTTTGAAGATTGCTTAAGCTTTTTGGGTGTGAAAATAGATTGTAAGTTAAAGTTTCCTAATCTTATTCAATACATTTGCAATAAAATTTCCAAGATTTCTGGCCTGTTTCATAGAGCTAATAAGTTGTTTGTCCCATTAAGTTCTTTGGTGACTATGTATTATTCTATTGTGTACCCTTACCTTTTATATGGAATTCTGGTGTGGGGTGCTGCCTCTGATACACATTTAAACCCTCTAATCAAGATCCATAAACGAATTATAAGAAGCATAACTTCATCTGAATACAGAGCTCATGCTAGACCACTTTTCTTTAAATGTGGAATACTTAGAGTCGATGATATGTACAAATTTGCACTTGGAGTTCATATGTTTAAGAATCATATTTCAGGTACAATTAATTATCCTAACCACAATTATAGCACTAGATCGCGTAATAACGCATCTGTCTCGTATCAGCGGCTCACCAAGTGCCAGAAGTCTCTTCATTATAGTGGACCAAAGTTGTGGAATGCGCTCCCCTCAGATTTGAAAAATGCCTCAGCTGTCAATTCATTTAAGAATAAATACAGGGTGATTTTACTCAGTAAATATGTCTCTTCAGAGACGCACTAAATAATTTTGATAAGTCATGTTTCTGTTTTCATTACTTTAGTACTTTTTGCTGATTGTTATTTGTGATACATAGCTAAACAGTTTAATTGTTGCCCGAAAAGTTCTTACGAACTTAGATATGGGCTTGAATTTAAAAAAATCATATATATATTTTTTTTTACATATGTTATGTAGGATATTATACTTTAGAATTTGTTTTATTCTTTTTTTCTTGATGTATGTAGAAAATGCTTTTCTTATGTAATTCTTGTATTTCTTTCCTTCAATAAAGATTATTGTTATTAATATTATATTTTAATTGGTATCCATTTCACCTGCAGGTATTATTGTACCGATATTATTTCAAATATTTATAATAACAAAATTAATTTCATGATATCTCTATAAATTTAATTAACTGTGAATTCATAAGATATTTACTGCATAATAAATTATTTTTCTACAATTATTTATATTTATTATTTACTTGTTAATAGCAATTCGACTAATTATTTCCCATTTAATTACTAATCTTTTTTTACTAAATAATTATCTGTGGTGAAGAGTCCAGGTGTTCATCTCCTAATTAATATAATATGGAGTCAATGATTACCTTGTTAATATACCATTAATATTATTGTGATGATAGAACATTAAATGTGCATATATATTACATGATAACGAATTATAACAGTATTTGTACTAACGGAGAAAAGAGTTTTGATGTTTCATCAAGAAAAATGAGATAGTTATGTCAATCGTTTGTCACAAATTTGTCGTCGTGTGCCCAGTCCAATTTAAAAATATCTACAATCAATGTAAAATTATATTTTTGGAAATGAGAAAAAGGGTAAAAAATTATCAAAATAAGAATTCAAATTATTTTATTTTCACTATCTGTACTTGGGATCTTGAAGGTATTAAAGTGCTGTTTATTTTATTAGTATCACTTATTAGTAATACAAAATATTCAATAAAAATATAATAAATTCTCAACGTTGTGCAATGATATTTTTTCGAATTGTAATAAACAGATCAGCAAGGTAACTTTTTTTATTTTTAAAGTGAATAAAATTGATGGGATATACCCTATCATTATTAAAACTTATTTTGTACAAAATAGGTTTCAAAAAGGAAAAAGGAATATTTATATGATTATTTTCAAAGCGATCATACACTTTCATTATTTTTTGCTTTCACATTATGCAAACTATTCATATATTTTTTAATAGCTTTATACCTATAGAATATAGGGCTGAAAAGTCATTTTTATAGTAAATTTTTATATACAAAAAGCTATTTTCTATGGATTAGCTTTACTTTAAATGGTACCATACAAATATCTTTCAGGATAATTCGTATTTAGTTAATTGAGTGATTTGTGGTAAATTACTGATATACAGCTAGGATGTAACCTTTTAGAGTATCATTTTTATATTAATTACTTAGAGAAAAATGCCTGCATGTTATTGGAGATGTTAATATTTATTTCTGAATAAAGGCACCATCCTAAAATGAAAAATTATGCACAACAAACTGAAAATTAAAAATAAGCTAAAACGAAGTCACCTAATTAAATTAAAAACTGTATAAAACAACAATCAATGAAATGTGTTTAAATTTGACATTGGTTCATAAGAAGCATTTAGATGCAGTACAATTTATCTCCATTCTGGTCTATAGTAATGTTTTTAAATATTATAAATATATAATAAGTGAATTAAAGAGTAGAAACTAGTGGAAAAAAATAAAGAGACCAATGAAATATAATAAATAATATTAATTAGCAAAATACTAAACAAGAATTTGATACCTGAGTCTACTTCTAAATGAATTATTTCATTACATCTATTTTCAATTTATTCTATAAAAATTACAATATTTTAACTAAGCCAAAATTATGTATATAAATTAGAAAACAATCTACTTTACATAATGTGAAATCAAATTGTTTTGAGTTATCAGACTATTCCATGTTTTCGATTAAGAAATTTGCACACTAGTGCTAATTCTTTATCATCCCTACACTAACATTCCCTCTATCGGAATCTGCAGATCAGCATTAGCCATTAGCCAGTAATGATAGGGTAAAGACCCAGCACCTGCTCTACCCACAGGGGGGAAGTGGTGAATGAACCGTGAGAACAAACTCACTAAAATGAATAACTAGAAAATGTGAGGAAGGGTAAGAAACACCTAGTGTATCTTTGTATCAATTGTTAAAATCATTAGCAATATCCTAAAACACTAAGTGTAGCGTAATTTGTAAACAAGCAAAAAGGTCATAATTAAGTTATATTTATTAACTTATTATTAGTTCGAAATAGAGTAAAATATCAAGTATTCGCATAGGGTAACTTCTGAGTAATCGGACAGAGACACATTTTTTATTATATTAGGAAAAATACATAATTAAACTTGTTACTTTTTTTTTCTTATTAGATCCTATAGGAATTTTCTCATACGATTTGAAAAGTGGAACCGCTTATAGTATTTTGGTACTTCAAATTTGTCAATTGTTATTTTGTTTCCCTTTACGGAATCTATTTAAACATACAATTATTAACATTTTCTCACGCATTCTTATCCTGGCCACTTTTAGCTAATGGTCACTTTATTTTACAGGTCACGTGACCAGATCTCCAAAGACAATAGATAAATTATCCCCCTGTTACCCTTTTACCGGACACTGACATAAATGATGCCATTTAGAACTTAGAATTAGCTCCTTTTAAGTCTTAACCACAATAATGGCCAAACTCTCTAATATTCACCAAAAGCTTAAATATTCACCAAACACTCTATTATTCACCAAACACTATAATATTTACTAAACACTCTAATATTCACCAAACACTCTAATATTCACCAAACACTCTAATATTAACCAAGCTATCTAATATTCACCAAACACTCTAATATTCTCCAAACACTTTAATATTAACCAAACACTCTAATATTCACCAAACTCTCTAATATTCACCAAACACTCTAATATTCACCAAACACTCTAATATTCACCAAGCACTCTAATATTCACCAAACACTCTAATATTCACCAAACACTCTAATATTCACCAAACACTCTAATTAATATTCTCCATACACTTTAATATTCACCAAACACTCTAATATTCACCAAACACTCTAATATTCACCAAACACTCTAATTAATATTCTCCATACACTTAAATATTCACCAAACACTCTAATATTCACCAAACTCTCTAATATTCACCAAACACTCTAATATTCACCAAACACTCTAATATTCACTAAACACTTTAATATTAACCAAACACTCTAATATTCACCAAACTCTCTAATATTCACCAAACACTCTAATATTCACCAAACACTCTAATTAATATTCTCCATACACGTTAATATTCACCAAACACTCTAATATTCACCAAACACTCTAATATTCACCAAACACTCTAATATTCACCAAACACTCTAATATTCACCAAACACTCTAATTAATATTCTCCATACACTTTAATATTCACCAAACACTCTAATATTCACCAAACACTCTAATATTCACCAAACACTCTAATATTCACCAAACACTCTAATATTCACTAAACACTCTAATATTCTCCAAACACTCTAATATTCACCAAACACTCTAATATTCACTAAACACTTTAATATTAACCAAACACTCTAATATTCACCAAACTCTCTAATATTCACCAAACACTCTAATATTCACCAAACACTCTAATTAATATTCTCCATACACGTTAATATTCACCAAACACTCTAATATTCACCAAACACTCCAATATTCACCAAACACTCTAATATTCACCAAACACTCTAATTAATATTCTCCATACACTTTAATATTCACCAAACACTCTAATATTCACCAAACACTCTAATATTCACCAAACACTCTAATATTCACCAAACACTCTAATATTCACCAAACACACTAATATTCATCAAGCTCTCTAATATTCATCAAGCTCTCTAATATTCACCAAACACTCTAATATTCACCAAACACACTTATATTCACCAAACACTCTAATATTCACTAAGCTCTCTAATATTCACCAAACACTCTAATATTCACCAAACTCTCTAATATTTACCAAACACTCTAATATTCACCAAACACTTCAATATTCCCCAAACACTCTAATATTCTCCAAACACTCTAATATTCACCAAACACTCTATTATTCACCAAACACTCTTATATTCACAAAACACTCTAATATTCACCAAGCTCTCTAATATTCACCGAACTCTCTAATATTCACCAAACACTCTAATATTCACCAAACTCTCTAATATTCACCAGACTCTCTAATATTCACCGAACTCTCTAATATTCACCGAACACTCTAATATTCATCAAACTCTCTAATATTCACCAGACTCTCTAATATTCACAAAACACTCTACTATTCACCAAATTCTCTAATATTCACCAGACTCTCTAATATTCACCAACCGATTAAGATAGATGAGCTTATTTTCAATTTATATTTTTGATTTTAAAACCATACTCTTAATAATAATGTTCTTAGACTCCAAAGCCGTTTGTCTTTCGTGAAATAATTCGATTTTTAATTTTTTACAATATTATAGACACAATATAGCATTAATATAATATACAGTAATACAAATATAGCTGCCTGTTACACATATACAATTCCAGTATTTAACTGTTATGACTCTAATCAACATTAGTACAAACTCTCTACGTGTTGTATTTATAAGGTAATTCATCACATTAAAGCTAGTGTAAATATGGCAAATGAGATGAATTGTGTCATTTGTAGAATGGTTTATTTAATTAGTTTGTCATGTTGTCATTAACTACGTCATATTAGGTCATAGCTTTGTAATCTGGCAATAATTTCGAGCAAAATTTATGCCCATAATGAATGACGTAAAAACTTTAATATTTTTTTTATCATAGGATGTGCTTTGGAATAAATAACAATTCTCCATTCAGAATTACACTTAAAAATGAAAATATATTGTTGAATAGAGTACCTTCTTAATTATTGGAGTGTTGTATGTTTTCGATTAATTGAAAAAAAATAAATCAGTTAAATGATAATTGTTTTATACTTTTTTTTACATGATTGGAAATGTGGAACCATCCGATAACTCAGAACTTAGCCTAATTACCATTTATGATGAATAATACTCTGCAAATTGTAACATTTTCCCTTTAGGCCTAACACATATTTTACTGACTCTGATCATAACTTTCTCTGCAGACTGAGAATATGGTTCTACCTTTGCTGTGCAATAGACAAATATAGGGAATTCATATAAATACAAAGTAAACAAAAATGGCCCAGTAGACTGCCCTGAGGGACAGATAGTAAAAGAGTAATTAGAAAAGTTTCGCTAAGCACACTTAGAAACATGGCAGCTAATCTTTTCATAACTCCTGATGTGACATAAAGTTAGTGTATGTCACGCGTAACACTGCTCCTAATGTTACCGATACATTGCCAGCAGCACGTGGAAGACATGACATCATCGTACACCTGATATTGACGGAAGAATATTTTGTACTGATTTTCAAACTGAAAAATAGGCTATGACATTAGGTACATTGGCCTGTTAGTAGAAATTTGTGTATGTGAGTAATAAAGCAAAACAGGAATAATATCAGAAGTTACAATCATTGACAACATGAATGGCTTGAATTATATACAATATACAACAACTGATCCACTATCAATTGTCTTAAGTATTCGAGTGAGTTATTAATTGATTGACAGTTCCAAATTTTGGTTGAAGAAAAAAATCACCATTTCAACCGAGCTCTCGAAAGTGCAATCACAAACCACTGTTCTGATTTGCGGGAATCTCTTCTCACTAAAATTCTTCAAAAATATTAACAAAACATCTTTTCGATATTTTTTCCATAAAATCCTTCAATTGATATTCACATATGCATTGGTAAACACAAACAAATTATGATCCATTCAAAATATAAATAAAAAGAAAATATAAGAAACAAAGTTTTAATACGTAGTTAATAGTACAATGTTATATGGACGGGGCAAGAAGCGACTGCTTGATTTTTGATTGGTTTCCTTTATAACTTTAACTCAAATAACGAAAGCCATTTTTTTTAATTCATGACAAAAATTGGGAACTATTCGATAATTCGTAAATTATTAGATTGGATTGTATGGTCTTAAGATTATTTCTATATTCATTTTCATCTCTCATCAAGTGAAAGCATTGGATAAAAGTGTATTTTATATGCTAACCAACAAAAAAAACATTTGGTTTAACTTTAGGCAAGTTCTATAACATTCCTACCTCTCGTACAAATAGCGTAAGGGTAAAGGATTTCCATATCAACCTATTTTGTTAATTCACCTGTTTATCTTCACGTACGAATAGCATTGTATGCATACAAATCAGAATTTTTTTAACTGTAGTTTTGACAGTCGAAAAATCTACGGACTTATCTCGTAGCTTATGATAAAGCTTCCCAAAGAGTTACACACCAAATATAAACACTCTACATTCATAATGACAAAAAAGATAGAAATAATGCATGCAGATTTGGGGAATTTGATGCGATTTGTGAGAATAACAAAAATGGGGAAGAGTGGATGATTTATCTGCCGTTGTGGGTATGACAATAACTGACATCCTATTAAATTTATTAAATTAAAACATGTTGTTGGAAATTCTGAGTATCTACTTTCTATATTTAAAATATTCCTATCTATTGTAAATTGACAGTACTAATAAATTTCAGAGAAATAATTACTAGTAAAATTTCTTCATACTTTACACTTTTTCCCACCGCTGCCACCATTGCTTGTGTCACGCCTGTCAATAGATAGACTAAGCCTATTGGTAATGCATTAGTAACTGCATTAGTAAATGCATATACTATAAACTATTGCTAATGCATTATTGTATTTTGCAGGGAGGGGAGTTGGATACTGGATATGTGATCCAAATATGTGATATTGTGAACAGAAAATAAGAACAATAGAATAATTTCACTTTTCACGAACAAATATAACACCGATTGAAAAATAAGAGAAAATGTATATTTAATATCAGTAAAATAACAGGTGAAGCAGTAATATTGCTATGGTGTTTTACTATCCAATCAGTGTTTTCTTAAACCATGTGCAATATATCATGTATTCCATATCTTAGAATAAAGTGTTATGTATGAAATTCTTCAGACATCAACTTTTATTTTACTAGAAGTAAAATAAAAGTTGATACCCTAATATAACTGATAACTGTACATATGTCATATTTTCCAAGTGATGAAATTCATAAGAACTATTTTTTGACATTAAATGGCTATCACAGTAGTTAGTAACATTAACTGCAGAGGGTAAATACCTTATCAATAATCCCCTGTGACGCTTAACTAATCCATTCGGTGGTTAAAAGCGCCACTGCGTCCTTCTCAGGCTAATCAAATGCGCCACTCGCGTCAGAGTGACGTGTGCGTGATGTCAAATGTCACTAGAGACGTGATGCCACATGTCACTAGATAAACTGTCAAATGACTCGCTATTCAAATAGCTTCTCGAATAACACATTTGAATAAAATCTAAACACGTGCAGGTCAAACGTGACCTCTTGATTCATTTCACACTCTCTTAAAACTTTAATTGGTATGCGAAAAATAATAATAATAGTCAGGTCAATCTATTAATTAAACTATCTGAAACATATTGCATACATTATACTCTTATTTAGAGATCACTATTTGACTTCTTAAGTAACACTTGTTACTTTAGAAATAAAAAAATAACTAATAATAATTGAGTAAAGTATCAGTACAAAAAAGTTAAATTATGCCACAGGCTAAAAGTTTCTGTCTCCTGGTAGAAAAACTGCATATTTTCTTTAATCATTGTGCTGGTTATTGGAATCATTTTTTCAAAATTCAGTTTAAATTGGCCAAGCCACAAACCCTATTTTAATTAGTTTCCCTTGTTTGCAATTGCAAATCAGTTGTTCAATTTATCTGTCACGTGACCACCCTATTTGCGTACGATGCTGAAAAACTGAAAAAATTGGAAAAGAGCTACGAGAATGGTGAAAAACTAAATAGTTGCTTTCAATTTAAGATATTATTATAGACCATTAATGATTACTAACCAATGTTAAACTTTCAATTCGGTAACACGACAGTTAGTGGTCAGTGATCAAATCAGCAGTTCATATCAGTTCATGCCTTTGTATTTAAGTGGAGCTTACATATTCTGGAACGTCTCTTTTATTCACCGTCAAATAAAGTTGAATTTTCTATATGATGTGTAAAATTGACTGCTAAGAAACTGTCGGTTGTATTTTTTTTCTATAAAATGAATAATGATTTTTTTATAAAGCGAAAATAACAAAAAATAGATATTGTAACAGCAAATAAATTTTTCAAAATTAACAACAAAAATTGACTACTTCCTAATTTTAATTTTGTCTTCATTTTTTTCTAATTATAAATTCAAAATTGTAGTTTAAAATGTAAAAGGTATATTCTAATGAAATAAACTAATGCAAACAGCGTAAAAATTGATTGATAATTATGGTTAAACTTGTGATAAAATGTAACTAAAAATAAAAGAAAATTTGAAAAGAGATAACGCAGTTTAAGTTGAAAAAATAGACTACTATTACATACTATTACGAATTTAAATTGATTTTTTAAGTGCAGTTTGCAGCAGGCAAAGGAATGTGCTTTTATTTCAATCACAACAGAATTAGAAGTCTCAAATTATGAAAAGAAACAAACAAAAAAAGAATTCTCTGTATCCTGTGAATTTAAAATTTACTGACTATAAAGAACAATAACAATACACAGTGTAAGAACTACAGTAACACATGAAAGATCAATTCTATTCATAAAATCCAATAACTACCAATAGTGTCTTGGGTAACATTTAAGTTACCAGACACTCCCATTAGACGAATAGTGGGTTTCAATTTGAGTCGTAAGCAAATTCTACCTTCCAAAATTATGACTCACCTTCATTAACACCCACTTTCCGAGAGCTGTGACTCTAATTAAGTGTAACTGAGATGTAACCATTCAGAATCTATAATTCAACTCCTCATAAATCATAGAATTTTCCCAATTTATCAACAATGCACAGTTATTAAGCTGCTGTGTAAGACTGATGACTGTTTCTATGATAAGAGTTGTGATGATTAATCAATAATGTACATAAACGTAAATTATAGAGAAAAAAAGAGTGAAATATGAACTGTATATATCATTCTTTAATATCCAGAGAGTTTTAATTGAGACACGCTATCAGTTCTTAAATGTTAGTTATTTTTTAATTGGAATGGAGTCATCAGGCTAAATCCTACTGGTAATATACGAGAGATAATTTGTATTCAGAATAATGAGGCTATTCTTACATCAATAAATATGTATGAGGAAATGAAGTTTTTCCGGATCCAGAATATTACAAACACTATTTTCACTCTCCTTACTGTTACCATTAGTAACTTCAGTAGGAAATATGGAAAATTAACAACAATATGTTAGAAAATTTATTAAAGTAGTCATGTATAAATTATAATTTTTTGCTTGTTATAGATTTTTACAAAAGTTCTACAAAAGACACAGTATTATTTTGCTCTAGTTTTTTTCCTCATTAATGTTTTTTTCATTTATCATGCTTTTTTGCTTTCTAAAGAATACCCCCAAAAAATGTCAGGGTTCTAGATATGAGTGAGAACAACTAATCTATAAATCTGACCTCATTAAATTCAATATTATTTTTCTAAAAATAAATTGAACATTGCACTTTGTTACTATCTATTATTGTAGGATAGAAGTTAATCAACCATATTTTCAACGACTCATAGCTATCACATTTGCTAAGTTTCAAGTCACATGTAAGAAATACCAAACTAATTCCCAGTACTCTGATGTCTTAGTAACAATAACAACAATACATTAGTAACGCAAACAATTACCAAAGATTACCTAACACTCTTCCACAGTACACTCACTCTATGCAATGTCTGTTTATCCTAACTGTACATACTTAAGTAATGTTTCACACAAGATAACCGTCGAAACTCACTCTACTCGAGGTATTCGAACCTCCCACGATCCGAACACCGAAACCTACACACGGATGACATTTTGCGTATCGATTAGAAAAGTAGAGCGCTGGTGTCATTCCTTGTTAGGGTCGTAAAGTAAATGACGGACATCAAGAGATTCAAGTGGTCATCAACAGAGGACGCTACTCTTCACTATAAACATATAATTATTAATTTTGGACCACTATGAAAAGTAATTAAGGAAATAAATAAAAAGGGATATATCGCTAGCTGTAACATTTATGCAACATTCAAGTCAACTACTTTAGATGGGGACTTTTAAGTATTTCATATAAAGTGACAATTTCCTATTTAAGATAGATTTAATCATGAGTTAATGGTTCAAATATATGTAGAATTAAAAATGGTGGAAGCATTTTTGATTGATATTAATCATAAATTTAACTATTATCTATTCCACTGTTAGATATTGTGCATCACTTTACACATCAGTCATGTTAATTACACTGAAGTATCTTCACCTGATTACCCAAATTATTAGCTAACTTTAATGAATGTTCGTTTCCTTTGTTTGGAGTTGTTAGTCAAACAGAACGAAAAACTGTTTGCTCCACTCTAACAAATAGGAACAAAAGAAAACACTTAGTAGCAGTGTAATTATTCAGCCTTTTGAAAATGAGAATTACAGCAATAACATGAGAGTGTATCCCTTTAATGAGGCTTGCATTTATGCTACTTAGTATTAGTCCTATTCTTGATAGAAATCGTATTGACCAATAAAAGATCCTTGTAATTGAGCACTGCTACTTTAACCGAAATGACAGAGAAGGGTTAAATAATGCAGTCACGTGTATCCATAATATTTCAAAATAGAAGGAAAATTAGACCAGTAACTAGTGATGGCGATCTATTGAGCCAGATATTGCATGCTCAATAAAATTTAATTAGTCTGCGTTAAAAACGATGTTAATCTGTTTGGTTTGGCAATCATTACATTGTGACTAAAGGCTAAAGTATGCGTGTATTGGGCTTATTTCCTTGATAATCTCTGCCACAGAAAAGACAATAGAACACAATTTCCCTGTCTGAAAAGTCGTAGCTTTGGTTACCTGTGCACCACCTCCTTCAAATCTCTCCAAATGTTATTTTGTACACATCACCTGCATATCACCACTTCATTCTAACACGTGATGTTCTTGTGTCTAAATTAGCGTGAGAGAACAGATGGTCACTTTGCGCATCTCGCGTCATCCCTTTGTCTCATAAGTGGACACCCGCGTGGATTTTTTGCACCACCGCAAACACTCCACCAATAGAGAAATGCTCCCAAACTTTGGCTTCTGCGGGTTGTTTTCACAAACAAACAAAACTTTCTAGGCAGAAGTTATTGATAGAAAATCACCACCAGTTGATCTTTGGTTAAAAGAACAATCCATTTCCCTCAAAGAACTGATTGAAAGGGCAGACAAATTGCCTCAAATTCTCCATTGAAAAGCGAACACAAACTCCCACCAACTGCGAGACACAATACACTAATATTTATTAAGTTAAAAACACGCATGAGTGCAGAGTAGTCGCTTGGAAGTAATCATTTTAGTTCAATATTTAATTTATATTATTCTAGTTGATTTGATTTTCGTATTCTTTTAATGTATATTTCGATTGCAACTATATTGAAACTTGCAATGTAATCAATTATGTTTTGAATACAGTTGTTTATAATCGAATATTACAGATCAAAAATAGTAATGCGTTTCAACTTAATCAATCTATCATTTCCTGTACTACGTCAACCACTGAAATTTTTTTGAACGTTGACCGAAACCCTTAATGTTGTGTTTAAATTACCTCTTGAAATTACCTATATTCCGTTTCGTGTTAATTAGTCAATATATATAAGTATTGAAATATTAACGTTGAAGTATTTTAAGATTCATATCTGAGTTACATTATTATCTTACTAAAACCAAAAATCTTTCAACGTAAACATTTTAATATCCCTCTCGATAATATGGATATTCCGTTGATTATAAAAATAATTACAAATAATATAAAGTTTACAATGTCATCATAATTGAATTTATTCATAACCTTCAAAGCTTGCTATCATATTAATAATTACCAAAGGTACTGTAATTTTATAACCCTAATAGTTAGGTATCAGGTAAATCGGTAGTGCGTGTACGTAATAATTTGGGGATGAGGATCATCAAAAGATTGATTGTTGTACACTGTATATATGACCTACCACAGTCGCTATATGTTATTATCTAGATTGTACAGTATTGAATATAATTCATTATACTATCATTTGATAAAGTAGTTAGTGTATTCAAACAAACATTTATACGTTATCTTAGAGGATTATAAGGAATGAAATCTTAATTATTGTTGCAAGTCTACACGATTTTATCTAACAATATAGTTTAGTTTGAAATATATTTAAATACTGATTTGAATGTCCGAGTAGACAGTCGAAACAGTGACATTCAATATCATTTTGAGGTGAAATTGGAATAAAATTTGAATCCAATGTTAGTTTAATATTTATCACATTAATCTTTATTAAAAATTTATTTACATGTTATTCAAAAACAATTTTTGAAGAATTTTCCGATTTTTTTTCTATTGAAATTTGAAACAAAAAATTCAATGAATTATTTATTTATGAATTCCTTGAATTACTCATTAATGAACTTGTTATAATTCATGTAGACGGAAAATTTCACATTATATTTCACTGTAACTGTTCAAAGGTAGATAGAGGAACATATAATTACATAGCAATCAGTACACCATTCAGTAGCCATGACTGTGATTAACTCAACTAACAGTCTTTTACTCACAAAACTTATAAAGCTAATACATTAATGGGGAGACGATAGATCAATGGGAGGAAGAACTGTTCGTATCTCCTGTCATGGCAGCGACTAGATTGCCTTTCACAAGCTTATGGCACGCGTCCGGACACAGACCACCTCAAATAAAAGGTGTGTACATTTTAATGATATAAAATTAGTGACACAGATTTTATATATAATATAAAGTTGGAAGGAATTAAAGTAAATTGAAATAATTGGCACTATTTCTTAGATGGGAAAAGATAGGCACTGACTGTTGTCTTTTGATTGGTGATTATAATCGATGATATAAATAGCATCTATCTTTGACGATAGACAATATGACGAAAATCCAATTTTAATTTATTGATATACTGGCATGAATGTCCTGGACAATAACAAAGTCTTCTTAAATTTATACAAAGACTCTAGTAAATATAAAAACTTTCCCTTATACAAACAAAAAAATATATATATATAGAAACATATATTTGTACGAAGACTTAGTCTATTATATAACTAAGTACTTCGTAAGAAAAATAATGTACCATACAATACACTACAATATTTCACTCTTTATACCAGTTAAAATCTTTTGAGAGTCACGCATGTGTAGTGACCAAATGAATACTGAAGTCAATTATTATGTTGCATTAACTCTTGGTAGAACCTACCTACTTCACAATATTTCTCAAAGGGACTTCAAAAACCACTAAATTCAAATAATCTTTTGAAACTCACGCGTGTGTGGTGACCAAATGAACACAAAAGGCAATATGTTCGGCAGTTTGCAATTCTCTTTGGATTCGCATAGCCACAAAATTTGCAAGACTCTCAGCCTTCATTCAATTATTGATTCGAGAAACTTATTCATCAGCTACTAAATCAAAATAGGGACAAAGCGCCCTCTAGTGCCGTAAAGAAGGACACAACAACGCCATCTCGTGTCATAAATTAGCAGCTCCCGCACCACTATCAGTTGGTTGCCGCAGTTCGTGCTTTCAATTATCGTACGTTGTGCCTAAATTATCTTAGTGATTTGATGTACAGGGTGGGGCGTAAGTTTGGAAGCAATTTTTCTAACATTAATATAATTCTTAAAAATAAGTTCCTAAGTAGATTATAGGGTTTGAACTATAGTAGAGACACTACATTATGACGAGGCAGTGTTATTTTTTACAAAATTTAGTCAATTCAAAAATGTCAGACAAAAGAGAAGCCATCATTGCTCTACACCGTGCCGGGAAGTCAGATTCCGTCATTTCAAAGACTCTCTCAATAGCGAGATCGACTGTTTGGAAGTGTGTGAAGCGTTTTAATGAGAGAAGAGACTTGACTGATCGTCCAAGAAGTGGTAGATCACGCTCACAACGCACCAAACAACTGATAAAATGTGCCCGAGAGAAGATCAGGAGGAACCCGAAAAGGTCAATACGATTGTTAGCCAAAATAGCTAATGTGAATCCCAGGACAATGAGAAGAGTTGTCACAGAAGACCTAAAGATGTCCTCTTTCACCCTCCAAAAGAGACAGACTCTGTCAGAAGCACTTCTGAGAGAATTGAAGTCTGGCACGGCTGGTGAAATTGTTTGGTCTGACGAAAAAATTTTCACAGTGGAAATGGCTCACAACCGGAGGAATGACAGAATAATTGGTAAAAGTACTAAAAACATCCCATACAACCAAAAAACTGTCTACAGAACCATGAAATCTGCTTCAGTGATGGTCTAGGCCACCGTTTCAGAAACTTGGAGATCTCCTTTAATTTTTGTGGAACAAGGCGCCAAAATCAATGCTAAATGTTATATTGAGAAAACTTTGACGCCAATGTTGGATTCAGCTAAGAATCACTTCGGTAATGACACTCTATGGACATTTCAGAAAGACGGCGCGACTTCACATACTGCAAATGTCACTCAAAACTGGTGCCATGACCATCTTCCACGGTTTTGGTCCAAAGAAATGTAGCCTCCCTGCTCCCCAGATATTAATCCTATGGACTTTTCGGTACGGTCCATTCTTGAATCAAAGGCCTGTGGTAAATTCCATCGCAGTGTGGATGATTTAAAGCGTTCGCTCCAGAGATCTTGGTAAAAAATTTCACAAGAACAGTTGCGTGCCGCAGTAGGAGGAGTTCGGAGGAGATTTGAGGCTGTTATTAAAAACAAGGGGGGACATTTTGAATAATTTTATGATTTTTGAATTCTTAAAACCCTTATGTAATAATACATAACTGTAAATTATTAAATATATTTTTCGTTGGATTATAATATGCACTTTTATTTGCTTCCAAACTTACGCCCCACCCTGTAATTAGCAGAAGTAGAAATAACGAACACAAGCTGTATATTTCGGTAACTTAATTTAGTGTCTCGACTCTCTGCGACTGAGTTCTTTGAAACATTTGGCAGACTAGGGTGCTAATTATTACCATTCTAGTGCATTGACTGCATTTCAAGTCTGCATATGACAAGCTAATGACATTAAGTTGAATAACCATAAATGATTTCTTCTTTAAAGAAGCACACATGTTAAGCATGTCGCACACTTCAGTACTCTTTTCACTGTTATAGTCTAAGGTAATGATGTACCATTCATTTGTTAGCGTCACTTCACCACTAAATAATGATGGTAAGAATTGTATTCAAATTTATAAAGCGTGCTTAAAGCAATAGCAAAAAATATATTCGATTTATTTTCGAGGTGATTAAATTAAATATTAAGTGTTTGTACTTTGTGACTCGGAAAATTACTAACTTTTTGAATTTGAGAATAAAATAAATATGGGTTTTTGAAGCACGATTTGTATATTCTTAACATTTTTTGGGCATAAATGGGTTAAATAATTATTATGAGTAATTTTGTAAAAGATTGGAAATAGGAAGATTAGACTAGATAGGAAATATGTACAGTTTTTACTCTATTTGATGTAGAGCAAAAATGAAAATGACATCTATTTTTATCTAAGTTGTAACTTTTTATTTTGCCTCTATTTCATTAACTGATGGGTGGGGCTCTTCATTTTCCTCTCAGTTTACCTCTTCATTTTCTTCTTTGTTATCTTTACAGGCAGCTTGACCTCCTCTCTGTGAATATACTTTATATTTTCTGTGACATTTTGAACACTTATCAATTTTACCAGAGAAAAGATGGGATCTGGAAACTCTGCCTAAATTTTATACATTTAAATTAGTGAAATTACATACCTTAATTGAATTGAAATGTTAATATTAAATAGTACACTCATATATAATAGATATTGCAATTAATTTATAGATTTTATTAGGAACCACCTTTTCGATTATTAGAAGGAACAAAATATGTAATACTTATTATTTGTCTATATATGATCCAAAATGTGTAACAGTGTTATAACTTAGAGCTCACCCCAATTATTTCAATCATTTAACATTATTGTCCTTTTAAATATAATGTTATATATAGTGACTAAGACTGTTTTCTCATCTAATAACAGTAAGTGTAAAGTCTAGAGTCTAGAGTATTGATCCATGGTGTGATTCCTTACACAACATTGTATCTATATACCAGCGCTGTGTCCCTTACAATACCAATAAACCGATTGATAGAGATCACTGGATCAGGAATAAGAGAATATTTTTAAATCTGTTGTTTAACTGAAGGTAAGTAAATTAGATTAATTCTATGTAGTATGAGAGGCCTATTGAATGATAATTTTAATATATCAATTGCAGGTTTTAAATTAAAAAGAATTATTTATAATTTGTCGGTTGAAAAGTGACATACATTTCATCAAGTAAAGTGTTGTCTAATTTCTACACTGAAATAAAGTCACCATGTACAGTGTAAATTCTACACTATTGTTATAATTAAATGTGTGTCCCTAGTGTATTTTCCTCATATCGATTTCATTACTCCACTCACCAGAATCTAATCTGCACGGTAATGTGACACTGCTGTCATTTCGTCGCTCATTTCGTAATCTTTATTGTCATTTTATATGCAAATCTTGCCATTGCGTCTGAGATTTTTATGAATGTTCATCCTTTGTGGTAAGAAAGAGAGAAACTTTAATAGTTATTTCTCAATGGATATTTTATAGCTACACTTTTTATGACCTCGGTTCATAGGTCATAAAATGTAGAATAGTAGCAGGTGAAATATTCACATTGCTAATGTGTATAACAGCTGATATAACATTGGGAATTATGAATATTATAAAAATTTGAATACATTAATAATAGAGTGATATTAAAAAAAGTCGTAACTCGTAAAAGTTAATCAACAAGTTACTCTACAAGTTACTCTACAAGTTACTCTACAAATTAGTCTACAAATTAGTCTACAAGTTACTCTACAAGTTACTCTACAAGTTACTCTACAAGTTACTCTACAAATTAGTCTACAAGTTACTCTACAAGTTACTCTACAAGTTACTCTACAAATTACTCTACAAGTTACTCTACAAGTTACTCTACAAGTTACTCTACAAGTTACACTACAAGTTACTCTACAAGTTACTCTACAAGTTACACTACAAGTTACTCTACAAGTTACTCTACAAGTTACTCTACAAGTTACTTTCCAATCAAGTTACCAAATTCATTTATTTCAAATTGTATATATTATAATTCAGAGAAACTTTTAATAATGGAATCCACGAGGAATATCACTAAGCTAATCATCAGTTTGTTTTATGTTAAAATGTTAAAGAAAAAAGTTCCAAATTTTTAATTTACATGAATTGATAATATGAGTAACAACATTGTCAACAATAATATGAAACAGATCTGGCTAATTTAAATGTGAATTGGAGGCCTTCCCAACATCTGTGCTTATTTCCAACTGAATATAAAATTAAATTACTATTCAATTGTATTATACGTTAACAAAATCGTAATTATCCTGTTTCACTAAATTTTTATAAGTACATTAACATTTTAGTGAATATCAGATCAGTTTTTTCTCGACTCTATTTGAATGTTACAGTACGTTCTCTTACTTTCAATAGTTGCATTCAAATGCAGTCTCTTGAATCCTCTTAATGTAACTGGAAAAAAGTATTAAGTTGTGACAGTAAATGTAATATTCATTCGAATCACTGTAGACTTTTCCCCAAATTACTGCACTCTAATCTTCCCTTTGGTTGACAGTTTCTTTTAGGGACTCTTTTGAAGTGAGAAATAAAATGATAAAATGGTCGTCTTTACATATAATTCAATTTAAGAATATTTTTACGGTTTCTGTGACAGCTGATTGATAGTTTTTAATTCCAAATTTTTTAGTTCCAAACTTCATCAGACAGAGAATATGTTCGAAAATACCTCGTATATGCAATTCATATCATGACAACTTTAGTGTCATCCATTTGTTTTCGTTTTCTATACATACCGGATAGATTTGGCTGAATAACATTTGGATTTTTTTTTTGCTTATTTTTTTAAAATGTGATCACACCGAATATACTCTAATTTATTGTTGCATTTGAAAAACATGGTCAACAATTTAAAGAATGACATATTAAAGATTCTGGGTACGGATTGAGTCTGATTGAATACACTGTAAAATTAACTGTGTAATATTTTTGAAAAACATTAAACTTATAGATAAAAATAGCTTTCTATTTTTCCTGACAAAACTGTCCAAATTATCCAGTAGATCTTTTATAAAAAAAATCTTAAATTCTGAACTATATTAAATTTTCATAATTCCCCTAACGTGTACGTAAGTCAATTTCCTTGTTCCACATTTCACATCTGGTCAAATCCAAAAGTCATTTCTATGGGCAAAGTGACTCAAATACAGACAGTGACTCTTAGATTGAGTCAAGGGGACTAGAATTAGGGTTTTAGTCAATTTGTTGTGACATGATTATGATTAAAAAAAATAGAAAAAAAACATTTTCACTTTTAAATCTTGAGAGAAATTTATATATTTGGATTACAGGTTTGGTTATACATTATCAGACAGTTCCACATTGTCGGTCAAATAAGAAATTTATATAATTGAAAATTAACCCCATATATTGATTGGCATTCATGATACCTGCAGGTAATACTAAATATACTAACAAGTTAAAAAATTAAATTATATGTATTTTTTCTAATATGACCAGAGCTGTGTAAGTGTCCGATAATTTGTAATTCACCCTATTGTGATCACCCTAATATTCAATTGTCCGGTTCGATGATATTAACGGAAGGTAATTGTTAGTGACAGGTTTGAGAAGAGGATTTCGAATTCGAAAGATGCTCACTGGAGTGATTTTGGTGAACCGATTCCATCAATTTCAAGTTATTGGAGTTTGCTATTAGTCGTATCGAAGAACAGAATAAAATAATGTAACTATTTTTCACATCAATCAGAGATATGCTAAAGCAGGAGCATTAGAAGAATGTAATAAATATTGTACTATAAATTAACGAATCATGTTTCAAATTAATGACTGCGTAATGGGTAAGATGTCAATAATACAAATATATAAAAAATAATTGTTTAAAACATATAATTCAGTAAAACCCTTCAAACACTTTGATATAATTCATTTCCTTATTTATCTTAAATTCCATAGTTTAGATATTCATATTAATATTAATTTCCTACTTCCTGAGCCCTAACTTCTCCACCTCATTAAGCCTCTTCCTAGTTCACTGCAGTCAGTGACCTTCTCTATTCATTAGCCTCACCATTAACAATAATATTACAATTAACAATATATACAGTATATAGTAATATAACAATTACTAAGGGCCATTTGGTCAAAAGAAACTATTCGTCAACTGTCACGACAGCGGAAAAAGTCATCGGTTTGACTGTTACTCTAATTCCTGTGTTCTATTTATCAGAATGTGAATCGCAAGACAAATGATATGGTGTTATTAGTGTTATTGTAGATAACAATAACTAATAACAATGACTGATAACAGTATATGAGGAGATATCGGAAATGAGGAGACATAGGAAAAGATGGGGAGTGGAAGTTAATGTACAATGTACAATCGTTCTGTTTTATATCAATAACTTCCCCAATATTTGTTCAATTTGAATTCGGTTGTTTCTGAATCAATTTCGAGAATTTAGAATTTTACTAGTAGGGATTATATTTTACTGATTATATATTATATTTCAGTTTTGTGTACATTGTTTTGGACGTCTGAGCTTGGGCTGGTGTGGAATAAAACCGGTGTTATGGAATATTTAAATTGTTACTTCTGCCAATTATTGACGGATTCTGTTCTCCAACTAATTGATATCAATTGGTTTGATAATGTCACTTATGTAAAAAATCACAAGGTTTAAGATCAGGTGATCTTGGTGGCCATTTAAAGTTTATTTCGCCATATGAGCCTCTGCCAATCCACCTGTTAAGAAAAAATTCATCCAGCCACTGCATGACAGTTCCTGACCAATTTTCTTGCATAAATGTTTTTTTCAGAATCTGTTAAAGTCGAAAAAGTAAGTCAAAAGTCAGGCTAGAGTGGATAGAGATAACTATTACCATTAACATTTATATCATGAAAACAGGACCGAAAATTTTGCCATTCCATATTGTCACCTACTTGGGTGTTTGAGAAAATGAAGTGGCTTCTCTTTAGATACGTATTTAATAAATACAATTCAAAACAATCAAACTTATATACATACGGGGAAGAATGTGGAACTGTATCACATCTAACTGCACGATGTCGAACACTTCGATATATATTTTTGATTCTAACCCAAGCATGAACAACCATGACACATTGTGCCAACATGGACACAAGAATTTTAGATGGGAAAGAGATGGCAGACTGAAAGGTAGCCTAGAATGTAAGGAAATTCTATCAGAGTTTATTAAAAAGGTTAAGGAATAATTGAAACAAGAGGTATCGTTGACCTCGCTCTATTAGGGACTCTGTTGGGAGACAAAAAGTAATTAGTAATGAATGAGTTAACTATTCTACCAAAAATTATGCGATCCAAATATCAAACGACGTACCATTAATTAAATTACTAGAGGGCCCGTAAGCCAAATTAGAAATTAGAGCAGGTCCTCTTCAAACGGTTTAGGTGAGCTTGTAGGTTTTCTTCTAAAGAGAATAAATATGGTTTAGTTTAAATGTACCACCAGCTAACTGATCACATCACATATTTTACACTGTAACAAACCTTGATTTTTTAATGGTTAACATGATAATATCAAGAGTCTTCTAAATAAATTTAGGAAGACGAAGAGGAAATTTTGAAATATAGGTTTAGCTCAGAGCAGAGCTCTAGCTATAGTTAGGTGATTTTTGTACCTTAGTACTTTGGGTTTTTAGAGTGATCAGACCGAATGGCAGAGATCGAATAGAAGATTGCTCCTTGGTGCGAAGGTTTAAAGTTTTAAGAGTGTACCGTTAGAAACGTGTACACTAGAGAGGTAGTTTGAGATAAGCACAATTTAGGTGCTAATCAGTTGAGAGCTCTTTGGATACTGAATAATTAGTGGCTCTACTACTAAGAAGTAGGCCTTATACAAAAATAAAGTGATGTGAATGCCATCTGGTGGTAATTATTAGGGATAATTCTTATCATATATCTAATAATTACTAATATTATTTTTATATGAAAAAGGTCATAACACTATTGCAAAACTAACCTAAAACTAACCGTGGGGATAATATTGTTTTCCATTCTCATGGAATGTTACCTTGGGAGAAGGTTGGTTCAATGTGGCGAATCCCATTGAATTGCCAAATTGGCTCAACCTGATTAATATATAGCGTATAGACATTATATGGCTGAAACTTGAATAACATATCGGCAAGATCTTGGGCCAAGATATTTTAAACATAACAGCCCATGCTGTCACCATGTTACCCCATTTTGCAAAAAAAGCACGCAGTATCAATACGATTAGTTTAACCTAGTGCCCACATGTGTTCCATTAACTTGTCTTTCTTAAGAACATTCGTAATTAGATAGAAATACAATTGGGATATTTTCCTAATGATACCACCTAATGATGTGTTCCTTCTCATCATTAGTCATCACTAATACTGTGTTCTATTTATTCATTTCTCAAGATACAAACAAAGACAGGAAGGCAACCCATCTAATGAACATTGAGAATTGGCTCTAGGGCCAGTTCCGAGTTACCGACAGTTCAACATTTTTTGATCGAAGAATAAAATATTTATAAAAATTATTTTTTAAATCAATACCAACTAAAATAAATATTAAATGATAATTACTAAATAAAAATCCATTTCTTATATGATCGAAAATGTGAAACCGTCTGATAACTCAGAACAAATTTTTAAATAATAATATGAAGTGGGCTGCTAATTATTGTACAAAATTATACTACAGAAAGTTTTTTTTTTTGGATGAATAATTATTGAATTATTGTAATGATTAAAATATTTAAGTGTATTTATTTCCATCGCTAGGGATGTTTTTATACCAAATTAAATCAAGGCATGTGAATGTTATTATTTATCCTATAATCTATTTATATTTATTGTAAACCAATTGTATACCTCCACAGTAAATATTCACCATCCATGTCTCTTCATATGGTCGATTGGGTAAGAAGAGTCATTTAATATATGTACTGAAATAATAGCCTATTAACAAAACACTGAATAAGGATAAATGAAAGTTTAAATAACACCTATATTGTATTGGTTATCTATGAACAATTTAGGTTATAGTTCGTGATAATTGTCCAGAGTCTTGATATATAGTTTAGTCCCCGTGAAGAATGGCGATACGGGAACTCAGCACCAGCAACAGTGACTGTGGGAAATAAATGATTTTAAGAGATTTATAATATTAAACTTGTATAAATTGAAGATTAGGTTAAATTTATGGACTGTAAAAATTAGTAGCATTTTTAACAGAGACAGAATTTAATAATAGAATTTAATAGAATTTAATAACAGAATTTAACAGAATTTAACAGAATTTAACAGAATTTAACAATAGAATTTAATAGAAATTTAATAGAATTTAATAGAAATTTAACAGAATTTAACAGAATTTAACGATAGAAATTTAATAGAATTTAACGATAGAAATTTAATAGAATTTAATAACAGAATTTAACAGAATTTAACAGAATTTAACAGAATTTAACAATAGAATTTAATAGAATTTAACAATAGAATTTAATAGAAATTTAATAGAAATTTAATAGAATTTAATAGAAATTTAACAGAATTTAACAGAATTTAACGATAGAAATTTAATAGAATTTAACGATAGAAATTTAATTGAATTTAACGATAGAAATTTAATAGAATTTAACAATAGAAATTTAATAGAATTTAACGATAGAAATTTAATAGAATTTAACGATAGAAATTTAATAGAATTTTAGGAGTGAAGAATCGGTAGTTTCATAGTTAGGATTTTTAGATATAAAAATTTGAAAACATATAAAGTAGGATATATATAAAATGAGCCACCTAGTTGCCTTTATTTTTAATTTGGAACATAGTCTTATTATCTTATTATGAATGGAAATATATATACACAAACATAATTAATTAGAGATTCAAAACCAAATTGTGCGCCATGCGAATTAGTCTTACCTAAATCTCTAACAGATAAATCATGCCATAGCCGTCCTCCAGTCCATCGTGTCCCTTTCAGTGCCAGGTGTCCGGTTAATTCTCACCAGGTAACATGCCTCAACCGGCAACCGAGATGGCCTTCCTGTCTCCTTTAGGCCAACATATTTTAGCTAGTCTTCGAGACACGGATGTTTGAGGAAGTTGTTGTTAGTAAGGGATTGTGGAGGTAACTGCCCTGTGTCAGCATCAGCTGTTTGAGGTTACCTTAGTCTGGTGGGAAAACCTCAGAACAAAGGTTAAGATTTAGAGCTAACTCGCTGCGGGTTCAATTTGATTTGAATTTAGACAATAAATAAAAGCGCAACGAGGTAGCTCATATATGTGGCATAATGAATGGATTAAGAAATCAAAATAGTTAGAATTTATAAATGCAAAGAGAATATTTAATTAATGACATAAACTATTAAAACTTCAAAATATAATATATACACGCAACATATAATAAACAAACAAGATTAGAACAATAATTAAACAATAAACATATATACATAGATGTGTATTTATGTACAATATACTCTCTTGTTGGTTATAATGGGAAATTTATCCCACCATACCCTCCCATAACGCCCAACATGTCTCAATTTACGTCACTGGTGTTACAGCGTTATTATATTTCTCAAAAAGGTTATTGGGGGGAATGTTTGACTGCCAGTCGAAAATTCTATAACCACCAATTGACTATTTTCAACCTGTTTTTAGGTGATATAAAGATATTTATTTATGAGAGTGAATAATTACACGAATATTTAATCGAAATTTTTCATGAATTAAAATCGTTTCGTCAGACATTCATGATAAAAAATGATAACGATGACGTCTGTAATTTAGTTAATTTAGGATACTTTTCGTTGAATTTTTAGCGTAATGGACTATAACAAACGATTTGCCGAATATAAATATCTAACAGGGTAGGTATATCATCCTAATATTTTATTATCTTCACCCTACCAGCCTCACTGTGACACACTCAATGACTCGAGGTCAAACAGGTCAGTTTATGACCTCATTGAGGACAAGAGGACATCTTATAGAATTCAGAGATGTAGGACCTCTTATAGAGTAATTGTGAGTAGCGAAAACAGAGAACATTTCGCTCTGAATATCAAAGATTAATAATAAATTTAAAATACTTTTTGTCTTTCGTTAGAAATTTCTAACCAAACATCTAGTCAAATTTGTAAGAAAAAATAAAAATATTTAGAAACAAAAATCTTGTCGATATTTAAATCAAAAATCCTGGGAATATTTAAAAACGAAAATCCTGTCAACATTGTCAACAAAAGGCTTATTTCATAATAGTGTCTTACCTACATCTTTTTTTTAATTGTGTTACAAATAAATATTAAAATAATATTGAGAATGAGATGAACTCAACTCTTTCCATTTCAGGCAAAACGTAATATTATTTGAGCCCTCTCTCTAAATTAACGTCAAAAAGATAACTGACTATGTAGTAGAAGACGAAGTTACTGGGAGACATATACATATACGGATAACTTACTTTTGCTGCTAAAGAATTAAAAAAAAACATGTACATTCAATTTGGGACTAAATTTTGCAGTTTGATAAAAATTGACCAAATTATGTTTATTCGTATATTGAAATACATTATCAATATACATATATGAATCATGAACTTTATAAATTATAAATCTATTTTCCATTTTTTAACTGACCTGCCTTTTTTTAATATATCCAAATGAATGAATGCATCACCTGTCATTCTTTCGAGTTATTCCCTTTATCTCATGTGACAATGTATGTCAGTGGCTGCCATTGAGTAAAATATTTCTCATGAATGCATTCATTGGAACAATTCATGACTTATTGGCATGAAGTGGCATGTGGGGACAATGTATGACCAAATGTATGTAGAATGATGTATGGGGAATGACATAAAATCTTTAAAATATTAATGACTAAAATATAGAAAATATTTACAAGATTTTAAAGCTAATTGGACATCAGGTTGTAAACTATATTTAGAATTTAATTTAACTCCAAAAAATGATATCAGAAAGTAGTCATCAATGTATAGAAACACCTAATTTAATCATCTTACTTTCCCTGCTTTTATCTATCTCAAAATTATTTACCTCAATGAATCAGTCAATCATAACATTTTTCTGTTCTGTCTTTCACACTACAAATAATTCACCACTCGATATATTTTCTCTGAATTATTTTCTTTTGATGTCTCATCTTTTGTTTCCCTCAGACTTTCTTTTTTCTGATTATTAGCAATGGGTAGAAGAGACATCTTCTTCATTAACTGACTGGCAGTGAGTGAAGTTGTACTTATTGAACTGATGGTAAACATTGCTCTACAAAAGGAACTGATTGTTGTGAGGGATTACAATGAAAGATGGATGTGAAGATATACATAGTAACATAGTTAGTATAGTTTACTCCTCTATAATGAACTATAGTGCACAGTGAACCATCCTGTGTAGTAGAACCCTGTATAACGAACTTACTTCTATAGTGAACTTTTTCAATTTAGTCTTCCACAAATATTCGTAGGTTTTCTATGAATCTCTATATAGTAAATTAGTTTTATTTCACGAAAGGGAAGTTCTACCTTTACAACTTCTCTATAATGAAGTCAAGTGTAGTGAACCATCCTGATTTAAGGAGTACAGAAAAATAAAATACATTGTATAATGAATTTATTTGAAAAAGAATGAAATATTTTGTGTAGTCTGCCATGTAAAGTCCAGTATAAATAGAGCTCTCCTTATCCTCTACAGTGTCTACAGTTAACTAATTCCTATATAGTTAACTAGTTGAAGTTCACTATAGAGGAGTTCTACTGAACTTCTTTTCTATTAATATGAGATGAATAAGTCTTGCAAATATGAGAGTGAACATATTACTATTTAATTTATTTTACACTAATACAGTACCTGTTGTTCATCCATCAAAAAAATAATTAATGTAATAGGTTTAGGATTATATTCAAATATAAGTAATTATTACCAATACAAATATAGAGATATAATAATAAAATTTATTGCTTTTCAAAACTCAAATCTATGATTTTTTTTAATTGGTCACAAATGATTAGTTTTTGCTTTATAATAATGAAAGACTTTGCAGAGACATGGTATAGAAGTTTAATATCTTGGAACCCATAGAGAGATAATTTAATAGAGCTAAAGGTGTGGAATGTTAAATATTCAGAGGGTTTTAATGAAGATTTACGGTTTATAGTGGTACATATATTTACTTCGTGTATAACTATTTAAAGTATTCCAACGCGTGTACTGCTTACATTTTATTCAGGTTTAAAAAGTGGACACATGAAATGGCAGAAGAACATTTCAGTCCAAAATCACCCTAATTTTTATGATTAAAAAAAACAGCTGAATGTGCGTTCTTCTCTCAGAATGTTTCAGGTCAGTATTCCCATCAAATAACTTTACAATAAATAACTACAATTTCTTCCTGGAAGGAAATGGAAACAAATTTTAAAGAGGGGAAATTTTAGTGGAAAATCTGTCAATGGGAAAAAATATTCCAGAGATTGAATGCCTGGAAATTAAAAATATTGTCGATAGTTTCCCTGATGAAAAAAAAATATTTATGATTCATAAAGACTTTATTTAATCGTAATATAAATTGAATACTTTGATTATTAATCTAAAATATAAATATCTTACATCAAAATATAAGATATATATCTTTATCATAAATTTATATTAAATAAATCGGTATTTTTATATTATTAATGAATATACAATTTTTTTACAAATTCAAGATATGTTCTTTCAAGCGTGACATTTATAATGTTGTATAAAAACCTTTTTTATTCGTTTCTCATACTAGTTTAATTAATTTCATTAATTCTGATAACTAATTTCTTATATACCTTACTTTAGAAAACCTAAAATATTTTCATGATTATATAGAATCTTTTTTAAAGGAAAATATTGTACAATTTGAATGTTATCAATAATAGCAAATAACAACATGCAAAATAAAGGATGTAAATATAAAGATAACGAGATTAATTGAAAGAAAATATAATAAAGGAAGAGGTAATTTATTCATTGAATGAATTGCAAAAAAGAATATAAGAAATGCTGTGCAGGTTTTTTTGATTCAAATGAGATTTCATTGAAATGAGGAGGGGAGATGAATTGAACTTAAAACAAACAGTAAATAAAATACCCCTATGTGATTGAAAAAAAAATAAAAACAACATCGGTATATGTAAATACCGAATGGAAATAAATAAATATAAAGTAAATAAATGAAATGGAGAAGCACATATATATTAGATAAGTATTACAACTAATATATTGAAAAAAAACATTATTTTTATATACTTTGAATATCTTCATAATATAATTTTTTTAAACAATGAATTTACAATAAAATATCAATTCAAATTGGATGTTGTTCTTTACACAGCTAGTAGTGTAGATAATATCAAAGTAATTGCCAACATAACATTTGGCACAAGCTAAATAAAGGTTATAGACATCATAACGTTATATTTCCCTTTACGTTAAACCTTTTTATTCTGGCAATAAATTGAGAATGTCGATGTAATATCCGTAGACTATCGCCTAGATGCTATTTGACGTATTCAAGATAAACTGTAATATCTCGATGCCTTTAATAAAAGATAGCTATAAACTGCATAGAGGACAATAAATGTTATGTTCTCCCATTCCTCATCATCACTACCAAATTGTGAACTATAAATATCCATGGTAGTGAATTTTGATATACCATTTGTACACAAATAGTTACCACTATAAATCGTACATAACAATTACCTATAAATCTCTATCTTGGTCGTAAAAGCCGTTATTTCTAAATAAAGTGTCTGCTATGATTTAAGATGAATCCTTAACAAACAATTTATAGCCGATGTAACAATTTATATTCATAAAAAAGAAGAAACTGTCAGTAATATCACAATTTATATGATGATGAATAAAAATAGTTATAACTAGATTATGTGCACTCGGTAGAGCGCATACCTTCGCCTCCCGTTCTCTCCCAAAATTAAGGAAACTGCTAACTGGATAATAACCAATCGTCCTACCAAGTTTCATGCAATATTGTACAATACTTTTTAAGTTACAAATGACCTCGACCTTGACATTTGACCGGATCGTTTCCAAAATTCTACCAGATCGTTCCTGGTCATTGACCAATAATTTGTACCATCAAATTTCAGACAATTTGGTTGAATACTTTAAAGAGTTACAAATGACATTGTAATAATCGGTATCTTAATTTTAATAAAAAATAGGTTTATTTTTATTTCTTATTTTTTGATGTGACCATTCGTCAACTAAATTTTCCCCAAAACTACATTCCTAACCAGGTGATGTAACTTATAGGCATTTCCGCTCATTTAACATAGACTGTATTTTTCAGTTACGAAAACTAAAATTAATAGTGAGTCAGTACTTTTTGTGACTAGTGTTAGTGAAGGGAGTGTGCGTGGTGTACAAGAAAATCCGTGTAATTTAATTATTTCTGTTTGTTCCAGTTAAATGTTCATATTTGGTAACGTGTTTTGTTTAGTAATTTGATCATTGTTGCTTATGTGGAAGGTGATTCACAGATCAATATACCGTTATTGTGTGACTGTATAGTTCAAGTAGTACTTTTTATAGCAGCAATGTAAGTGCTCATTATCCCTCCATGAAATTGACTTTTTCAAACGTCTGATGGTTTTTAATATTTGAACCTGAATATTTATGAGGTTACTATTTCGTAGATTAATTTTTGGTGTTTTTTCTTTGCCAGCTCCTTGTTCAAGCCCCCTGACTTGGAGTGTGGATTTCCCTTCCACCCTTGATCGGATCCACGACTTTGATATTGGACGGCGGTTTCACTCTAGTTCTAATCACTGTTGCGCTGTCAAATCGCTGCTGCGGTGTCAAATCGCTGCTGCGCTGTCAAATCGCTGCTGCGGTGTCAAATCGCTGCTGCGGTGTCAAATCACTGCTGCGGTGTCAATTCACTGCTGCGCTGTCAAATCACTGTACGGTCAACGTACGGACTAGCAACTGGTTGTTCAACTACTCAAGCCCCCCCCCCCCCTCTAATTTAGACTCCACGTCTAAGGACTTCAACTGCTCCCTTCCCTGTAGGTAAACCCCCACATGCATGGAGTTTCGTAAACATTTGAACTTCAACCCCTGTATATTTCCTAATTTTTGTTTATTTCTATTAAGTTTATGATTTCTTCATATTCAGTTATACTTTTGATTATTTTTCTTGTGACTGCTTGACTGACCCTGACGATTTGACTAATTACTATATTTTGCCTTATGCTTTGTTTGACTGCATTACTTATTTGTTAACTTAACTTTTCGTTTATCATTTAGTTAATTTTCTTGTCTTATATTTCATTCATTTAGTTTTTGTATTTAAAACTTACAAAACTTTATCATTTAGTTATATTTTTATTTTTTGTTTCACATTATTTCCAATTAACCCTTCGATAGTTTAGTAGTTTATTTGTGTATAATTTACTTTCTTACTAATATCGTTTATTTATTAATTCTTTTCTAATTAGAATTATTAGTATTATAATTAGCTTCTTCGATTCATCCAGTGATATAAAACTTTCATATTTTTTTCTTAGACTATAAATAAATTTCAGTTCATAGCCATAGTTTTCATTTTTCCCTTATGTTGAGATCAAGTGGAGGGAATATGCTTATTCCGCCAGGTATAACTGATAAACCATAAATACCTTCAGTGTTGCCACTACAACATTGACCTTGATCTTTGACCTTTGACCCGATAACTCTCAAAATCTATCAAAATGGTTCCTGCATATTGACAAATCGTTCGACCAAGTTTCATTCAATATGGTTCGATACTTTTTGAGTTATGAATGACCATGACCTTGACCTTTGACCCGATCACTCCTAAAAGACTAGCAGCAGGTCACTGGACATGGACCAATCGTTTCACCAAATTTCAGGCAATTTGGTTGAACACTTTTTAGTTAAGCGAATAACAAGATGATAAATAAATAAATAAATTTCGATGAAAACATAACCTTCCGCAAGATTGCGAAGGTAACAATAGATATATTAATTAGTAAGTACTTTAAAAATATTTTTGAAGTCAAAAAGGGTAAAATAAATCCTAATTTATCAACCTACCTTTGAAGTATATTTTATTATTATTGATCAATTAAACTAATAGTACAGACATTTATTGTACTGCATTTCACAATATTCCATATATTGGTTATAGTCAAGCGAGAGGTAATTCCAATTACCTCTCTGGACAAATCCATTCCTATTTTCCAAAGACTTAATTAAAGTTTTAATTCCAGTAATCCCTGCAGTCCAGACTAAGTGAACCCAGACAGAAATTAGGGAGGGTGGGGGTGTTTAAATTGTCACTGCCCACTGTGCCAAATAAGTCATTGAAAATTACTAATGGTTTTAGTGACCAGGATAATAATGGTTACAGTCACCGGTTTACGGTCTCTAGGGACTGGAATGCAGGAACTGATATTCATTTGCTAATCAATTCTTTAATACTTGATGTGAATATTAATGGCAATGAGAGGGATGGTTATTTACTGTTTATAAATCTTAATGGATATAATAATATCTATATTTTTTTTTTGATGTAACAAACTATACTGTATGTGCCACAAAAATGTTTCCGTTTTTTTCAAATACGTGTAAATCGTTAATCAATGGACGAAAAAACTGTATCTTGGTTTAAGAACAGGTAAGCAAAGAGTGAGGGTGATTATTTTTGTCATTGTGCGAAGGTTATTCTTAGAGCTAACTCTGTGATTTTACTTACTAAAAGGCAGTGAATAAGAGGAAAACAATTATAACGGTACACATTATAATACAGGGTGTTTACACTTCTTACTTGGAAACTATTTGAAAATTGAACAACTTCAGTTACATTTTGATCTCATCGATTTTTTCACTAGGAATATTCGTTCTTCGCTTGTTCAATGCATGGTTATAAGGCCCACTTTACACTTGCATTTTAAACAGCGCAAAAAAAAAGCTCCTCTTAAAATGTAAAATGTGTTCACACATGCGTTTTTTTTAATCGCTGGAGTTAAAATGTAAAGTGATTTTTCCATCATCGATAAGAAATAACGCAAGTGTGAACACATTTTAAGAAGAGCTTTTTTCTGTGCTGTTAAAAATGCAAGTGTGAAACGGGCCCTAACCATGCAATGAACAAGCGAAGAACGAATATTCCTAGTGAAAAAATCGATGAGATCAAAATGTCACTGAAGTTGTTCAGTTTAAAAATAGTTTCCAAGGAAGAAGTGTAAGGACCCTGTATTATAATGTATACCATTTTAGTTTTTTTCCTTTTATTCACTGCCTTTTAGTAAGTAAAATCACAGAGTTAGCTCTAAGAATAACCTTCGCACAATGACAAAAATAATCACCCTCACTCTATGCTTACCTGTTCTTAAACTATGTCCATCAGTTAAAAAATGTTTTTACCTGTTAATAGTACAATAAGAGGCGGAAGAAAAGAGGACAAGGTACAGTTTTTTCGTCCTTTGGCTAGAGATTTAAAAGTATTTGAAAAAGCGAAAACATTTTTGTGGCCCATACTGTAATGTGATATATTATCCCATGTTTACATTCATAATGTAAATATAAATCATTCAAAATATGAAAGTAAAAAAAGTTATTCTTATACAACTCTTTAAAATTATTTCACACTATTACTCTATATATCTTAGAATTATTGTATTTATTCAATCATTGGAACATTTTAAATTGTATATTTTTGTATCATTTCTACATTGAAACTAATTTTAATATTATGTATTATAATTTATACATAATATTTTATACTATTAATACCCATTTGTGAAGCTACTATATTCCTTCTATTTTTCAGATTCCTATTTACATATCAGATAACTTTCATATCGATATTGAGATTATATTTACATTTCCTATTAATACCTTAATCACATTATTCTGTAGATCAATATAGTTACAACTTAGGCCTATATGAAATTTTTCTGAATCTGATAGGCTTATCATTTTAAACCCATAGACCATCATTTTACTCCTAAAATCAGTGAAACATAATTAAAATATTCTCGCTACATTGACTGTACTGAATAGACCTACTGAAGTGAAACATTAACCACACACAGACGAGGTGGACGAAATACAAATAATAAAAATAGAATATTTCCTCAAATTAAGAAAAAAGGAAAAATTTACTTGACAGTTTTGAGGACACAAAATTTCATTGATTTTTAGTTTATTATTTTTTCAATTCGGAAGTAAAAGTAGAGATTAAACAGTATATGTGTATTTTGTCTATTTCTGTAATGGCATTATTTTTCTTCATAGATGAAAAGTCACCTTTAATGATGTTCAAAAACCAAATGAAAATGGAAAAATAAGTCTTCCTTTTTTCCACCTTATATGCCTTGTCACTTTTCTGAAATTATTTTTTTTTCTCACAACAGGTCAACTTTAGGTGAGAAATAATATTACTTAAAATTATACAAATCCCCAATAATTGACAGGAAACAGGGTAAAGGAAACTGTCTATCTAACTTTTGCTAGTGAGGGTACAAGTTGTAGATAGCTCCTCTACCCTATTTGCTTATACCTAAATGACTAAATACTGTTGAACTGGAACGTGATAGAGCCATTGGGACGTGCGACAAATACTGGAACCAGTTTGAACCAATCGAACATTTGCATTTGAAACCTAGTAGAACCACTGGAATAGTTATGTTTGGAGATTTTAGAGCCATTGAAACGATTTAAAACCTTTGGAACATGTTAGAACCACCTGAACAGACAGAACCAATTCCACTTTTTGAGTGTCATTACCATTTTCTGAATATCCTTACAGTGTTGTTCATTTTCCTGAGACTCATATCCCATACTACTATAATATAAACGGTATAAAAAAGACTTAATTAAACAGTTTAAGTCTGTGCAGTGCAATATTGTACAGTTAAGCCTTAGGCCTATCAGGCCAATGAAAAATACAAACTACAGGAAGGGAACCATTAAAAAGAGGTCTATTTGTCATCTCAATTGGATATATGGACATTAAATGGGGAGATATTTATATATCAGTTTCTGGGGTGTGTTTATATTATACACACAAAAGATCTAAAGTTGTGTACTGAAACGCAAAGCCTGAAGTGATTAGTGATTACCAAGTGAATATTTTTGGGTCAACTTGACTTACATTTTTATAATATAAAAGGCCTGAATTCCTCTATTTTGTATGAATAAAAGGCAGTTTTCAAACATATTCTGATTGTTATAGAGTTCAATTAATGTTAAGACATTTTTCTCAACAATGAGTAAACGTCAGATAAAGGTAACAGAGAAGAAAGAAAACTTGATAATAGATATCTCCTATCAGATGAAAAATGTTCACCGTGTTAACGCCTGATTATTATTTGAAGAGGTATATTCGCAATGATTTATTTATTTATTTTAATATAGAGATATTACTGGATTGACAAATTGTTGGAATGTATTTATGGAAAAAGAATGTTGAAATTATTGTATTAGTTGAAGATGGACTTCCTGTTGACTATAATTCTCTTTTGACTCTTCAATGGAATAATTTGAAGTAGATAGAAAAAATATTGAAGAACTAGATTATGTGCACTCAGTAGAGCGCATACCTTCGCCTCCGCTTTGAGCCGTTCTCTCTCAAAAGTTGAGAAATTATTAACTGGATAATAACCAATCGTTCCTCCAAGTTTCATGCAATATGGTTCAATACTTTTTGAATTATCGAGTTATAAATGACCTTCACCTTGGCCTTTGACCAGATCGCTTCCAAAATTCTACCAAATCGTTCCTGGACATTGACCAATCTTACCATCAAATTAAAGACAGTTTGGTTACAAATAGCTATGACCTTGATCTTTGACCTTTGACTCGATCACTCCCAAAATCTAACAAAATTGTTCCTGTATATTGACCAATCATCCCACCAAGTTTCATGCAATATGGTTCAATACTTTTTGTGTTATAAATGACCATGATCTTGACCTTTGACCGGGCTGCTCCCAAAATTCTAGCAGCAGGTCATTGGAAATGGACCAATTTTTTCACCAAATCTTACGCAATTTTGTTGGACACTTTTTCAGTTAAGCGAATAACAAGATGATAAATAAATTAATTAATTAATAAAGTCCAATAAATATATGACCTTCCCGCATTCTGCTAAGGTGATGACACTTTTTCACTGTACCCTTTAAGTCTGTATACAAAATACAGATACAGTATGGATTTTTTATTAATCCATACTGTTAATTGATGAATTGATGACCTCATACTATACGACCAAGTCGAAAACGTACAATGCAGTTACGGCAGATATTCACCAGACAGTACAATGCAGTTACGGCAGATATTCACCAGACAGTACAATGCAGTTACTGTAGATATTCACCAGATTGTACAATGCAGTTACTATAGATATTCACCAGATTGTACAATGCAGTTACGGCAGATATTCACCAGATTGTACAATGCAGTTACTGTAGATATTCACCAGACTGTACAATGTAGTTACTGTAGATATTCACCAGACTGTACAATGCAGTTACGGCAGATATTCACCAGACTGTACAATGCAGTTACGGCATAAATTCACCAGACAGTACAATGCAGTTACGGCAGATATTCACCAGACTGTACAATGCAGTTACTGTAGGTATTCACCAGACTGTACAATGCAGTTACGGCAGATATTCACCAGACTGTACAATGCAGTTACGGCAGATATTCACCAGACTGTACAATGCAGTTACTGTAGATATTCACCAGACTGTACAATGCAGTTACGTCAGATATTCACCGGACTGTACAATGCAGTTACTGTAGATATTCACCAGATTGTACAATGCAGTTACTGTAGATATTCACCAGCCTGTACAATGCAGTTACGGCAGATATTCACCAGATTGTACAAAGCAGTTACTGTAGATATTCACAAGACTGTACAATGCAGTTACTGTAGATATTCACCAGACTGTACAATGCAGTTACGGCATATATTCACCAGACTGTACAATGTGATGTAATGATTTGATATAGTTAGTACGTCATTAGTATGTCACTATAAATGTAAGCTTTGTAGAATGAACGAGTTAGTTCGTAGGTAGCCACTGCTCAGAAAACATCTCTTGAGCAGTTAACATCCTCTAATCACAGTCGCAAGTAGTGCCATTCTAGTCAACATCTTCTGATCAGTCTTGCAGTTAACTCCTTGAGCACAGACACCAACTAAAGTTTCGTTAAGTAACAACGATAGCACTTGTGATAAAACGAGAAGATTTTTAACACGTTGAAGGTGTGAATACTATTTGACAATTTTAGTGAGAAATTTTAAGTATAAAAGTTAAAAAAACAGTGACTAAGTAAACAACAGAGTTGTTGTTGCCAGTGAAAGATCATCAGCAGCTGGTAGTCATATACCCAGTCAGAAATTCTACACAGACGAACAAGAAGAGGAGCTGTGGAGGAATAAAAAAGATAAGTCATCCATTACTTTTTGATATTATTAAATTATTAATTTTCCCAGTGCAGACGATTATCTTATTAGTAGAATATAATCAGTATAAATTTTTTTTTTCAAAACGATTGATAAAATGAGTCATAGATAAAGTAGAATATATGGCGATTTTTTATTTATGAAAAAATAATATATGATTATCACTAATCTTTTGTTATTCAATAAGAAAGGGGAGAGAGAGGAGAGTTCTTGAAGTTTAAATGTGTTGTTAGGAGGAAAATTTATAGCAATTAAGTATGAGTTAAATAAGAATATGGCAACTGTCAGTTTGACTCAATTTGGAATGAAACCATTAAGTAGGTATAAAGGAGACGGGAGAGAGAAAAAAAAGGTTTAAGTGAGTGATTAGAGACGGTGGTTATTTGTGATACTCCGTACATGTCACGTTAAAATTAGGGTTAAATGAAGTTTGTGGTAAACTGAAACCATGGAGAAAGTTAATTTTTCTCAGGTAAGTTTTCGGTAAGCTGAAACCGTATAGCTAGTAGTTTGTGGTAAACTGAAACCATGGAGAAAGTTTGATTTTCTCAGGAAAGTTTTCGGTAGAACTGAAACCGTAATTTATAGTTCGTGGAAAAGCTGAAACCACAGATTCAGAGAAAGTTTGATTTTCTCAAATGAGTTATAGCTGTATGTGAAACCGTAAAGTGAATTAATGAGGTTCGATAAAAGGTCGAACAAGTTATTTAAAGAATGTTATGAGTAACCAGTGTGATATGGGTTAAGGGTTAATAACAATAACGCAAAAGAGCGATTAAAGAAACTACTATGACGCTGAGTAGTGCAGTAGAGATGAATACATGTGATTAGTAAAGTCAGTGTATCTACTGTACCAGTGGGTAGGATAGTATAGATTGCTATTTTAAAAGATTAAATGTTGCTAGTGACGAAATAAAATGCCATTATGTATTAATTTATCTTGCGAAAAAGCAGTCATCATCTAGGAATTTTCAGACAGCAGACATTGTTGACAGTTCAAAATGTCTGAGTCGGTTAATAAATAGACATCCGGTGATCCAAGTTATCACGGTGCAAGAACATGAATGTGGGAAGTAATAATGGGTCAGCATAAAAAATAAAAGCAGACACGGTTACACGAAAGGAAATGTGTGTGGAATAAAATAATATCACAATGCAAAAGAGTGATAGGTGTTTTATTCAGTTTATAGGATAATAGAGTATTGCATCGATCAGCAATATTAATGAGACATTAATCAGGAAAAATGATGAGATTATAAATTAACTTTCGTCTATATTTAAAATATCTATGATATTAATATTATGAATTCGCAAAGAAAATGAAATTAATACTGAAGAGTGAATTTGAAAATAAGTAATCACTATGGGTGATTAATGAATTATAATACAAAATGTTTATGCCAGGGGTCACAAATGCTAATATTTTCTCTGTTTACAGAATTCAAAAAACGAAGAAAGAAGAACGGACAGCAGAGGAACCATTACAGTGTTACCATATCAAAAAGATGGAGAACGAAGATCCAACAGTTGCTGATCAAGTCATGAACGTAACGCTAGGAAGGACACCTACCCCAGCGAAGGAGTCAAGAAACAAAAAGAACCAAAAATCCACACAACCACATGAAACCACATACCACATATAAGTTATCAAGAACTTTTATAGTTTTTTAATGGTCAGCAGATTAAATCACTGAATCATAACAAAAAGAACAGACTCAGCATTTTAATTAGATTTTAATTGATGACTCAGCTTGTTTACTTAATAGAAGTACACAGTCTATTAGGTGAGCATATGAATTAAATACAGATGAAATAATATTCATACTGTGAATATTTGTGAATATTTAGAAGTGAATATTTAGAAATAATATTTTTTCATTTTGAAATACAAATTAGATTTTGATGATTAGAAAATTTTAGAGTCAAAATAAATTAGGAATTTGCAGGAATAAATATTTTTAAATTAATATATGTAAATGAAATGGTTATTTATAACTAATTTGCAGTAAAATATTAAACGAACTTTAAATTTTTCTGAAAGAATTTAATAATAAATTTTATTCAATAAAATAATTAAAAGATAGAAATTCTATTTTTTAACGGAAGGATGTTAATTTTAATTGAACGATTGTTGAATCAACGTTAATTTTAAGAATATTTTAGAGAGGTCAGTGAACCATATTGAAAAAACAATATTTTATGAAGTATCTATGAAATTATAATTGCTTTTATAATAAAACGACACAGAATTTGAATGAAATTATGATGTAATATGTTTATTAAAAATAATTTTTTTTAACAAATTTATAATCATGTCAGAAAACGTCAAAATTTTTAATCTATGAATAATTAAGGAACATTGTTTATTTAAGTAAAGTAAAATAATTTTATTAAACTTAACGTAAAAAAAATGAATTTAATGTTTGTTTGAATCAATTTAAATTTTACAAGTTGAATTGAAATAATTTTTTTGATGATTTAAAGCATAAATGTCACTATATGTTAATTTCAGTTTTGATGTGTATTCATACTATTTTTGATGTTATATGTAAGTTTGAAATATTTTATATACATAGTATATTTTCTTTTTTGGATTTCTGAAGACTCTATTTAATATCGACATTCAGAAAAAAAAGAGGGGAAGAAACGAATTATTATTAAAAAAATGTTTAAAATTCTTGCAGTTATAGGTTTGATGTTTATGATTGTTCAATTTGAATTTTAGAATTTTTCAATTTGAGTTTTAATGTTTTGAATTTTAGGATTGATTAAAATGGGATTTATGTTTTTAAATTTTAGAATTGTTTAATTGAAAATGAAGTTTTGAAATAAATATTTTAAAAATCATTTTCAATTTAAATGGAAGGGGGAGATATGTGATGTAATGATTTGATATAGTTAGTACGTCATTAGTATGTCACTATAAATGTAAGCTATGTAGAATGAACGAGTTAGTTCGTAGGTAGACATCGAGTTACCGATCGTCTCGCACGAGATACACACCTTATCTCCAGTCTTAGTTATTGAGACCTTTACTTGTGAGCGTTCTAGTGAAGATACACAGTGTATTTACCATTGCTTGATAAATGAATATATTCTCTTAAAAGTGTTAATTATACTAATTTATTATCCTAAATACAGTTAAGCTTAGACCAGAGGCCTGAGATCGGAACCATATTGGCAAGGTGGTTCTAGGGCATGGTACCATGAGTATTTAGTAAAAAGAGATATATTGAGAAAAAGGAATCTGAAAATAGTAAACAGAGTAAGATTCTAATCACACGTAACCCATAGAGTGAACCGTTATAAGGTTTCACAGTTGATGAGATAACCCCACAGGGGGACCCGTCACAACAATGCAGTTACGGCAGATATTCACCAGACTGTACAATGCAGTTACGGCAGATATTCACCAGACTGTACAATGCAGTTACTGTAGATATTCACCAGACTGTACAATGCAGTTACGGCAGATATTCACCAGACTGTACAATGCAGTTACGGCAGATATTCACCACACTGTACAATGCAGTTACTGTAGATATTCACCAGACTGTACAATGCAGTTACGGCAGATATTCACCAGACTGTACAATGCAGTTACTGTTGATATTCACCAGATTGTACAATGCAGTTACTGTAGATATTCACCAGCCTGTACAATGCAGTTACGGCAGATATTCACCAGACTGTACAATGCAGTTACTGTAGATATTCACCAGACTGTAAAATTCAGTTACCGCAGATATTCACCAGACTGTACAATGCAGTTACGGCAGATATTCACCAGACTGTACAATGCAGTTACGGCAGATATTCACCAGACTGTACAATGCAGTTACTGTAGATATTCACCAGACTGTACAATGCAGTTACGGCAGTTATTTACCAGACTGTACAATGCATTTACGGCAGATATTCACCAGACTGTACAATGCAGTTACTGTAGATATTCACCAGACTGCACGATGCAGTTACGGCAGATATTCACCAGACTGTACAATGCAGTTACGGCAGATATTCACCAGACTGTACAATGCAGTTACTGTAGATATTCACCAGACTGTACAATGCAGTTACGGCAGATATTCACCAGACTGTACAATGCAATTACGGCAGATATTCACCAGACTGAACAATGCGGTTACTGTAGATATTCACCAGACTGTACAATTCAGTCTGTCTCGTTCCTCCATCTCTCTCATTCTTCACTGTCTATCTCCTAATCTTCAAATGCAATGCATTTCTCTACAATGCAACTCAATGCACGTGACATGAGGTCATTAGCTGCATTGCTAGAGGGAGAAAGGGATTAAGCTATAATGAGAAAAAGGGAAACTGCATTGCAGTCAGCCTCAATTGTAATAACTCTCAGCGGTCGAAAAGTGGGAGTAGAACATAGGTCAGTGAGTGATTTCTCAAGTTCAGATTGGTTCATGACCCTTGCTGCGATAGCTATCTCATTTACTATCTCATTCACCATCTCATTCACCATCTCATTCATCATCTCTTTCACCATCTCATTCACTATCTCATTCACCATCTCATTCACCATCTCATTCAACATCTCATTCACCATCTCATTCACAATCTCATTCACCATCTCATTCAACATCTCATTCACCATCTCATTCACCATCTCATTCACCATCTCATTCACCATCTCATTCACCATCTCATTCACCATCTCATTCACCATCTCATTCACCATCTCATTCACCATCTCTTTCACCATATCTTTCATCATCTCTTTCATCCTCTCTTTCACCATCTCATTCACCATCTCTTTCACCATCTCTTTCACCATCTCTTTCACCATCTCTTTCACCATCTCTTTCACCATCTCTTTCACCATCTCTTTCACCATCTCATTCACCATCTCATTTACTATTTAGCTCGTTAGTCACTGATATACACCGTAGTCTGTTGCACTCAGAGGCAGTGAGATCTAAAATCTAATTACAAGATAAATAATTTAATGAGTATTTGGATTTATTACTTCAGTCTCGTAAATCTTGATTTATTCAACAATAATGATGAAAAATGCATCTTGTTATTCTCGTACAATAATTCATTACTATGTTGTAGAATAATGTGATTACCTGTTGTAGATAATTACAGTATTATGATTTACCCACGAGGCATTGTAATGTTTATATGATATCGATTAAAAATTGAAAATATTCAATATTCCAATTACAATCTTTATGTTTCCATTCTATACAATTATTAAATATTAAAATGTTGTTATCATGAAAGCCAAATAGACTGAATACTAATTTGATTGAAAAGATTCAAACTCAACGGGAAATCCATATTGTTAGAGGTTATTTAAACTCTGCGTTGAGGGTTATTTCAGATTTCCTGAAATCTGAAATCTGAAAAAAACCTTCAACGCAGAGTTTAAATAACCTCTAATAAGACTGAATACTAATTTATTATATATTCATTGTAACTGTAAATCCTATTTAAATTATTCATTCTGCTGTTTCCAAGCATCCATGACACATTGTGGCAACTCTGGCACTAAATGGTTAGATGGGCAAGAGATGTCAGACTGGAAAGTGGCCTTTTTTCATATAATTTTCATATAATTTTTTTCACCTCTATGAGATTTTCAATCTTCCAAAAGATTTGAACAAAAATTCAAATATTCAAATACATATTTTTTTAAATATTTTTTCGAAAATCACAAAATGAACTTTCAACTGAAAATTAACTTTGATAAAATAATAATACTCTGTAATATTTTCATTTATCAGATCCAAATCAAATTCAAAGTTTTACTCTCAACATACACTGTGTGTCCTAATAAAATACACTTTTAAAAATAATTGTATACCTGGAGTTAATTAAAAATTTTGTTTTTAAAAATTATACAAAAATTTAGAAGTATATGTTATTTACCACGTAAGTGTTGTTTTTCGATGTTTTTTTTTTTTGTCTATATTCTATTTAATAGTAAAAAACTGACAATTAAATTGTTTGTGTATATTTCCAAATTTAATATTTTAACTTAGAGATGATAGACAAAATAACCTTCAAAGAAAGAAATTAAATCAAAAATGCTTGTGTAAATGCAATTGAAAAGCATAGATAAGAATATTTCATTTATGTTTATTTTTCTGCTCACACATTGACTTTTAGTCTGGTCTAACTTTTCATTTCCCTCTTACTGTTAGTCGTATACTAATTTCAACCCCTCTGTAATCAGTACCGCACCAATGACCACCAAACCAGTCCCCTGACAAAGATGACGCTGACCACTAATCACCTAACCAGCTATCTTCTATTCAAACATCATCAGCCGGGGTGGTAGTAAATTAATCCTCTACGCAATTAATCCGTTCCCCAATTAATCCCTCTTTTAATCAATCTCCTTCTTTCACTAGAGATTATTTGGTCTGACACCTTGGACAGTCTGATTGGAAACTACTCTTTAATCTTTATTTTCAGATTAATTGAATACTACTCCACATATTAATGTGATGACCATTTAATCTTTATCTTTATCACATACAGGGTACAGATATGTTGTGACCATAAAAGATTGAAATGGTAATCTTCTATGGCCCCACCATTGCTCTCTGTATTTTGGTATTAAAAACATATTTAACTGCAAAACAAAAACAAATAAATTATAACATTTCCTTATTTGCAGAGACTCCCATAAGTGTTTAATGATATTACTAATAATTAGTATCCCATGTGTAATCCATCATATTCAGTATCACAATATTATTATTTATTAATAAAATGCAATTCCTTATTGAAATAGAAATTAAAAATTACCTAATTTAAAAAAATCATCCTTAATATTGCCCATCAACTCAAAATTTAATTTGATTGTGAAAATTAAATCAATTAATAAATAGAAATTATTTACAAGCAAAGACTAATTATTATATATAAGAAAATTATTAACAACATACAATCAGACCCGATTAAAATTAAGATATAAACGTAATACATAGAATGTTCGAATAAATATTTTTCATGATATTCCATATGGTGTTATATTATGAATTCTGATATGATAAACTATTAAATGAATGACATCCTCTGCATCTCACTTGTAAACACTCCATCATCTTCCCTTTTGTTTCATTCTATCGCTTGACAGAACAAATGAAACTGTATTCTTGAGTCAAACTACCCATCAGTTGAGAGAAAAGGGAAGATGATGTAGTGTTATATTATATAAACCATGGCTTACTTAATATACACGTCCTGATTTGTTACATTTCTCTTCTTGAAAAAGAAGGCCAGACTAATTATTATATTTAAGTATAAGGTGTATTATTTATTGAAAGCTTCAGTATGGGTATTAATTAATGCTTCAGTTAAGGTATTAAAACACATTATCATTTATGTATATTTTAATAACTATATGATTTCCCAATTAACCTAACTAAAACATAAAAAACTAGAAATTGTTAAAGTTGAAACAGTAAGATGTACATTATTTATAAGTTAGAATATAAAAAAACATTGCTAAGGCATTTTGGTTTCAACAAGCAGCCATTGATTTGTCTCTTAATTTTCTTGAAGGCCACCTCTCTATCTTTCACAGCAGATTCTTCCTTTTGTTGTTGATACAATTATTAGTTATTATTCTATCCACTCGAGATGAATTACATTTTTGATGTGATTCACCGAAAATTTTGGTCCTACTCAAAGTCCTCAGAATTAACTCTGCACAACACATCTCTAAATTCCTCAGAAGCAAAAGTCAGACCACAACGTGTGACGTGACAGCAAAAAAGTTTAAGTTGCAGGTTGCAGCTTAGTCATTTCTTGAAATAATATCCTTTCAAATCAAAGGTCCTGGAGTACGAGTAAATGCAGCATCTGCCTCTACTCCACAGACCCATCTGAGTCGGGATGGACACCAGAAGTGAGGATTGGAGAAGGGATGACAACCAGAGGTTCCTTGGGGTCACATAAACTGCTTCCATCGCTTTATTGCAGATCAAGATTTTGTGAATAATTTTAATAATATTGATCGTACAGTAGTGAAACTTTGGTCACTGGAAGATTGCTTCTATGTTAGTATCTTGCTGAAATATTTTTTGAATCCATGAGAAAATTCGAAAGTTATGAACGTTTATGTATTTTGAAGGCATTTTAACTGTCCATCGCTTTATTGCAGCTCTGTGAAAAGGCTAAAAAATTGGCGATTAACTTCTACCGAGAGGGTAACAATTGTAGCAGGTCCTGTAGAAGGAAGGACTCTTCTATATTTAGCTTTATAACTTGGAAGGGTTAAGAGAACAATAGTTTCTTTTGTGGAAGATTCCGACACAAACCCAAGGAGAGATGAGGGTACGAGAAAAAGAATTCCCCCTCGAAATATGCGAAAAATACGCAGGCAGGTCATAAGGCAGCTAAATGACACTAGTGCCTCCATTTTTGACAAGGCTGTCATTGGTCTTACGTCAAAACAGTCCTGATGTAATGTCTCAAATGAAACGGTCAGAAATGCTCAATGGGGCTTGAGACCAGAGAAAAAGGCAGTCAAGTCATGAGAGTCTCTCACTTGATGCCCAGAGATATGAGGAAAGAAGTTTTAACCCTTCAAGCATGAGATTATGCAAAGTAATGCAAAAAAATCATCTTTTGCCAACGAGATAATTTCAAACTATTAGGCCAAGGGAACAAGTACTCAACAAAAGAGGCAATGTAGGATTGGATTGTTAGGTTTATACCCTCTAGTACTCGGACAGGGCCAATTAACGTTTCACCAATGATACCCGCTTAAAACATAAAGCCTCAGCCTCCTTGTTGACGACAAAACCAGTGTGGATAAACAGCTCCAGTAGGATCCAAACTTAAACCCATCCATCCAGACAATAAAGGGTGGCTCTTTCCTCATCTGTTAAAAGAACGAGTAGGAAGTTTGTTTTCATGTAATTCTGTGTACATCTTATGCCTTTTTCCTTTTGGGTCTTGTCCATAGGAGGCCTGGAAATGGGCTGCACGTTCCTTGTCGTCTCATTTAACACACTGTTTGGACGAATAACCAATGACAGCCTTGTCGAAAATGGAGGCACTAGTGTTATTTGGCTGCCTTATAACCTGCCTGGGTAGTTTTCGCATATTTCGAGGGGAAAAAGCTTCTCCTAGTACCCTCATCTCTCCTTGGGTTGGTGTCGGGATCTTCCACAATAGAAACTATGTTTCTCTTATCCCTCCCAAATTCATTAGCTAAATATAGAAGATTAAACCCTACTGCAGGACCTGTTACAATTTTTACCCTCTCGGTAGAAGTTAATCGCCCATTTTGTGGCCTTTTCACAGAGCTGCAATAAAGCGATGGACAGTTAAAATGCCTTCAAAATACATAAACGTTCATAACTTTCCAATTTTCTCATGGATTCAAAAAATATTTCTATAAGATACTAACATAGAAGCAATTTTCCAGTGACCAAAGTTTCACTTTTGTACGATCAATATAATTAAAATTATTCTCAAAATAGTGATCTGCAATAAAGCGATGGACGCAGTTTATGACAGAAGACTCACTTTCGGAAGACACGTGGATGAGGTGACGCAGAATATGAAGATTAGGAACTGGTTATTGAGCAGGGTAGCGGAAACAAGCTGTGGCTGAATGAAGGAGGATGCCATCAAAATTTACAGTGACATAGCGAAGCGTGGTAGAAAATTCCAGTACATCATGGGCTCCATGGCTCTCCAAAACTAACCTGGAGAAGGTGGAAAGGGCTGAACTGTATGCGGAGTAGGAGAACGCCCGAATGAGTAGGAAAGCGCTTGAGAAATTCATGGAGGGAATGGAGGTATTGAATAGCAGGAGAGAAGATGATAGAGGGGGCTTGCCCTAAAGGTGTGACTCACAAGCGAGGAAGTGTGACTCGCCAGAGGAGAGATTAAGGAGGTGTTGGACTTTTGTGGACGGCTGGACTTGATAGTATACACAGACGAATCAGTGGAGGGAGAGTGAAGTTGGGGTGGGGGTGGAATGGTGGTGAGAAGGTGAGAGGTAATGGTTGAGCAGTGGGCCGTACCAGCGGGTGCCTGGTGCATCAGTTTTAGTACGGATAGGAAGGCGATGAGCGAAACGATGTGAGGGCTGCTGGATGAGGATTTGAGTAGAGTGGCGATGGTAACTGGCAGCAGATTCTTAGTGGATGCGTTGCAGGAGGACAATGAGGGACTAGAGCTGAGACAGATTATGAGGAAGCTTTTTAGAGTTGGAGGAGTATGGTAAAACTGATGTGTGTACGGGGACATAGTGGACTGCAGGGCAATGAGCTGGTGGACGAGAATGTAAGAGGGAGGAGAGATGTATCAGGGGCAGATGAAGTTGGACGGAAGCACAAGAGGAGCAGTGATAGACAGAAGGCTGAGGAAGAAGGGATGCAGTATGCTGATACCAGGAAGAGAAACGAGGGGGACTGAGAGAGAATAGGGAGCAGAATCTAACTAGAGAAGAGAAGGGTGGACCAGGTCAGATTCCGGTCAGGACACCACCCTGCCATAAGGAGATGGAGGAGTATGGTACAATTGGAGGCGAAGGCGCAGTGTATGTTTTGCGGGGATGAGGAGAGGAGCAGTGAGCATCTGTGGATGCAGTACCTATCACTTGAGAGGAGATGGATTTGGGAGAAGTTTTGGGGAGCTACTGGAGGACCTACCACAACAACATCATCCATCGACGCATTTCTACATTATGATAATGATAATGATAATGATAATTTTTATTGAATAAGACATTAGTACAATAGAAAAAGAAAAGAAATAACATTAAAAAAATATATTCAAGCCCTTTCGAAGTTCTATACATAGAACTTTTTGGGCAAGTACACAGCTAAATGATTGTAAATTTTATATTAAAACCTAAACAAAACAAGAGAAATCATAATCAAAATACAAAAATAAATAAAACAGAAAGTATTCACAGTAAAAGAGAAAATTACACAGGGATACATTGACTAATAATATACTTCTTGTATCTCCTCTTGAAGACATCAACGGAACAACTATTTCTGATGTTAATAGGAATGGAGTTCCAACATTTACCAATGAATTTGAGGGATTTCTGACATTGGGTAAGGCGCTGGAATGATGAATAAGCATTAAAAGAAGATCTGGTATCATGGCTATGTGCGGGATAGGCGAGATGACCTGTTGAGTTAAGCTTAAACATTTGAATACCTAGATTAAACTTATAGATATCTTGAACAGAAAGAATATTAGTTTGTAAGAAAAGTGGTTTAGAAGGTGCAAGATAGTCAGAAGATGTTATTGATCTAATTATTTTTTTCTGAATTATTATAAGAGGATTTATATGAATCTGAGAAGAGCCACCCCATATCAGGACTCCATACAAAAGATAGGGGTAAACAAGTGAATAATATAAATTAATGAGTAATCTTCTGGGTACTAGACTATTGATTTTATAAAAGATGCCTGCAGTTTTAGATAATTTGGAACATATGTGACAAATATGCTGGGAAAAGGTAAGACGATTATCCAATTTAATACCCAGAAATGTAATACAATCGCTGAAATGGATAGGACTGTCATTGATTTTGAGAGTTAAAGAAGATTGAATTAAATTTCTACGATTTGAGAAAAGCAGAGGAGTAGTCTTTTCGGAATTAAGTGAAAGCCTATTATTAATGGTCCATTCATAAAGTCGAGCAAGATTTACATTTGATTTATCAATAAGAGCAGGGAAATCTACATCGCTACACGATATAGTGGTGTCGTCAGCAAAAAGAGTAAAATTTGAATCATTTGATATTTCGGTGACATCATATATATAAATTAGAAAGAGAAGGGGACCCAGGACACTACCCTGAGGCACTCCTGACGACACCACCCCCGTGCTAGAAAACGCAGTACCAATCTTAACACTCTGAGTCCGATTCTGTAAATAACTCCGGAACCATGACAATGTTATGCCTCGGACACCATAGACAGGAAGCTTACGTAAAAGAAGTACATGATCAACAGTATCAAACGCTTTACGAAGGTCAATAGAAATTCCGACTGTATGCCTCCTACAATTTAGTTCATGGTAAATATTTTCAATTAAGTTCAAAATAGCATCAGTGGTGTTCCTTGACCGTCGGAAACCAAATTGATAATCACTTAAAACATCAAATTTATCCAAAAAATCCGAAAGTCGAGTACTAACACACTTCTCGAAAACTTTACTGAGAAGTAGTAAAATAGATATCGGCCTGTAGTTATTTACCTTGGACTCAGAGCCTGACTTAAACACAGGAATAACAACAGCTTTCTTTAAACAATCAGGAAAAATACCACTAGACAAAGATTTGTTAATAATTGCACATAAAGGACCAGACAAACTACTTATAACAATCTTAAATATTCTAGTTGGAACATCATAGAGACCATAAGAGGAGTTCTTGAGACGAGATACAATATTACTAATTTCAGCTTCACACACTGGATTGAAGTACATAGAATTAGCAATGTTCACAGAAATGTTATCGATAGGATTAGAAGTAGGGGGAGGAATCTCAGAATTTAATTCAGTAGCAACATTAATAAAGTATCTGTTAAAAGACTCTGCAATATTCAGATCACCGCTCACCTCAATATCGTCGACAGTCAAGGAAGTTATTAATTTAGGGTGTTTTTTATTAGCAATAAGATCACCTATCAATTTCCAGGTAGATTTCATATCATTTTTACAATTCTGAAAGGCATTCGAATGATAGTTTCTTTTCGATCGAGTAATCAAATTGGTGAGCCTATTTCTAAAACTCTTATAAAATGTCTCTGAAATGAGATTCAGTTTAAACCCCTTATAATAGTCAGATTTTAATTTGATGGCCTTCAATATATCTGATGTCAACCATGGCTTGCAGAGTCTCTTTTTAGATACATATTTTATTTTTAAAGGAAAACTCCTACAATATAATCTGTTTACAATTTCAATAAACTTATAAATATCCGTATTTACATCATTATCAAGACAACCCCAATTTATTTCTCTACAGTCCGCCAAAAATCTCCGTTTATTACTTAAAGAGTGGTCACGAAATTCTATTTTAACCAAACATTCATCATCAAGAACAAAACTACTTATCAAGAAAAATACTGGTATATGGTCAGTGTGCTCAAATAGCATTATGCCAGAATAGACGCTATCATAATTATTGTACCATATATGGTCAATAAGAGATGGACTGCCTACCTGATTGCCACTAGGAAATCTAGTAGGTTTTGTTATATATGGGAGAAAATTCATGGAGTGCATACTAAAAACAAAATTTCTTATACCCAAACATGACTCCTCATAACCTATCAAATTAATATTCAAATCACCTGTAACAATAGTCTCACAGTTACTCAGGAGTGAATCACTCAAAATAAATATCACGTGACTTAGAAAATCATCGAGTGAACCAGTAGGTGGGCGGTAAATAGCAACAACAAAAATAGATCTCCTCCCATGAACAAGACTGACCGTACATGACTCAATATGTTCATTTACAAAAGAAAGATGCTCCACCTTCCTTACAGTTAATTGATCAGAAAAAAACACTGACACCCCCCCTCCACCTCCCCCCTCCCTCCAACTATGATGTCCCATGAAGCTTCCAAAGTTCAACCCTTCATCTCCAGAAAATCTAGTTTCTGTAAGTACGACCAAATTAAATTCTATTTTCAACGTTTGTAAAAATCCATAAAATGTCTCATGATTGGCATTAAAACTTCGTACATTATAGTTACACAAAGAAAAACAATTTTTTACACTAGAAAAGGATCGATTGAAGTTACCAATAGAGTAATAATTTGAGAGGAGAGGCCCAGTAAGTGAATTATAGAAATTATTTATAAAGTTATCATCAGGATCAACTTCTTCAAACAAGCTCTCAATTAGAGCAGTAATAACCTATATTTAACGTTAGTACACATATGCATATCAGACTCAGATCTCCTACAGATAAAAGTTATATGGTGGATTAGGTTACAACTACAAGAAAATGCCTGTCTACAACTTAAACACCTTCCAAAGGGTTTCCTATCATAGGCAGATAAATCATGCCGCAGACTGCAAGACAATGTGTATGAAAATTCATACACATGCTTAAACATACGGACAGACAAATATAGAGAATAACGCAGGTCTACATATATATTGCTATACATGAGCCTACGGTAACTAAAATCAGCGATACATGTAATGAAATGCATGCGACGGTAACAAAAATAAATATACCTGACAGGCAACCGACACAGGAGAGTGACAGTAGACAGGAGAGTGACGGCAGATAGGAGAGTGACGGCAGATAGGAGAGTGACGGCAGACAGGAGAGTGACGACAGACAGGAGAGTGACAGCAGACAGGAGAGTGACGGCAGACAGGATAGTGACGGCAGACAGGAGAGTGACAGCAAACACGAGAACAACAGTAAACAGGAGAGTAACATTTGGCAGGGGAATGACGGCAGACAGGAGAGTGACGGCAGACAGAAGAGCGGAGGAAAGACACGGCATGCTAAGTCACCCTCGTCTGAAGTGCTGCGCTAGTTTACTATATTCCAGCCCGAATTCCTTATCATAGAGTAGCTCAAGCGTTGTTAAAGAATTAACCATCACTTTCTGCTTCTTAGCAGTAGGATTTGGAGGAGTCAAAAAAACATAAACTTTGCCATCCTGAGAACCACAATAAGCTATCTTATTAGGGCACTTCTTTTTCGCAACTCGCAGTAGGTACAGAATAGTTGATCTAGTAGGGATCAAATTTTCGTTGACAAACAGTCCCTGTGGCTTCGAGGTTTTGAAAGAACTTATTACATCGCTCTTCACTCCATTATCGTACAGCTTAATCAGGATACTCCTCTTATCAGCTGCTTGAGTATCAGGCTTCTTACCTAGTCTGAAAGCTGCAGATATTTTGTTTGGAGAGAGCGAATAATTTACTTTATTTTTGAGAGTCGCAATTGAAGTTTGAAGCACATCTTCACCAACCGCAGCAGTAGGTATTTCAGTACCAGATAGAATAATGTCATTACGACGGTCAAAATTTTCAATATTGTCAATGCGCTCCTCAAGATGTTTGACATCTCTTCTTAGCGCAGTGTTTTCGTTCTGCAGCTGTCTCATGAGATTATCCTTTGCATCCAATCTCTGAATAATCTCATCGAGCTTGACAGATAGCAGCTCAAACTTTTCCTCCATGGAACGGCAGGCAACATTAGATTTCTCATCATCACGACTGGGAGAAACAGGAGGAATAATTGCTTTACCATTTCGAAGATCCATGACAAAAGAGCAGCGTATACGGATGAGTACCAACACCAGTAACTAGACTAGGGCCAGTCTAGAATGTTCAGACAAGTGTAAACAAAGCAGAGAGCGTCGCACATCCGCACACCAAGACAGGTGAACAATGAGTCCCAGCAACATAGTCTGATACTTCCTCTTCTCAAGTTTAATAGATCCTCTGGATCCTCTGACATTCAGCACCGTTTCTTTGAATTCTGTCAACAATTTCTCAACCTCTAAATCATTGTGTTGATTAATCTTCACATTGTCATCAATACCAAAGCCTTCTTGGAAAAATCTTTTGATTTTTAAAATCTTATCTGATGTATTTACATCTTTTAATGACACCAGAAATCTTCCTCCGCTCATCTGACGATACTGTCCATATCTGCGCTTTAAGGGATCACTTTGAAATCTGGCAGTTAGAACGAAGTTAAAACCATCTGATAGAAGATCTTGAATGAGTGCTGATGAAGCAGTAGTGTCGTTGCAGTACGTGTCTAATTTAACACAACAATGTTAAATTTTCGCTATTTTTAAATTTTGCGTCGTCCTATTCCTTCATTCATTGTGAAAATACTCGTAGAAACTGGAACCAATCCATATGTTCTGTAAGCTTTCACCATTTGGTAGCCGAAAAACTGGTTGACTATCATGAGCTGGGAAATTGGTGAAACATCCCCGACAAGTGCATTTGTTGACAATTTTGAATATTTTATTTGCTTGTATTTTAATTATTCATCCGATGTTATTTCCAATTTTCACCATGAAAATAAAATCATTTATCACATCTTAATACAATTGAGACGGAATCTATGATACGCAAGTCAATATGTGATCCTTAATTACTACTGTATAATAATAAAAATCCTGGCCTTCTATTTCAAGAAGAGAAATGTAACAAATCAGACGTGTATATTAAGTAAGCCATGTATAAACACTGTATACAATATATTGCAAACTGTGTCAATGTACCATATAGTTACTTTCTGGCTTATAGTTACAATATCAATAGGATGAATATTTATCAGTTACAAGGATTTGATTTGGATAATAATAATTATCTACTTACGAATGTATTTGAAATTATAATTTGACCTCAAAAATTCGATGCTCATCTGATAGAAGGCTTCTTTTTGTCAAGTTATATAATAATATATTTAACTCTAGTAACCTAGCCCTCAAAAGTTTGCGCACTAACTAGACGCTGGTGTGGGCGCCCAGGCCTCACTAAAAATGTTATAAAATAAATTTTAACCTTTTAGCAAGCCACTTTTTTTGTGTTTTTCTGACTTTGAATATAATATTTGATAACTTTTTTTTGAGTTAAGACATCAGTGAGGATATGTATAAAAATAATTTGATGAGAATTTTTTTTTAATTTATAAAAAAAATGAAGAAGACACATATGGCCAGTTGGTCCCATGGGACTACTATATGAAAGGAGACACGAGTGTCCACCTGGTCGCTAAAGGGTTATAAAAAATTTTCTTTATAAAAACATTCATTTGATATTTACAAATACATTGGTGAACGCCAAAGAATAATCATTCATTTAAAATGAAAGTAACCTGCAAAGATACGAAACAGATATTTATTAGGTATTTTGTATGGGCGGGGCGTGTTACTCTGTACAGAGATTGGTGTGGACAATTATTCTTGCACGGCTGATTTTCCGAAAACGAATTGGCCGAAACCAAATTTATTGAAAACTAACTTGCCGAAAAGTTTTTTTCGAATCCCCAATTGGCCGAAAACCCATTTTCTGAAATACGGATTTGCCGAAGGAGTAATTTTCCAAAAGACGAATTTGTCGAAAATCAAATTTGATATATTTATAAATAATATTCTGTTGGACTTCATAGTTCTCATCATTATATCTTATGCATAAAAAAACACATTTCTTATGTGAGTTTGACATTACTATTGCTATATAAATGTGTATTCCGCTTATTCGGTATCATTTTGCTAAATTCATATATCTTACTGTATATATTAAGTATTAATATGTATATGGCATTACTAAAAAGGGATGATTGAAATCAATCTTTTCACCTGAAAAAAATTTATTCATGCAAATGACACTATCTTTCAAGCTAGAGGTATATTGGGCAGATATAAACCTATTTAATAGTTATGTTACTCATTACTAACAATTTTATATTTTAAACGCAATAAATGGAATAAATATTAATAAGGTCAGACACAAAACACCTTCTGTATGGTATACTATTAACAATTGAATAAAAAATATGCAGTAAACATGGAATATTCACAGAAATGAATAAACACGCTAGAAACACACAATCTAAAAACAAGCAAACGCTCAAACGAAAGAAATGCAATATGCTCCCATAGCTGACTGATTGATTTTGACTGAATAAAGCTTGAACGTCTTCAAATAAGAAAAGACAAAGAATCATTTATCGGTACAAAGATTCACACAATGATTAACGAAGAGATAGAATATTTGAAGGATCATTTAGTGTAACTAAGGGTTATGATTTCGTTGTTTCGTTTCTTTTCTGTAACTTTTGTGTAATTTTACATTCTGTTTTAAATAAGTCTTTCGGTATATTTGTCTTTCGGTAAATTTGACTTTCGGCCAATTTGGCTTTCGGCGAATCTTCACTTCGTTGAATTCGTTTTCGACAAATTTGGGTTTCGGCAAATTCGTATTCGGAGAATCCGGCTCGGTGAATTAGGGTTTGGCGAATTAGTTTTAGGAGAATTTGGTTTCGGCAAATTCGTTTTCGGAAAAACTGCCGGATACTTTCCCTCGGTGCACGGACAACTCATACCTGGACAACTCGTACCCGGACAACTCGTACCCGATTTCCATAATTTCGTGTTAAATGTACCTAATTATAATAACTGAATAAAATACAATAGGAGACTCTTGAAGTGAGATCATACGAATTTTGTAAGGTAGTCTGTATTTTAGTCTCTATAAAAGTTTTAATTTTATCTTTAGCTGTGCTAGGTTACTTAATATTTAACTTTGCTAACTTAAGTATATTTAAAGAGGTTAATTTAATTAAATTAGCACTGTTGGTTCTAATATATTTTTCGCGTATTATGTTTGAAAATATATATCATGTAATGGAAGACTCTTGAAGTGAGATCATACGAATATTGTAATGTAGTCTATATTGTAGTCTCTATAAAATTTCCTATTTTATCCTCATTTGAATTGTCAGTTTATGTATGTTTCATTGCAATAAAAAAATAGGTTATTTTATTATGCCTTTAATTTTTATTATAATTATGTACATTTAACTAAATTTTGAAAATCGGACTTGTATTTTATTCAGTTATTATAATTAGGTACATTCAACACGAAATTATGAAAATCGAGTACGAGTTGTCCTGTATACCAGTTGTCCTGTATACCAGTTGTCCGGGTACGAGTTGTCCGGGTACAAGTTGTCCGGGTATCAGTTGTCCTAGAGCCCTTTCTCGCACATCTAACTAAGCCGCTAAGGGTTACAGTTAACTGATTATAGTGAGACATTCACCCTTATGTACTCGAATACAATCGTGCATTTTATGACTGGAGAGAGAGCTCCTAATAAAATTGAATCAATGCTCATAATAAGTGTATCATACCAATAATCACTTTCGATTTTATTTAATCGTATGTAATTATTTGAAAAAGTAAAAGTCATTAAAAAATAGCTTCAAAATCGGTATGAAATTAAAGTTATTATTATTTTTCAATGAGATATGGCGCGCCCACGTCAGTAGCTATAAGTTTACTAGGGTTAACATGCTTCTGTAACGATAAAAAGGAATTGAAATTTTACTTGGTTTTTAAATGTTTAATTACCTAAACATCAAAATAATTGATAAAATGATATATTCATTCACTATACAGGGATACAGGGTGACAATTTAATTCGAGAAAAAAAAATCTCTGTAACCTCATCAGTTTTATTGTCACAATATAAACAAACATTCTGAAGCTGAGAATTTGAATTTTTTAATTACGTTTTTTCAGTTTTGTAACTAGAGTACTTAAGATCACTATGCCCCAAACATTTTTGCATTTTCTTAAGCATGGGTTGCGTTACAGCACGGAAAATGGCCTCTGTTAATTAAATACCTCACAAGGTGCGAGCCATTCTACGTCGCAAATTATTGTAATCAATCGGATAGGAAACTCCCGCATAAGAACAGCCATCGATTGCCTTGCAGTGCACGCAGTGCATTCAGTGATTATAAATGTTATTTCTTTTATAAATTTTTGTGAGGAAAAATTCTTCTAACAATTTGCTGTGGCGCTTTGAAAAGACTGTCAATCACTGCATTGTTTACAACTTCTTCTTTTGTTATTAAACGGGAATTTTTAAACCAATTGATTTAAAGATTTGGCGACGTATACTGGCCTGCATGTGTATGTTCTCTAGATCTTTCTCCAGATGGGAAGTTCAAATAACTGAGTATACCGCAACAGTCCATTTCACTGCAAAATATGAAGACCAAAATAACGGCAGAAATTCAAGAGATTTATGTGGCTAATCTCCACGCTATAATGCAGGCGATGCTTAAGAAAAAGCAAGAATGTTTGAAAGTAGAGGAAGTCCCCATCTTAAGATCTCTATTTTTAAAACTTCAACTTCTCAGCTTCAGAATAATATGTTTGTTTTTATTGTAACAATATAAACAATGAAGTCACTGAGATTTACTTTTCTCCTATACTTAATCGTCACTCTGTATAATGTATTATATTTATTATATAATTTTACTCCTGAATATAAATGCAGTTTAAATTGTAAATTTTTCAGTTTCTTATAAAATGTCAAGTAAACAAACGAAGAAAATATAGGTATCCTTATCTTGCAAAAAAATTGTCATATTTTCGAAGAAAATGTAATAATAATTATTGGTTCGCATTGAATAATGATAAATATATTAATGAAAATGAATTATGCTGTTTATATAGACCGGGGCTTTCTTGCACCAGGTGTTTTTGCTTTTTTTTTTGTCCGGGGGGTATTTGTCCGTGGGGTTCATTTCACGGTTTTTTTTGGTCCGGGGGTATTTTGCACGTGGGTTTTTCGACCGCAGGGTTTTTTTTTGCACGGGGGGTTATTGTCCTGGAATCCTACTAAATGATTATTAATGATTCTTAACACAATGTGTTACCATATTTTTGATTTTTTTAATGCTACTTTCAGTTCTAGAGAACAGCTCTTGGCTTATTTTCTTAAACTAAGAGGTAATAGACTTTTGTGTTAGTTAGGCTCGTAGGCTTCATTTAGTATCACCTCTTCATTTTCCTCTTCCATCCGTGAGTTCAGTCACAGGTGTTTGTGTCCTTTTTCATCACATTACTTGGTAAGTGACTGCATTCACGGATTAGCTTTTCTCCAATATCTTCAACGATTGAATCACCTGCATGAATAAATTTGTTTCAGCTAAAAACATGTATTTCAATCAATCCTTTATTAGTAATGCCATTTACATGTTAATATTTAATATACCTTATACAGTTAGAAATATGGATTAACCAAAATGATATGGAATTAGTGGAATATAAATTTATATAGCAATAGTAAAGTCAAATTCATATAAGAAATATTTTTTATTCATAAGATATAATGATGAGAACTACAAAGTCCCACGTAATGATCTTTTTAAATGCATTAAATTTGATTTTCGATAAATTCGTCTTTCGAAAAATTTGTTTTTCGGCAAATCCGTATTTAGGAAAATCAGTTTTTGGCAAATTTGGTATTCCGCAAACATGTTTTCGGAGAATCCGTATCAGCTTATTGGTTTTCGGCCAATTTGGTTTCAGCCAAATCGTTTTCGGAAAATCAGCCTAGCCCCGAAAATAAAATCCTGGTATCAGCAATTTTATGAAATAGTCTCTATTTATGAATTTATTCAATTTAATTTAGTTTTTTTTTTGTATTGAGACAAATATTTACCTGGTTAGTTATTTTTTATAATAATTATTAAAAAATTTTTTCACATGAACTGATTATCAGTATGTCCATTGTCATTTTTTATTTATTCATAAAGAACATTTACCATGACCCCTCTTTGTCTCAGTAGTTTAATTTTATTAATACCTTATGTTCATACTCTTTTTTAATGTTTATTGCATGGTCATACACCACAAGTATAGACAGTGAATTCCTGTTATAATCCATTAAATAACATATAATTATCTTAATCATTTTAATTATGAGGGCGAGTGATGATTAACACTGATTATAAACAGAGACCAAGTTATGATGGGGACATAGAAGAATAAGTACTATCCCTCGTTATTATATTTCTAGTTTGTTATTACGATCGGTATCCATGAGAACATCAAGTATCATGAATACCAATTAAACTAACCAACTAACATGTTAAAATATATAGATTTTTATATAACGGCAAATATATACATATACATTTAATGTACAGATAGTGTATTAACTGACGCATGACGGAAGGAGATAACTCAAAGTTTAACTGCGTCACCCGATTTGTCGTCACAGTGAATATTTATACTGCCCTTTGTATGGCGTAAACTAACCATTATAATAATGAAATAAATACAATGCAAAATTAGCTATGATGTGAGAGTGCAAATAGCTATATAATTATCATGTTTTACTACCTATTTCCTACCTGTAATTAATGTTGTAACACACCCATATGTTCATTAGTCAATAATTTATAGCAGATATTTGGTAGATAGATCCTGTACCTGCGCAGATTTGAAATTTGAATAAGATTAATTACATATTTCTACCTCAAATATGTAGAACGTACAAGCAGCTCCCTAATGAAGGGTACAGTGAGAAATGTCAGGACTGTAAATGATTAGTATAGTAAGTACGACACGGTTAGGTAATAGGAGGTTAGTAACTGAAATGAGTGTAAGTACTATCGAAAAATAATAATAACTCAGACATATATAACACGCATAAATATTGCATTTCACCTGGATATTGATATATCATTTAAAATAATAAAGAATATGCTTTTTAAATCAGTTTCAACTTCTAAGTAATTTGATATTTAAAGTATATTTCAACTAGATTATGTCCACTCGGTGAGTGCATACCTTCGCCTCCGCTTTGACCCGTTCTCTCCCAAAATTTAAAAAACTGCTAACTGGATAATAACCAATCGTCCCGCCAAGTTTCATGTAATATGGTACAATACTTTTTGAGTTATAAATGACGACCTTTACCTTTGACCTGATCGCTTCCAAAATTCTACCAGATGGTTCCTGGATATTGACCAATCGTTCCCTCAAATTTCAGACAATTTGGTTGAATACTTTTTGAGTTATTGAGTTACAAATGGCCTTGACCTTGATATTTGACCTTTGACCCGATCGCTCCCAAAATCTAACAAAATGGTTCCGGTATATTGACCAATCGTTCCACCAAGTTTAATGCTATATGGTTCAATACTTTTTGAGTTATAAATGACCATGACCTTGACCGGGTCGCTCCCGAAATTCTAGCAGCAGGTCACTGGGTTTGAACCAATCGTTTCACCAAATTCCAGACAATTTGGTTGAATACTTTTTAAGTTAAGCGAATAACAATATGATAAATAAATAAATAAATAAATAAAGTTCGATGAAAATATAACCTTCCCGCATTCTGCGAAGGTAATTATTAGTGGTTCAGTTTTTAAAAATAACAGGTATAGTTCAAAATCTATAAAGTTATTACAAATAACAATAGTTACAAAACCAGAATAAATTGTTTCGAAACATATAAAGTTGTAGCAAAAACCGATAAAGTAGAATAAAAAAGAAAGGTACCTTGCTTTGGCTCACTCTGTACCTACATAACATTGAAATACAATATTGTGATGGTCACATAGGTGGGTGAAGTAATGAAATTAATGCGTTGCTACAGGACACAAATAAAGGATTATCCTTCCTTAGAAAATAACCTAGAGCTACATAACTTTTTATCTCTCGGAATATGTCCTCTCACTTTTTTTATGAGTTTTAAATTAGTTAACTTTAGAAGAACCTTCCGTTTGCAGCTTGTGAGTATGCATTTCTTTATTGAAATAAATAAAAAATCACTAGAAAAATATCATTTATGAAAAAAAAAAATTATCTAAAAAAATTCTACATTAACAACATAAGAAAATTAACTGAACAAATAAATAAATCTTTATTGAATTCAGTGCATTGTAGTGTTTCACTGGTTAAATAGAAATTACACGCATTAATTTACTCTCAGGAGTTAGACAGTAGATACAAAACTGGGAGGTTTATTTACGTAAATACTGATCGTTTCGACATTAAAATTGTTTCACTATTTTCCTATACATCACATGTTGGTAATTAATTAGACGTAGATCTGCACTGTCCTACTACGGAAGAGATTATCTTGTGATAGAACTGCTCTATAAATCTCATGTCAGTTTGGTGTAGACATGACAAAGAGTTATGACCTAATAGGTAATGATGTGAAAAGACAATTGGAAGCTACTTGGTCACGCTGAGATGAAAATATGATGTAAAAATACATTGATTTAACTTACATTTAGATAAATCTTTTGGACATTAAAAAGTGCAGAATATCATTAAAGTACAAATTAGAATAACAAGTTAATATATTAAATTATAATTTCCTCTTATATGATCGATAATGTGAAACGGTCGTCTAACTCGTTACTTACCCTACAATATATCATTAGATATCGGTTCGAACCCATAGCGGTGGAAACGGCAGGTAGCTATGGTGAAAACGGCAGGTAGCTATGGTGAAAACGGCAGGTAGCTATGGTGAAAACGGCAGGTAGCTATGGTGAAAACGGCAGGCAGCTATGGTGAAAATGGCAGGTAGCTATGGTGAAAACGGCAGGTAGCTATGGTGAAAGCAGCTGGTAGCTATGGTGAAAACGGCAGGTAGCTATGGTAAAAACGGCAGGTAGCTATGGTGAAAACGGCAGGTAGCTATGGTGAAAATGGCAGGTAGCTATGGTGAAAACGGGAGGTAGCTATGGTGAAAGCGGCTGGTAGCTATGGTGAAAACGGCAGTTAGCTATAGTGAAAACGACAGGTAGCTATGGTGAAAACGGCAGGTAGCTATGGTAAAAACGGCAGGAAGCTATGGTGAAAACGACAGGTAGCTATGGTGAAAACGGCAGGTAGCTATGGTAAAAACGGCAGGTAGCTATGGTAAAAACGGCAGGTAGCTATGGTGAAAGCGGCTGGTAGCTATGGTGATAACGGCAGGTAGCTATAGTGAAAACGACAGGTAGCTATGGTGAAAACGGCAGGTATAGCTATGGTAAAAACGGCAGGTAGCTATGGTAAAAACGGCAGGTAGCTATGGTGAAAGCGGCTGGTAGCTATGGTGAAAACGGCAGGTAGCTATAGTGAAAACGGCAGGTAGCTATGGTGAAATTGGCAGGTAGCTATGGTGAAAACGGCAGGTAGCTATAGTGAAAACGACAGGTAGCTATGGTGAAAACGGCAGGTAGCTATGGTGAAAACGGCAGGTAGCTATGGTGAAAACGGCAGGTAGCTATGGTGAAAACGGCAGGTAGCTATAGTGAAAACGACAGGTAGCTATGGTGAAAACGGCAGGTAGCTATGGTGAAAACGGCAGGTAGCTATGGTGAAAACGGCAGGTAGCTATGGTGAAAACGGCAGGTAGCTATGGTGAAAATGGCAGGTAGCTATGGTGAAAACGGAAGGTAGCTATGGTGAAAACGGCAGGTAGCTATGGTGAAAACGGCAGGTAGCTATGGTGAAAACGGCAGGTAGCTATGGTGAAAACGGCAGGTAGCTATGGTGAAAACGGCAGGTAGCTTTGGTGAAAACGGCAGGCAGCTATGGTGAAAATGGCAGGTAGCTATGGTGAAAACGGCAGGTAGCTATGGTAAAAACGGCAGGTAGCTATGGTGAAAACGGCTGGTAGCTATGGTGAAAACGGCAGGTAGCTATAGTGAAAACGACAGGTAGCTATGGTGAAAACGGCAGGTAGCTATGGTAAAAACGGCAGGTAGCTATGGTAAAAACGGCAGGTAGCTATGGTGAAAGCGGCTGGTAGCTATGGTGATAACGGCAGGTAGCTATAGTGAAAACGACAGGTAGCTATGGTGAAAACGGCAGGTATAGCTATGGTAAAAACGGCAGGTAGCTATGGTAAAAACGGCAGGTAGCTATGGTGAAAGCGGCTGGTAGCTATGGTGAAAACGGCAGGTAGCTATAGTGAAAACGGCAGGTAGCTATGGTGAAAACGGCAGGTAGCTATGGTGAAAACGGCAGGTAGCTATAGTGAAAACGACAGGTAGCTATGGTGAAAACGGCAGGTAGCTATGGTGAAAACGGCAGGTAGCTATGGTGAAAACGGCAGGTAGCTATGGTTAAAACGGCAGGTAGCTATAGTGAAAACGACAGGTAGCTATGGTGAAAACGGCAGGTAGCTATGGTGAAAACGGCAGGTAGCTATGGTGAAAACGGCAGGTAGCTATGGTGAAAACGGCAGGTAGCTATGGTGAAAATGGCAGGTAGCTATGGTGAAAACGGAAGGTAGCTATGGTGAAAACGGCAGGTAGCTATGGTGAAAACGGCAGGTAGCTATGGTGAAAACGGCAGGTAGCTATGGTGAAAACGGCAGGTAGCTATGGTGAAAACGGCAGGTAGCTTTGGTGAAAACGGCAGGCAGCTATGGTGAAAATGGCAGGTAGCTATGGTGAAAACGGCAGGTAGCTATGGTAAAAACGGCAGGTAGCTATGGTGAAAACGGCTGGTAGCTATGGTGAAAACGGCAGGTAGCTATAGTGAAAACGACAGGTAGCTATGATGAAAACGGCAGGTAGCTATGGTAAAAACGGCAGGTAGCTATGGTGAAAAAGGCAGGTAGCTATGGTGAAAATGGCAGGTAGCTATGGTGAAAACGAGAGGTAGCTATGGTGAAAACGGCAGGTAGCTATGGTGAAAACGGCAGGTAGCTATGGTGAAAACGGCAGGTAGCTATGGTGAAAACGACAGGTAGCTATGGTGAAAACGGCAGGTAGCTATGGTGAAAACGGCAGGTAGCTATGGTGAAAACGGCAGGTAGCTATGGTGAAAAAGGCAGGTTGCTATGGTGAAAATGGCAGGTAGCTATGGTGAAAAAGGCAGGTTGCTATGGTGAAAATGGCAGGTAGCTATGGTGAAAACGGAAGGTAGCTATGGTGAAAACGGCAGGTAGCTATGGTGAAAACGGCAGGTAGCTATGGTGAAAACGGCAGGTAGCTATGGTGAAAATGGCAGGTAGCTATGGTGAAAACGGAAGGTAGCTATGGTGAAAACGGCATGCGCACTCCTTGCTGAAATTGGCCGTCGCATTACCGACGTCACTGATGATGTGAGAGACACCTTTTGGTTAGAGCAGACGGTCGGTTAGGCAGTTCAGAAGGAAAAAAAGTATGGTTCTGACGTCGGTCAAGGAAAAGTATGGTCCTGACGTCGGTCAAGGAAAAGTATGGTCCTGACGTTGGTCAAGGAAAAGTATGGTCCTGACGTCGGTCAAGGAAAAGTATGGTCCTGACGTTAGTCAAGGAAAAGTATGGTCGGAGCCATTGTTATAGAGCAGAGAAGCATATTTTTTGTTTTTTAATGTTCATTGTCTACGTAAATAAAGATAAATTTGTTTTTCATTATTCAAAGAAGCTCTGCTTTTTCTGGCAGGGGGCTTTTGAAAAATAAAATTATCAACACTCACCACAATTCACTGTACAATATTGTTAACAAATCACTCTATGTTCTATTTCTTTTCAGTTCACAGCACACATTATGGACACTACTTTGTACAGGAAATGAAGTACTACCAGTGAGGTAATTAGTGTACCCTGTACCTCTCAGTGAGAAAGTTATGGTGGTGCCATAGAGGATTAAGATGTGATATCCCCTCTTAATCTTCTATGACCACATCATAATTTTCTTTCTTGTATGTGACATTTGTGGGTAAAACTAATAATTTACAAAACTATAAAAAAAATTCCAAAACTGGATATAATAATTGACCTTGAAGAAATTAGATTATATTTAAAAATATTGTATATCGTTTTTTGTTCAACATCCTGAAAATTATGATATTTTATATATGATTATGATATTTCACATAAAAATTATGATTTTTACATTAAAATTAAGGTTTTTACATAAAAATTATGATTTCTACATTAAAATTATGATTTTTACATTAAAATTAAGGTTTTTACATAAAAGTTATGATTCCTACATTAAAATTATGATTTTTACATTAAAATTATGATTTTTACATTAAAATTATGATTTTTACATTAAAATTATGATTTTTACATTAAAATTATGATTTTTAAATTAAAAATATGATTTTTACATTAAAATTATGATTTTTAAATTAAAAATATGATTTTTACATTAAAATTATGATTTTTACATATAAATGATCATATTACACATAACAAATTTCATATTTTACATAATGTATTCTGAAAATACTATGTTTTACTATGGAATACGATCAATACTTAAGGTAGATTAATTCAATTAATAGTGAAAATGATACGGAAAATGGACTTAATTAATAACTTAAGAGATAAAAGGGACTTAATTAATATTTTAAGAGATAAATGGGACATAATTAATAACTTAAGAGATAAAAGGGACTTAATTTAATAACTTAAGAGACAAAAGGGACTTAATTTAATAACTTAAGAGATAAAAGGGACTTAATTAATATTTTAAGAGATAAAAGGGACATAATTAATAACTTAAAAGATAAAAGGGACTTAATTTAATAACTTAAGAGATAAAAGGGACTCAATTAATAATTTAAGAGATAAAAGGGACTTAATATGAGTTCCATTACTCCTCATGTAGTTTAGTGTATATAAGAGAGAGTTAATATCTATTTGGTTATTTCTTAGAAAGATATTACAAAATATTTACATTATTGGATAATTAAATTGGAAAATACTCTAATAATGAAGATTATATGTCACTATGACATATAAGTGACATGAAAGATATTCTACACATTATAGATATATAGTCGATATAATATTGATAATTACAGGTGCTTAATGCTGCCATTCACTAACTGTTAATGCTGCTATTCACTAACTGTTAATGCTACCATTCAATAACTGTTAATGCTGCTATTCACTAACTGTTAATGCCGCAATTCATTAACTGTTAACGCTGCCATTCACTAACTGTTAATGCTACCATTCACTAACTGTTATTGCTGTCATTCACTAACTGTTAATGCTACCATTCACTAACTCTTAATGCTACCATTCATTAACTGTTAATGCTGCTATTCACTAACTGTTGATGCTACCATTCACTAACTGTTAACGCTGCCATTCACTAACTGTTAATGCTACCATTCACTAACTGTTATTGCTGTCATTCACTAACTGTTAATGCTACCATTCATTAACTGTTAATGCTGCTATTCACTAACTGTTGATGCTACCATTCACTAACTGTTAACGCTGCCATTCACTAACTGTTAATGCTACCATTCACTAACTGTTATTGCTGTCATTCACTAACTGTTAATGCTACCATTCACTAACTGTTAATGCTACCATTCATTAACTGTTAATGCTGCTATTCACTAACTGTTGATGCTACCATTCACTAACTGTTAACGCTGCCATTCACTAACTGTTAATGCTACCATTCACTAACTGTTATTGCTGCCATTCACTAACTGTTAATGCTACCATTCACTAACTGTTAATGCTGCCATTCATTAACTGTTAATGCTGCCATTCACTAACTGTTAATGCTGCCATTCACTAACTGTTAATGCTACCATTCACTAACTGTTAATGCTGCCATTCATTAACTGTTCATGCTGCCATTCACTAACTGTTAATGCTGCCATTCACTAACTGTTAATGCTACCATTCACTAACTGTAAATTCTGCCATTCACTAACTGTTAATGCTGTCATTCACTAACTGTTAATGCTGCCATTCACTAACTGTTAATGCTACCATTCACTAACTTTAAATTCTGCCATTCACTAACTGTTAATGCTGCCATTCACTAACTGTTAATGCTACCATTCACTAACTTTAAATTCTGCCATTCACTAACTGTTAATGCTGCCATTCACTAACTGTTAGTGCTGCCATTCACATACTGTCACAATGCTGCCATTCACTTACTGTCAATGCTGAACTTGTGAGATTTTTAGAATGAATATAAATTACGATTGTATTATCTTCGAGTCATTTGATTTAATAAAATGTTTTTCTGATGTGATGTGAAACTTTCTTTCAAATTCCTTTTTTCGATTTAAATTCCCAAATTTTAGTGATTTATGTTACATAATATTAATACTTAATTTAAATGTTAGCTAGTAATACCAAAAAGTTGTCTCAATTACAATTTCTATTTGGTATGACTCAAATCCGTAGCCTTTAAGAAGTTAACAATTACATTCGAAATGTGATGAGGAAATATGGATGAGTTTCGATGAAATGGGATCAGCTACAGAGACGGGTATATAAACTGGTAAAGAAACAGGTAAAGAAACAGGTAAAGAATTAGGTAAAGAAACAGGTAAAGAAACAAGTAAAGAAACAGTTAAAGAAAATGGTAAAGAAACAGGCAGAGAAACAGGTAAAGAAATAGGTAACGAAACATGTAAAGATCAAGTAAAGAAACAGGTAAAGAAAATGGTAAAGAAACAGGTAGAGAAACAGGTAAAGAAATAGGTAACGAAACAGGTAAAGATGAAGTAAAGAAGCAGGCAAAGAAACAGGTACATTAACAGGCATAGCAACAGATGGTAGAGCAGTAAATGTCCGATAACTCGTAATTTCCCCCACCTTCTCATCATAAACTCACACGAATCATCGCAAAGGATTGATTTCTTCTCCCTATTTGTCGGAATAGAGGTAATATTATTTGTATATCTTCCTCTCCATCTCTTCACGGGTGTTTGACTTCATTGCTCTTTAGCTGCTGTAACAGGCAGAGTAACACTGAATAAAAGAAACAAAGGGACATTGTAGTGGTATAATTATATTGCCAGAATGCGTTATAAACCTTTAAAAACTTTGTAGTATGGAGATCAAAATGTACAGTTAAAGATATCCGTAATTTTTAACAGGTGACTAATTTCACATTAGTTACATTCATAAAAAATTCACATTAAAAAAAAATACAAATTGTAATGCTTACAGATATTTTCTAATTGGTCTGAGTACACGACTACAAGATTTGTAAAATTTAATACTCTGAATCATCATTCAAAAGTATTAATTATAAAACTTCATTCAGAGAAAAGAATGGAATTCATAATCATGAATTAATGAACATCTTTTTAATATCAAACTAGTGATTGAGACTCAATTCATACATCAATGTTAATAGACCTGAACTTAAAGATGACGAATTATATTATTATGGAAATATTAAACCTTTACTGAACAAATACCAAAGTAATTACCTATGTTACTCGGGTATTAATACCTTTAGAAGCTAAGAAACTGTAATAACCTGAACAAACATTACTACTGTCACTACACAAGGAAGGTGAGTACCCTCGGTACCTGCAGGTGATAATATAGTGTTTGTTATTTTATATGAAATAGATGTTTAATGAAATAAGTACATGTACCCAGGCATGAAGTTATTGTGGTGCCATAGGAAAATAAGTGAATAATAATAAGTTTGACCCGTAATTAAACACAAATTGTAATTATATTAATTGATATTATATTAATATTTTGATATTTCCAATTGTAGAGAAATATGGATATCTCAAAATATTGAAGTTAGTTTCTAATTCATTTTCCAGAAGATTGAAAATAAATTAAATTTGCATACATACATCACTTTTTACAGTTTTTATAATACGTATACTTAGTTCAGAGATCGATCTTTTTTTATGAAAGCGTTACGTACTATACTGTGAAACCATTTTTGAGGAGGAAATGACCATTTCATTAATTAACTGCATTCATCCACATGCATTTGAGTGTCAATAGACGCTATATGTATTTACCACATTACCAACCGACTTTAGTACCCAAACAATCTAATGCATTGCTTATTAATCACATTAACCATATGCATTTAGCACCAAAGCATTTTAACTTTAGCGTCTGTGTCATTACATCAGTACGTGCTGATGTCTTTTAGTTATATTTATTACAAAACTTTCAACAAACAACCATTATATTTCTTTTTATTTACATGTTATTATGTAAATTAGTACCTATAGTAGCGTAATTGTCAGGTAGGTAGTGCAGTATGATGGATATTAATTTTCTAGTCAACATGCTCTGTAACTTCAATGAGTTGCTACCTGTAATTAACCTGTATATTGATTATATTATTGGTGCTATATAAATAGCTATATTATAATCAATATGAATGTGATGATCAAACATCTACTTTTGAACACAGTGTGAAATGAAAAAGCTTTGATTACAGAAGGCAATTGTTAAAATTGATGACCATTCAGATAATGACGAACAATTAAGCTATGGATTGAAATTGGAAATTTGTTATCAGCATTTGTTATCAGCATTGTCTGAACAATAATGGTCAGTAATTTGAAAATTTGCGAAGGTACTTTTTCATTCACAATTATCTTCTCTATCCAAAGCCATTTCATTTCTCTCTGCGTTCATAAATACAAGTTTCATCGATATTCGAATTTCTTCTCTTTTACCCTCTACATTCACCACACTAACTATTATCAAGTTAAACTGCTATTGCTCCATGCCATTAATCTTTCATTATGAGTTCTTAGTTTTATATCGAACCACAAGATCGAAATGAGGAAAAAAGCAAGAAAAATCCACCACTCCACATTACTAAACTAATTTTCTTGCACTCAAAGAAAACTGCAAGAGGAGAAGAAGCAATCTCTGCACATTTTTTTCCGATCAAGGAACAGCAACTGAAGTGTAAAACATGTCCTTTTCTCATTGGGAGGTTATTCCCTTCTTGTGCTCTTTTTGCGCAGTTATTTGATGTTTCCGCCACCTATGCAAATGCAATAGGAACGGAAAAGCATTTCAGTGGGGTAAGCTCCAAGACAGAGGACGCTTCTACATTTCGATAATAGAAGAAACAAAACAATAATAATAACAATAATGATTTGAAAGGATTTTGTATTTGATATTCAAAATAACTGTTGTATACTCATGTTGGTATTCAATGCCAAACATGCCAAATATACATAACTTTTTTTATAAGTTTATACTTCACTTCGCACTGCCTGAAAAGATCCTGTTAACAGCAGGAATTTATATTACTTGGTTCTCTACAACTTCTTTCAATTAAATTAGTATCCATAATATTCAGATAAATATCAACCGTTGCCTTTACTATTAGTTCGATACAAGCAAGTGTTACATCTTCCTCTGCTGTAACGTAACTCCTAAGCTACAAATACACTTTAACATTGCAATAGCGGTATGTTTGCAGCATCTCCCTGTCAACCAATCAGAGCGCTGTTTGTGCCGCGCATGCGCCGTAGGCTTCAATTTGGCGCGAAAGTGACGCACTCTATTGTAGTAACAGACGTAGTAACAGTCGCAGTAACAGACGCAGTAAGAGACGTAGTAACAGACGTAGTAACTATGTAGTCGTAGTAACAGTCGCAGTAACTAGTCGTACTAACAGACGTAGTAACTAGTCGTAGTAACAGTCGCAGTAATAGACGCAGTAACAGACGTAGTAACTAGTCGTTGTAACAGTCGCAGTAACTAGTCGTAGTAACAGACGTAGTATATAGTCATAGTAACAGACACAGTAACAGACGTAGTAACTAGTCGTAGTAAGAGACGTAGTAACTGATCTTAGTAACTGATGTAGTAACTGACGTAATAACTGTTCGTATTAATTGGTCGTAGTAACTGGTCGTATTAACTGGTCGTAGTAACTGGTCGTATTAACTGGTCGTATTAACTGGTCGTAGTAACTGGTCGTATTAACTGGACGTAGTAACTGGTTGTATTAACTGGTCGTCAGTTACTGCAGAGTTTATCATTTCTGACTCACTAGTAAATCTATTCTTATAATCAATATTAAATGTCCTGGTGCTCAATAATAGAGTAGTGCTATGTAGTTTCTTTGCACCGGCCAGTTAAAGTTACTATCTTATAACTCTACGGTGGTCACTCACCTTACCTAACTACACAAATAGAGTCTTGTTTTTTTAGCGATTCAGGTGTACTAACCGAGGAATAAATAGAATTGTTTATCGGATTAAAAATGTATGATATATATATTAAATATATGATAACCTAATTGACTATACTGAGAATCGATTCAGTTAAGATAAAATCTAAACTGTAATCAATATTAAGTTACATAGTCAATTAGATTTAAATAAAGTATATTAATTAATTATTCAATGTAAAAATTAATGTAATGAAACTTAATTAAATCTCAATTAAAATATTACAGAGTAATTTCATATGTCATATAATTAATATTTTTCCTTTGTTGCAATCGCAATAGAGTAAGTTATGAATTATTAGACAGCTCCCTATTATCGAGCATGCTAGATGAATTATTCAAAAATTATTATTTAACTCATCGCAAATGAGGAACTGTGCGATAACTCAGAACTCCCCCCACTAATCACATTGAGAAATTACTTAATTACTTAATTAAAAGTTAATGAATTATTAAATCATGTTATTAACTACTGTTAAACTGCAGTCATTTCATATTTTACCTTTGATTTGTTAATTAAAAACCTTCACCTGCCTCTGACAGGATAATAATTAGGAGAAAAAATGCATTGGAAAAAAATAATTATCAACTGAAAATGACAAATTATTGGGAAAGTTAGTTTAATTGAAATTAATGGGAAAAAATTAAATAAGTAACATTTATTATGAATGAAAATGGAATTATCTTTAAAAAAAGGAATTTCATTGAGTGAAAATGTTTTTATTAATATTCGAAAAAATATAATTTTATTAGAAAAAATATAATTTCATTAGAACAAATGAAATTTTATTAGAAAAAATATAATTTTATTTAAAAAATATAATTTTATTAGAAAAAATATAATTTTATTAGAAAAAATATAATTTTATTAGAAAAAATATAATTTTATTAGAAAAAATATAATTTTATTAGAAAAACATAATTTTATTAGAAAAAATATAATTTTATTAAAAAATATAATTTTATTAGAAAAAATATAATTTTAGTAGAAAAACATAATTTTATTAGAAAAAATATAATTTTATTAGAAAAAATATAATTTTATTAGAAAAAATATAATTTTATTTGAAAAAATATAATTTTATTAGAAAAAATATAATTTTATTAAAGAAATATAATTTTAATAGAAAAAATATAATTTTATTAGAAAAAATATAATTTTATTAGAAAAAATATAATTTTATTCGAAAAAATATTATTTTTTTCGAAAAATATAATTTTATTAGAAAAATATCATTTTTGGTAAGAAACTAATACTTTTTCTGATCGTACAAAAAACACATCGCTTCACCGAATAAAATTAATGTATCGATTCTTTATGAAATTTAATATCTTGGAACTAAATTTCCAACTTTAGTATCTATACTACAGCCTAACCTAACTATTCCAAATGATCTAAATAATATATAATTTATAATATTATACTTTTATCACCATATCATGTCCCCTTGGTAGCTTAGTCATACATATCAGTAACAGGTGGCAAATCTCCCGAAAATCTCCCATAATCTACCGTGATGTGACAGAATGTTACCAGGATAGCGTGGTGACTGAAATATTATCGAAAAACGGATAAACAGGTCATTGTATAATTATTAATATACAATGGAAAACTGATGAATAGGTCCTAATACAGTATAATTATTCTAGACGCATTGGTTACTGTTTTTTCAATGTTTTTGCATTGAGTTCATTTTAGATTGGCAACGGAGTGTGTCGAAGCTAAAGTGCACCTACTGTTGTTTCATTAATTATTTATGGCAATAATATAGGAATGCACTATCTGCCTATTGATAGTTATAGTTATATGTATGTCTCTAATCCTTCACGTAAGGTTAGGTTAGCTCCGGTTGGTGGTGTTTGGGGGATAGTGAAAATGATTCTATATTTTTTTTTATTATTTAAGTTAAAAAATAAGTGTGTAAATATAACAAATCATTTTATAGACATTAATTACAAACTACACTCTAGGTGCCATTTAGTCAAATAATGTTATTAACACCATTATTTCTTTTGAAAAGAACACAGAGCTATATTCACTATTCAGGCAAAGGGATAAAAAAACACAAACTGAACAACAAGTTGGGTAAAGGATCAGTCTAACATTTCTAGCGGTATCCTTAGTCAGAGGTTAGGGATCTATCTACCACTCACAAATATTAGATAGTTCCTTTACCCACTTTGCTCATCAATTGACTCAGTAAAAGCTACTTCAAACACAATGGCATACAAACAATATTACGCTGAGCAAAAGTGACCATCTGGTACGTACTAAGGTGATCTGTCAGCGTTATGGGGGGAGGAGGTGAATTGAGGAAGATTATGGTGGGTATTAGCCCATGATAATAATTGATAAATGGCTGTGGTGAAATAGTAGGCGATATAACAACCAATTTTTTCAATTGGATTAAGTAAAGATCAATAACTGTTAAATATTATTCAAGTATATAGGGTGAATTCCACATTTTCGATCAGGTAGAATTTTTGAAACATTTTACATCGTTATTTTAATTCGTATCCCTAATATCTGGATGTATCTTGGATACTAAATGAATTATTAATGATTCAAAAATAAAATATTATTTTTTATGATCGAAAATGTAAAACTGTCCGATAACTCAGAGCTTACCCTATATTTCGAGTTCATTTTCAAAAAGTATGAATTAATTCGGGCAATGGAAAGGGGTTTAAATTGTTAGAGCAAACAATAGAAAAGGTTGTTAATCTTTAGAGTGTTTTCAGTCCTTTCACTGACCAGCTGGTGATAATAAATGTGATAAACTGTTAACAAGATTTACTGAGAATAAATTTTGTTATTTATTGAAGAATGAAACTGAATACAGTATTACTATATAGAATAAATAAATAAATAAAATATTATAATTTAAATGAATTGGAAAAGTGAAATACTAGTATTTTTATTGCATGATTACATTTTCAGTGAAATGTTGAATGCTGAACATAATTCTTTTTAAATTTAATAAATCACTTTACTTAGATATACAATATAGGTATATACAAATAAAATAATCGCCTCTCTTTCGATCGGTGATTTTAGTTGATGATAAAAAATATCTACGACAGCAAATGATTAGACGAATATACAATCGTAATTTATGATGATTTGAAATAGTTACAGTCTATCATCTTTCGTCGGACACTATCCGTAAGTAGTGCCTAAAATATTGATATTTAACCATAAGACTGTGTTACTTCTATATACAGGATAGAATTATTGGTAGGGACTTTACCTCCCTTATATCTTACTCTCTAAGCTAACTCTTTACATGGTAGTGAATTGGTAGGGACTTTACCTCCCTTATATCTTACTCTCTAAGCTAACCCTTTACTTGGTAGTGAATTGGTAGGTACTTTAACTCCCTTATATCTTACTCTCTAAGATAACTCTTTACTTGGCAGTGAATTGGTAGGGACTTTACCTCCCTTATATCTTACTCTCTAAGCTAACCCTTTACTTGGTAGTGAATTGGTAGGTACTTTACCTCCCTTATATCTTACTCTCTAAGCTAACTCTTTACTTGGTAGTGAATTGGTAGGGACTTTACCTCCCTTATATCTTACTCTCTAAGCTAACCCTTTACTTGGTAGTGAATTGGTAGGGACTTTACCTCCATTATATCTTACTCTCTAAGCTAACTCTTTACTTGGTAGTGAATTGGTATGGACTTTACCTCCCTTATATCTTACTCTCTAAGCTAACTCTTTACTTGGTAGTGAATTGGTAGGGACTTTACCTCCCTTATATCTTACTCTCTAAGCTAAATCTTTACTTGGTAGTGATTGGATAGAGATTTTCCATCTACAGATAGAATGAATAAAAGTAGATTTGAAGGATAAATTCAAATAAATAGTATTACTTTGGAGAGTGGAACGTCAACCTGCATTTCGGAGATAAGGATTTCTACCTAAAAAAGGGAAGCACAATATTAAATTCAATGAGATTCATAAATGGGAGAATGATTTTCATTTACATTAGAGTGTGAATTGCGTTATTTAAAAAAAGAGTTTATATGCATCTTGAGTCTTATAAGAAACAAATAAAAATAGAGCTTTTAACTGTGGATATTATACCGAAACTTAAGTTACATATATAAATAGTTATATATAATTCTTGACACATGTAACTATCTGGATTATATTGAATATTTAAAAGCAAATTAAATATTTCTCCAGAATAATTTGCTATAAAATTAGCCCAAAATAAAACTTATTCGAATTATGAGATTACATTTCTTGTACATTCAAGTTATTATAGCTTTGTTTACCTCAAGATAAACATTACAAAATTGTATTATAAATTTGGTTTACATTATTCCAATAGTTAATTGTACTATATGTTACATATTATTATTAGTCAATTTATATTTCATTATTCTCTATTAACCCCAAAAGATTGATGAAGATAATCCGTAGACTTTTCTCTTATGCACTTTATAGTCATAATTGCTATGATAATTAATTACTCTTTCAATCTCCTGATAATAACTATTAAATCATCAAGACACTCACCGTAGTGGGACATCTGTTCTCTTGCATCGTTAATCTTAGGCTCAAAAACTGATGATTCACCAGTGAAAAGAAATGGGAAAATGAAGACACATTAATTTTATCATAAAAAAGATGGAGTAGGGTATATTATAGTTTAACAAGTGGGAAATGTGACCTAAGAGGACATGTATGTTCCTTTTCAAATGATGCATTTTGCGCGATAATTTTCCTTAAGGGACGGGGTAAACAAATGAGTAATCACAATTATACCTACCTATTTATCAATAATTACTATTTTAATTAATGTTCATAATAATTGCAGGTTACCATCTTTTTTAACAGTTTCCCAATGTTCTCCAATATCAACATAGTCACATTTCTGGTCAATAAATATCGGGTTTCTTTCCTTCTGTTTCTTAGTTAGAAGAATTTAATGCCATTTTAATGTGCAACTTTAGACACACACCACAGCCTTTGGAGTCGTTAACTTTGAGATCTACTTCCTACAGAGGGAAGAAATTGGAGAACAGGTATCTAAATTGTGCTATCTAACTGACAGAGATTTCCCCTTGTTGAAGTATAGGATCCATCTACTCTAGGAGTGTTAATTAACAAGTGCTAGATAGTATCTTTTCACTACTTACCTTCTAATAGAATTATTTTAGGTTGAGTTTATCATGAAAATTTTATGAAGATATTATTGTGTGATTTGAATTGAGCGTAATTAATTATTCTTAATTAATGTTTATATCTATGGTATTACAGTATATATAAAGTATTTGGTTTCGAAAAAAGAAAAAAACAATTTTTCACCTAAAATATTCTACTGTATTTATTAAAATATAAATTCTGTCTTATTCACTTTTTGTATTGCAATTTCTAGTATATAATTTTCTTGGGTTACATTTACTTATACCAGGAATGTAATTTCCAGACTCCCTCATATACACTCTGAAACAATTAGAAACATTGTAACTCTGATAATTCTATCTTTTTCTTTGGATAGAGGACATTGTTTTTCCATTATAAATAACAGTGTTTGTCCATTTTAATTCTGCACCGAAATTCAATTGAAACCTACGTACGTACAAGTAATTACCAAAGTAACTATGAAAACCACTGTACTGGAGTGTGAATACTTTTGAATTATGTGTGATAGAATAAAAATAAAAAGAACTCAAATAAATAACTAAAAATATTGCCGATAAAACCATAACCATCTCCAATTTTGTAAAGATAAAAATCAATGAATTTCCGATGCAGGAAAAATTTATGCCTGGGATATTAAGGGAATATCTAAGGAAAAAATCATTCAACATTGTAGTTAAAAGATCTTTCTGTCATCGAATAATATTCTCATCTATTAAAAAATGGTTACAATTAACAACATCTCAGATAATCACCAACCTAACAAATGACCACCAGTTGGTAACAATTAGTAAGCAGTTTTATCACCATAGGGGTCAATTCAACATTTGATGTTTCAATTTCCTCCCATTTGTTTAGTTTAGTTTGTTGTAAGTTGGCATAGGCCTAGAGATCTGACGATAGAAATATAGGCCTGAAAACAGAGGAAAACGGGGAGTTTGATTCACAACTGATGCAGGAAAGAGGAAATGACCAGAATTGAAAATTTGAAAAATAGTTTATGAAGGAATAACAATTCCTCAAATACATTTAAAATAATTTACTTTCACAAAATTTACTTATTAATAATATTCGTACTAACTTCCTAAACAATCTTTATTCCCAATCTTCTTCACATAATCTTCCTCATAATGAACTAACAATGTATCAATTTTTTTTCTACAGTGCATTCGAGCATCATAATGATGTCAATCTTACCACATGCTTTATTCTTACAACTGTTAACAGAGTGACTAAAGTAGACTATCTTCATAGACTCATAGTTATCATCAGTTAATGAAATTAAGGACGAGGGTCAGTTTTTCTACCTCCATCAGACAATAAACCTTGACTTAGGAGATGCAAGGATGAGCAGGCTTTGATCTGCTATAATATTGTAGAATCAAAAATGCCAATAATATTGAGAGAATCAGACAATTTTCTACCTCCATGTTTCAAAGGGAAGGGACTATAACATTGAAAATAAAATTTGATTTCAATTAAATTAATGTTTCAATTTAATTCTGAATTATGACAAGTTTATTATCTCGATATTTTTTATAGTTGCTTCTTAATTTTATTTTGATTTTCTCATCACTAAGATTTTCCAAATTATCTTCATACTTATGTCTTTTTTCTCCCCCAAACTGTTTTCTGTCTTCTTTGTTGAGAGTTGAGACAGATATGACAGGTGTAACAGTGTATGGTTAGATGTACCATATACAGTACACTATCCACAAATAGAGTAAGTATATGGTTAAAAAATGATAGAAAAATAATTACTCATGTAAATAAAATTATATTTTTAAATAGTTGTGTATCATAGCTCTAGTTTATACTTTAGATATTCACTGTTTTTTCCCTCTTAAAAATGTATCTTTCAATATTAAAACCAGTTCAATATATTTCAAACTGTTTCAAATTGTTTCACTACATATAAGTAATATTTTTTCAAGTTTTTAAAGTTATTCCTCCAAATTGTCTCTATATATATCTATATGTTTCAATTTTTTCCAATTCGAATTCTAAACAGTTTTCAATTTGCGATGCGTTTGGTGTCCAGTGGAGCAATAGCCCCAATATTTAATTTCCATGGTTTAGTTCCTTCAAGTGTAACAATGTCCACTGATTTGGTTTGAATGAGAGACTGAAGATAGTACTATCACTGAGACTGAAGATAGTACTATCACTGAGACTGAAGATAGTACTATCACTGAGACTGAAGATAGTACTATCACTGAGAATAAAGATAGTACTATCACTGAGACTGAAGATAGTACTATCACTGAGACTAAAGATGGTACTATCACTGAGACTGAAGATAGTACTATCACTGAGAATGAAGATAGCACTATCACTGAGACTGAAGATAGTACTATCACTGAGACTAAAGATAGTACTATCACTGAGACTGAAGATAGTATACTATCACTGAGACTAAAGATAGTACTATCACTGAGACTGAAGATAGTATACTATCACTGAGACTAAAGATAGTACTATCACTGAGACTAAAGCTAGTACTATCACTGAGACTGAAGATAGTACTATCACTGAGACTAAAGATAGTACTATCACTGAGACTAAAGATAGTACTATCACTGAGACTAAAGATAGTACTATCACTGAGACTGAAGATAGTACTATCACTGAGACTGAAGATAATACTATCACTGAGACTGAAGATAGTACTATCACTGAGACTGAAGATAGTACTATCACTGAGACTGAAGATAGTACTATCACATATACTAAAGATAGTACTATCACTGAGACTGAAGATACTACTATCACTGAGACTGAAGGTAGTATTATCACTAAGACTGAAGATAGTACTATCACTGAGACTAAAGATAGTACTATCACTGAGACTAAAGATAGTACTATCACTGAGACTAAAGATAGTAATATCACTGAGACTGAAGATAGTACTATCACTTATACTAAAGATAGTACTATCACTGAGACTGAAGATAGTACTATCACTGAGACTGAAGGTAGTATTATCACTAAGACTGAAGATAGTACTATCACTGAGACTGAAGATAGTACTGTCACTGAGACTGAAGATAGTACTATCACTGAGACTGAAGATAGTACTATCACTGAGACTAAAGATTGTACTATCACTGAGACTATAAATAGTACTGTCACTGAGACTAAAGATTGTACTATCACTGAGACTATAGATAGTACTATCACTGAGACTAAAGATAGTACTATCACTGAGACTAAACATAGTACTATCACGGAGACTGAAGATAGTACTATCACTGAGACTAAAGATAGTACTATCACTGAAACTAAACATAGTACTATCACTGAGACTGAAGATAGTACTATCACTGAGACTAAAGATAGTACTATCACTGAGACTAAAGATAGTACTATCACTGAGACTAAAGATTGTACTATCACTGAGACTAAAGATAGTATTAACACTGAGACTAAAGATTGTACTATCACTGAGACTAAAGATAGTACTATCACTGAGACTAAAGATAGTACTATCACTGAGACTAAAGATAGTACTATCACTGAGACTGAAGATAGTACTATCACTGAGACTGAAGATAGTACTATCACTGAGACTAAAGATTGTAGTATCACTGAGACTAAAGATAGTACTATCACTGAGACTAAAGATAGTACTGTCACTTAGACTAAAGATAGTACTATCACTGAGACTGGAGATAGTACTATCACTTAGACTAAAGATATTACTATAACTGAGACTAAAGATAGTATTATCACTGAGATTAAAGATAGTACTATCACTGAGACTAAAGATAGTACTATCACTGAGACTAAAGATAGTACTATCACTGAGACTAAAGATAGTACTATCACTGAGACTAAAGATAGTACTATCACTGAGACTAAAGATAGTACTATCACTGAGACCAAAGATAGTACTATCTCTGAGACTAAAGATAGTACTGTCACTGAGACTAAAGATAATACTATCACTGAGACTAAAGATAGTACTATCACTGAGACTAAAGATAGTACTATCACTGAGACTGAAGATAGTACTATCACTGAGACTAAAGATAGTACTATCACTGAGACTAAAGATAGTACTATCACTGAGACTAAAGGTAGGCAGAGTACTGCATTGTTTGGGGGTGTACGGTGATATGGACAATTACCCCTTAGTTTGACGATAAGAGGAAAAGAACAGTGACGTGAATGGAATAACATACCTCTTTATTTTCTTCTATTTTATTTATCTAATCTGATACTAAATGTTTTCGTGTGTATATTACTATAGTGCTAAACACTCTATCTATATTCACATCTAGTGATAGACATCAGTGTGACATCTTTGTGATATTCTCTCTCCTGTTCACCCGTTAACAGGTAAAATGTCTCACTAACACCAACAGACAAAGAGAGCCTCTACCAACAGATGAAGTGATAACAACAGCAGAGTAACGGACAACAACTGTTAGCAACTCAGTAACTGTTGGTACAAACCGCTTATACTAACTAATTTTGGGATAAGTGAAAAAATACCTGCATATATCATGGACACAAATCAATTTTACGAGTTGTATAAAGATTTATTATATAATTTTCATTCATTATTACTTACGTATAACTTTTCCCATAATTTTCTGTCTAAGTATACATTAAATTATCACATTTATTAATTTATTAAAGTTCTTTTTTTAATTACCTTGATACTTTTAATCTCATTTTAAAGTATATATATAAACTTAACACACTACATGTTTTACTTCATATAATGAGTGTGCTTCTTCTCCCTCATTTTCTGCTGAGTCATCCTACCGACTTATGCTGTTTGAGGGCCATGTCGCTGTGAAAACGCTGTGCAAAAACGCTCGTGACATTTCCCTAGCTTATCAGTCTTTTTCACATTGGTACAGAACGATAGACTGACTGATGTCAAATGCACCTTAAATGGGGATATTACCGGACACTCACAGTTGTCGGATACTAAATCTTGACTTGCAATAATGTTTGAAGAAGATATGGAAAGTGTTTTGATTTATAGCTTTATAAGTTATTTTAGTTCTTAAAGGTACTTTTAACGTCTGATTCACTTACGAATTGTCTCAGGATTTATAGATGTATTATATCTAGTCTATTTAGTATTTTTATGGATAATTGAATTAATCAATTGTAACATAAAAATTAAGCTATAAAATTAAATTTTACAATATATCCTAATATGATTTCTGATCGAAAGAAAAAAATCACAACATTGGCACTAGATTGGTTATGATGTTAGATTAAAATTGAAGATGGAATAATGAACAATATTTTCTTGAATTTTAGAATTCACCCTTTTTATTTTTCACTTTTTTATACTTATTACCTTCGCAGAATGCGGGAAGGTCATATTTTAGCCGTTGTATATTTATTTATTTTTTTATTTATTCATTATCTTGTTATTCGCTTAACTGAAAAAGTGTTGTACCAAATTGTCTGAAATTTGGTGAAACGATTGGTCAATGTCCAGTGACCTACTGCTACCTGGTTAAAGGTCAAGGTCATGGTCATTTATAACTCAAAAAGTATTAACCATATTGAATGAAACTTGGTGGGACGATTGGTCAATATGCAGGAACCATCTGGTAGAATTTTGGGAGCGATCCGGACAAAGAACAAGGTCATATATAATTGAATAACTCAAAAAGCATTGTGCCATATTGCATGAAACTTGGTGGGACGATTAGTCATTATCCAGTTAGCAGTTAATTAAATTTTAGGAGAGAACAGGTCGAAGCAGTGGCGAAGGTATGCGCTCTACAGAGTGCAAATAATCTAGTTGTCTTATAAACTACAAACATTTGCCGTTTATATTGTGCGATGTGACGGGTCAAAATTTTAGATGCATTAAAAATAGTTAGTTACATCCAAATATATTATGTACATATCAGCATATACAAAATAATATTAAAATATTTATCCTTTTAACTATTATCAGAAATCTGAAAAAAACCTTCAACGTTGAGTTTAAATAACCTATTGTATGAATATTAACATACACTGTACTTCAATTCACTGACTCTTTAAATTCTTCTCTCACATTGTTGTAGCTTACATATTCTTTTTTTTAACTCATTGTTAATATGAGAGACTTATGAAGAGAGTAAGATGGAGCATGGGAAAGTAGTTTGTAAAACATCTCACACTGAAATTATTTATAGTGTTACTGTATGAAAGTCGTATTCAATGATGAAAAAGCATCTATCTACCATGATGAATGATTTGCTGAAAATTCAATCATATTTTACCATAAATTCTAAACGACTATAGTCTATCGCATTTCAATAAAGTTCTGAAATTATACTTTATGATAATATCAGTTCACTTACTGTAATGTACAATAATAGACGATCTATTTATTGTATACTTTGCACTGGTGTCTTGAATTCTTTCAGTGTTGCTATACAATGCCAACAATGACAATAACAATGAGGTAAATAAAGAGTTATTCATTTTACAATAGCATTAGAAGATGCTTATCATTGCAATGAAAAATGATAGAATGTAAAACCTTCGGATATCAGTGAATTTTTCAGAGAAAAGTTCACTTGTGAAGAGAATTATAAGGAGATGGTATTAGTAGAAATGAAGTCTGAACAAGAATAATAGTTAAATTAAAAATGAGCAGTTTCAGACGCCATTTAGCGTCTGAAAGTTGAGTAATTTTCTAAAACGTAGGATGCTTTAAAATGGTATATTACCTCATCATGTATGTAATTAATAAATTTTATGAATAATAAGCGTTTTCAAACTGGAAAATTTCTAATGCTCATGCTCTGTGGAAATTGAAAATTCGACTAAATTCAGAAATATCTTTCAAGTTTAAAAAATATTCAACCTTTATTTTCAAAATTCTAATAAAATTTATGAAAAACAATCATAATTATGAAATCTAATGATGGAAATATAGATTGTGAATTGATTATTAATGGTTAATATTTCAATTTGTACGCAGTTTTCAATTATAACGAAAATATTACTGCAATATGACCATACAAATTGATTAAGCTTAATATATATACCAATTAACTAAACCTTATTATTTGAAATTGCAGTCCACTAAACTAAAATAATATTTCCTCATTCAGACTTTCCCCAAATTTCCTAACCATGTAATTTCCGTAAGTTAGAACACAGAAATTAATTAGAATATAAAATTTCAATTTCTCTCCAAGTCGCTAAAAATGGTTTAAGGTTCGCCAGTAAAATTTAACGAAGAAGAACAGCGCTTGTTATCTTTTATCAGTCAGATAATTAGGAGAGAAACGAAATGAGTGGAAATAGAGAATAAAATAGATAATTAGACGAAAAAGAGAAAAATACAGGATAACGGACCTATCTAACATTTGAGTATAAAGACATCTTTGAAACTAACTAAAGTAATGAGTAATAATATTTACTTTTTATCATATGATCGAACATGTGGAACAGTGCGATAACTCAGAACTTACCATAGAAGAAGCAATCTGCAAATATAGTTTCTCTTAATTTAAAAATAATATATGTGTTGAATAATATTGAAACTTGCAAATCCAACTTCCAATCTTCTATGTCCCCACTAAAATCTACTATGTCCCCACTATAATCTACTATGTCCCCACTATAATCTACTATGTCCCCACTATAATCTACTATGTCCCCACTATAATCTTTTATGTCCCCACTGTAATCTTCTATATCCACACTATAGTCTTCTATGGTTATAGGAAAACTCGCCGCTGGACAACTCGCCGTGCGGGCAACTCGCCGCTAGGACAACTCGCCGCTAGGACAACTCGCCGCTAGGACAACTCGCCGCGTGATTTATGTTTTAACGGCCTATTTATTTATAATATTTTACATATATTGAAAAATATTATAAATTTTAACAAAGATATATTTCAAGAAATACGGTCAGTAGTGATGTCTAACCATATTTGACAAATTCCATTATTTCAATTTATTTATTTTCTTCTTTTTTTTGTCGTATTTATATCTGTTATAGCTATTAATTTAAAATTTAGAAGTGTTTAACGTCTGCTAAAAAAGAAGGGGCTTGTCGTTGACGTCAAAAGGAAATTAAATAAATATTAAAAGTCAGAAAGCAAACTGGCTCCTTGAACCAAGACACAAACCACCAGTCAGTGACATGCTCATGGAGGCAGAATATAGACTTGAATATTGAAAGTCTATTTCATTTGAGGCTATGATCAAAGTTTATGAAAACTAAACGAAATTATTTATATAAATAATAATATTTCAGTAACAAATAACGATTGGTTATTTGTTAACGATTTTTTATATAAATTTCGACGAACTGTTATTCATCACAAACTATCACCGTAACTGTCAGTCAATATTATTCCTCAATATCCTCAGATTATAGTAATTACACACCATTCATCAATATCTAATCCATTGTTTATAATCCAATAGTCATTATGCAATATCCATGCTTTTTTTTAGTATTAATAAAAAGTGTAACAGTTTGACATAGCACACCTGAGCACGTGACCTGCTAGTTAGAGGGTCAGATTGGTGACCTGTCACCTCAGAAATAATTAAAGTAATGAAGTAAAGGACACCAAAAATTTGACAAGATTCTGTACCTTACCAATAAAAATATGCTAATAGATATGCATTAGCAGATATTAATAATATATGAAACTATAATGTACTAGGTAACTAAAATACTAGGTTAAAATTTATTTTTCACCTTCTATATTAGAAAACCAATATACTAGGAGTCAACTAGGTTATTTTTCCTTATTGCCTTCAGAAATAATTACTGGTGTGTATAGCTACTTTTTCACATCCTAAAACCTATTCTATCGATTAATGAAGCCACTTTCCAATCCATTGCCACACTCTACAAACTGGTCATTGTAGTCACTTTTTGTGTCACTCAGTCCTCTTAATAATAACGATCTTTGTTCTTTGTGACTTTTTATCCAATTATTGACCTAAAGGGTTAGTCCTGTTAATTGAACAGTTGTAATTTGGAGTAGAGAGCCTGTATACCTTCATATCTATTCAAAGAGTACTGGAAATAACAATTATATTAAGAAAAACATATAGCTACATCACTTAAATTACAAATTGCAAAATTTCATAAATTAACTGATTCACTTTTCACACTCGAGCTCCAATCCTTAGTTTGGCAGTAAAGGATCTATCTACCACTATAACATTCATTAATAACTGTTAGGTAGAATCAATACTCTATGTCCAAATTTTCTAGGACGATCTGTTATTTCTAAGAACTAAGAAGGTATTTTGATTGTGTAAAACATGCATTTCTTCAATCAGTAAAATGTTAGACTATTATTCAAAACGATCTACCCAAAAGCATCATTAGTGTATACAGTTCTGTATGATTAATTTCCTTATGTTAAAATACTTTCTTCAAATTCTCTAAATAGCGCATAGTGAATCCATTAACATTGCTCATAGAACCACCTCCAATTTCCAAGTTTAAAACTGAAGAAGAACATTAAAAATATGCTCAATCAGCTTATAAGTTTAATGTTTAAAGTTTTAATGTGATGATTAGGGTTGTGACAAAATGCTTTTAAATCTTAAATCTTGAGAATATCATAAACCAAACGAAATAAATGGTTTTTGAATACTGAAATACTGCTGGCTTAGAACGATTCAATACTGTTTAGTTCTCTCTGTCTACAATATTTTCAAGATTTATAATTATAAAAGTTATAAATTACATTAACTTGGTAATTAGTCTTAGAAAGCATGGAAGGATTAATGTATTTACTGTATGCTATTCAGAGAATTTGAAACAAATAACTTATGTTGGAAAATTAATTATGCTGACCTGTGTAGCGTGATGAGTATTTCGATGAGGTTGTAATGAATACTAGTCTGACAATGTGCAGCTTGAAAGAACGCATGCAAAGTAACAAGATATTGTATGTGCTACTTCTGTGTGAAACATAATTACCTATAATGATTCATAATATTACATTCTAGTCTAAATTACCAAAAACTGTACTGACCGAACTGATTACCCCTACTTAATATGATAATGATAGGAAATTACAACTCTCATCAATTGATAGTAACACAATAACTTGATATTCATGGTGAGTAATGGATACTCTTAATCTCCTGTAACTATGATTAATTATGTGATTTATGGTATGGAGAGGTTACTCTGAATCTTCGATAATTATTATTACCGGATTAGATAATTCGACCGTATATATTGAAATTTCATTTAATTCTCTAACTGTTTCACAATATGTTCTTGCTTGTAAATCATTCAGTTTTTAGAAATTATAATTTAACTTTGTTCTAAAAGTTTTGTATAATGTGTATAATGTATAATAAAGTAACAAAAATGTATTTATTATTTATAAACATAACATAATATTAATTAATTATGTTTTTATTTGTTATTTCAATAACATTATATTCATCTGAATATTGTTTAGCATATTGCAAATATAATAAAGCATCAACACCCATATTATATTCTCGATGAAATACCTATTGTATGTAACCGACTGTACAATGTACACTAATTTAATTAACCGACTGTACACTAATTTAACTAACCGACTGTACACTAATTTAACTAACCGACTGTACACTAATTTAACTAACCGACTGTACACTAATTTATTTAACCGACTGTACACTAATTTAATTAACCAACTGTACACTAATTTATTCAACCGACTGTACACTAATGTAATTAACCGACTGTACACTAATTTAATTAATCGACTGTACACTAATTTATTTAACCGACTGTACACTAATTTAATTAACCGACTGTACACTAATTTAACTAACCGACTGTACACTAATTTAATTAACCGACTGTACAATAATTTAATTAACCGACTGTACACTAAAATAATAAACCGAATGTACACTAATTTAACTAACCGACTGTACACTAATTTAATTAACCGACTGTACACTAATTTAATTAACCGACTGTACACTAATTTAATAAACCGACTGTACACTAATTTAATTAACCGACTGTACACTAATTTAATAAACCGACTGTACACTAATTTAATTAACCGACTGCACACTAATTTATTTAACCGACTGTACACTAATTTAATTAACCGACTGTACACTAATTTAATAAACCGACTGTACACTAATTTAATTAACCGACTGTACAGTAATTTAATTAACCGACTGTACACTAATTTAATTAACCGACTGTACACTAATTTAACTAACCGACTGTACACTAATTTAATTAACCGACTGTACACTAATTTAATTAACCGACTGTACACTAATTTAATTAACCGACTGTACACTAATTTAATTAACCGACTGTACACTAATTTAATTAACCGACTGTACACTAATTTAATTAACCGACTGTACACTACTATTCAATCAAATTCTGTTCAATTAAAGCGTCTCTTTAATATTTTCATCTCAGTTTAATGTTTTCAATCACAATAAGAGTCACTGCAGTGTAATAAGCACTTAATTTATTGAAATAAACTCACATTTTATAATGAGAAACAAGAGGTTGCCAGAGCTGTGATTTATAGACAACAACAAAGATAGAGGAACTAGGACACTCACTGTAATCGGAAAGTAGGTCTTAACATAACTAATGAACTAGTGGACTTAAAAAATGTTGATTGACCAAGGTTAACACACACTTCCCAAGTTCGGTGAGTGTCCGAGAACTTAAAAATTAAAATGACTGCATCTATGAGAAGTGGTACAATAATTTATCTTTGGTAATTCACCGAGTACTGTGAGTGTACAATAAAATACTAACTGCGACGCTACCGTAAATTTCTAATAAACTAGTAAAACTGTGGGGGAGACTCGTTCTTCTCAGTTCATTTATCAGAGCACATTGGGTCTAGTTTGTCACAGCAAATTGACTTGCCTTTCAGCTGACGATGTGCTTATGGCGGAGTAATACTAATTTGCATAGCGAGAGAAGTGGAGATAGAATATATTTTTCGAGCCAACTCTCACTTTCCGAGTACAAAAAGTGTTCGAGTAGTGATTTATTCCACTAGGCCTATTGATATCCCTATACAAGTGATAACTTTGCACTCGTTATCTCTCCTTTAGTTCCATTTCTTATCTCACGTTGCACTGATGAACATTTCTCATCTCTAATAACTTTAGACTGAAGCTAATAAGTTTTTTTTTTTTTTTTTTTTTTTTTTTTTTTTTTTTTTTAAAAGGCCCCCTGCCAGAAGAAGCAAACCTTCTTTAAATAATTAAAAAAAAGCTATTATCTTTATTAAGACAATGAACATTAAAAAATGAAAGATAAGCTTCTCTGCTCTACGACCATGGCTCCGACCATCGCCAATGGTAGTGGCCTCCAACCGACTGTGAGGTGCCTATAGCAGGTCACAGGGCAACACCCAAACTGCGGTCATCATACTTCTCCTTGACTGACGTCAGGATACTGAAAGCATTGCCCCTCTGAACTGCCAAACCAACTCTCTGCTCTAACCAAAAGGTCTCTCTCACATCATCAGTGACGTCGGTAATGCGACGGCCGATTTCAGTAAGGAGTGCGCCTGTCGTTTCACCATAGCTACCTGCCGTTTCCACCGCTATGGGTTCGAACCGATATCGAATGCCAAGAGCCACATATTTGCGTCGCTTCCTCCCCTCCGCCTCCTTGGCTGCGCTACCAGATGATAATGCCGAGTCGATCAAGTGAGACGCCGCGTAAGTGTCTACACATGTTGCATCCCAACAAAGACACCTCCCATCTGTAAAAGGGAAGACGGAGATACCATCAGGCCGCTTACCATCACCCCTATCAACCCCCAGAGGCTCAAGCACTGAAGGGATACCAGCCGAAATCAAAGCTCTCCTAATAACATCATTCAGGGCTGTATGTCTCGGATGGCGTCCAGCACTGTAGCGACATGATAGACCGTGAAGTCCCCTTGAATCCACCCTCTGGCCACATCGGCACACGTGTGGCTCACAGATGTCCGCACCAACACGTAGCGCAATCGCAACCCGAAAAGACTCTGCGTCGAGTAGCGTTCCAAGTGTAGGAACTGGAAGCGCATGTAACCAAAGTCCGCTCTCTCTACATGCAGATGCCAGCAGACGTGCCCTAGACAATTGATCAGCCTCCTCGAGCAGTCTGGCCACAGTGGCTACCGACTTAGGGTCATCCCATGACCTCTGCCGACTCTCATTAGCTCCCTCAGCTAAGGCTAAACCCTCACTTTGCCATTTCTCCACTGCTGCTCCAAGCTCTCGGTCATCCCCAATCTGTGTTCTGCACAGAATGGATCTAACCAAATCCTCGGTAGCATGAAGGGAAGAAATGAATGCGGGTAGCGCAATGTCCTTAGACATTCTGATTCCTAACCCCCCAAACCGTACGGGCAACGATGCCTGCACAAGTGAGTCTCCCTCAAACTTAACGTTGGTAACCATCGAAAGGGCTGATACAATGACCCTGTCGAACTGTGAAATATCCTCACTATTCCTGTAAGCTGGTGAAGCACGTAGGATATATTGGAGCTTAGGCAAGGCAAAACAGTTCTTGAGCAAAGCAAAAGCTTGATGGTTCTCAATCAGTTTCAACCTTGACGAAAGCCTCTCCAAATCCTCCCTCTTCTCAGCAACAGCTGCTGGTATGCCCCTCTCCATGAGTGGTGCTCCCAGCAAGCTTAAATCTTCCACTGGAACGACCCTCAATCCTGGCATCAACCCCTCGAATAGATTCCTCGTAATTATTGATTCTTCCTCAGAATGATTCAGCAAAATCAGTTCACACTTCTCTCGGTTGATATCCAGTCCCACTTCAGCAAGGTCATTGATTAGACGCTGCAAACAAGTGAACACCTTTTCAGGTGAATCTCCGATTGTCCCGTCATCGAGATACCAGACATTCAACTCAGTGTCCACCCTTCGCGTTATCTCATCAATTCCCAAAGAGAAGAGAGATGGACCGAAAGGGTCGCCCTGCTGTAAACCCGTAGCGGATACGAGGTTCGTCCCCCCATAAAAAAGTGTTGTTGGACCAGAATAAGCCTGCCAAATCAGTCTATAAAGCCCCTGAGTCCTTTGTTTAGCCGCATTCAGGAACACATCTCGTCGCAGGCTATTGAAAGCATTGGCCATGTCAATCTTGAAAATAACCTTTTTACCTTCTAACCCAAGATATCTGCGAGTGGCATGAGCTGCCGCTTCGCAGCCACCTCGAGTTGAAACCCCTAACTGTATAGGGCGTTGTTGTGTCCTGACTATGATTTTAACACTCACTGGAGAGTTATCTTAGTACAGAGATAAGAGATAAGCACTGATAGCAGAGAGGTGATAATGGAGAGTAAATATATTGTCATCTTCTTTATTAATTAGGAGTAATGAAAATGTTCAGTAATTGTTTGTTTATTTATATTTTATAAATAGGGTTCCACAGGGTTGAGTACAAGGTACTTATTATTCATAATATATATATTTAGAAACAATCACACTTACATAGAGCCCTTTCGTCTGTTTCTTTAATTTTACTTTTGTATCATTTTATTGAAATATATTATTATCATTATCTATTTTTGAACATATGCTTCTTTTAATTTTGTACCTAATACACATTTACCTCAGATTCATCATTTCTATATTAATTCAGTTGGTACTTAATTTTGAAGGTTATTACCACCTATAGTCTATTCCTCATTTTCCTATCCATGATATTTGATGGGAAAGTTTTGCTCAATTCAAACCTCTCCGTGTGTTCATTCACGCTTCGAGACCTCAACAAATTTGCGATGCGATCAATTTAAATAACCTCTTTGAATTGCTCATCTGAACAAAGAAAAAAGAGTTTGTTATGATTGGTTAATCGGATTATACCAAAAGTGGCAATAGTGGTGATATTATTTATTAAAGTATTACAAGAATGATATGATTTAATAGATAATATTTAGAAGTGTCAAGTTTATATACGATCTTTAAACGGATGTTTAAACAATTATCCGTTCTAAAGGACATGCAACTCTTACAACGATCTCTTTAAAAAATTATATGGTTTACCAAATATTGTATTCGTCTACCATGTATCTAGTCATACATTGGTTATATGGATAAGTATTACAATTTACAATCACCAGTTAAATTAATGTTCTGTTTTTAAGATTTTAGTAATGTGATTTTTTTACCCTTTTCCAATACATTTTCTTTGAGTAGAAAAGTCCTACACATATTTTATTTTATTTTTATTCAATAATAATCTGAAATTTGTCACATTCACAATAGTGTTACTTTGAAATGCTGTTAAAGAAAACTTATATATTTTAAAACAAAAACTCAACTAATTATGTGACCTTACAGCAAGCACTAGATTCGTATAACGACCTATTTTTCAGGTACATATTCTGTTGTTAATCTTACGAGTTTTACATGTATGTCAATTATTATTTTTCTGCCTGTTTTTTGGTTATTTGTGGTATTCATTTGATAAATTGTTAAGACGCTTGAAAATGACATACAAATTTTCATTGTTGGAAATATAAAACCAAGTGCACAAAAATATATTAAATGAAAGAATCAAGTTATTAGGTTCAAATCAACAAATTAATATGCTGATTTCATCTACACTAGAATCTATTCTATCAAATTCAATCAACATCACCATATAAGCTAAGCAATTTATTCCTGTGTTAGCTATTTAACCTGTTGCTTATTCTCCATATTTACAATGTGACTCTCTACCCGCTGTACTATTTATTTTCTCTGAGGCCTATCTCCTCTGGCTATTGTACTCGTCCGTCAAGACATCATTAGCCAGTGTTAGAAGGTGCCAAGACACTCTCATACAGTGTTAGGTTTCACACACTTAGAGAAGTTACAGGTTTGTAATGACACGTTGCAGTGAATCAATCATGGTGTGGATATTCCAAATCATTGTTATAAAATCAACAACCGTTCCTTAGAAGATAAAAAATACATAATGGGAATATTTTTCTAAGCAATATCTATATAGGAAGGCTTTATTAACTGCTAATATTTTCCATATTATAAACAGAAGTTTTAATATACCCAAGGTGTTCAAAAACAAACAGTATGACGCCCATTTCTCTACCCGTTAATATACATATTGCTGTGGTAAGCATCTCGTCACGATATCTCAGCAATTATTAGACTATAGGTATGACTTACAGGTGTGTACATTGAGTTAAAAAGGTGTTGGTAGGTGAGACTAATTTGCAAACCTAACACTTTATGCTAACGAGAAAATTGATCCGGTGATTAGCACACATTTGTTGGTTTTACATTATAATAACTATGAATATTTACAACAGAAATGAGCAACAACTGATGTGTTATGCATGAGATTTGAGGCTGTGTTTGCATAGCCACATATTTGTAAATAACTAATCCTACAGTTGATTCTTATATCTGATAATATGCTCCTGATTCCCTTTATCAAACCAGTTCTAATTCACAGTGTATCTGTTGGTTGGTTAGTTACGATAGAACTCCATGACTAAAGTAATTGTCAGGATAACAAAAATCCGGATAACAGAATAAATATTAATAAAAAATCCATGATATGATAAATTCGGGAGTCAAATAATTCGGGAAATAAATAATCTTAGATACAAAAAATGTGGGACTTCCAAAAAATGCCGGATTTCGAAATAATTTCGAAATTTATGAAAATGGGGTATTTCAAAGAAATGCAGGTTTTGAAAGAAATGCGGTATTTCAAAAAATACGAGATTTCAAAAAGTATGTAGGTAGGAATATATAAAAAAAATTATAACAAAAAAATCCATGCGAATATTTTCGTCAATTCCGAATAGAAAAAAAAACTTTTTATTAATCCGATAATTAAAAAAAACAGCCTGTCATTTTCGACGATTAACTCACTAGTAATGTCCAAATTATAGTGAGGACAAATAGTAAAGTGAGATGAATTACTACTCAATCAACCATATCCCCACTATAATCTCCTAAGAACCCGAGACTATATTAGTAAATAGTATATAGAAAATATTATCAACTCACGAAATTTCAAAGAGAGAAATCATGAACTTAATTTAAATTTTCTTGCTTTAGAAGTAGATAAGAATGATATTCATTTTTATTAACAACCACTAAAACTTTAACAATCAATTCTATCTACAAAATTTATTTGAAGGAAATTGAATTTTCTTGATAAACTTTATTTATAAAGACCGGTTCTCTTATGTTCAAACGTTTTCTAATACACAAGTCAGTATCCGAGTATAACGTCACAAATAAAATGCATTAAATAAAATGCATTTTGGTCACTTTGAATCCTAGGAATTCTGAAAGGTACCATTATGATATTTAATTGAAACTATATTTTTTTATGACTAGTGAGAACTCTTCCCATGTCAACAGTAGCGCCATTATCTCTGTTTAACCACAGCATCTCAACCCAAACTACGAAGTCAGTCCGAAGGCACTGGGAGTCACTTGATCCAAATTGTTGGAGGTGTTAGAGTAGCCCCGAGAGTGAAGAATCCCACTGAAGTATCACATGTATTCACTCTACCGGGCTTCTACACAGTAAACCAGCGCTAATTTGTTGCAAATGTTAGAGTGGTGAAGGTTTATGATGTCACGAGATTGCAAATGAATCTAAACATTTCTGAATGTTGAATTCCGGTATGTATTGAGCTTATTTTATTGTAATGTTCATAAATTTAGACACTATTCGAAATAAATAACTAATTAGGGACTATAATAAATAATAAATACTACAATAACCTGTCTATCAGGTGTCTCTTTCACAACTTTGGTGTTATAGAAAATAAATTAAGTCTGCTAAGTCTGCTAATGATGGTGTGAAATGGTAATAACAACTTTATAATTATTATAGGATTTCTTTTAGTACAACTGTATAAACATTGATAGACAGTGGAGAAAACAATTGCATTTCTCACATAATTATAAACTCTGAACATTGTTTAACATTTAAATGGTTCTATTTTGAAATGTACAGTTGAACATTATTTAATTGCAAAATAACAAATAATATCTTTTAACTCGGATAGATCACTAATGAGTTTAGTATTACTAATCAGGTGTGTGCATGGTTTCCTTTTCCAGGAGAAGAAAAAGAAATTATACCACAGGTGGGAAGGACATTTTCTGAGGCTGAGAAACAGAACTGTTAGGCAAACAGAAACAAACAGAAATCGTCAAGAGCAAACAAGTTATGTAAGACTCGTTATTCACATTAGCCCTCTCCTTTATAAATTGGGTGACAGGTAAATTGCCCAAGGTAGCATCTTTCTCACTTACCTCCATGACTACATGCCATCAAAACACAAAAACTCAACAAAAATTAGAAGAATTAGTCGATGTGAAAATAAAGGACAGAATGCATATTTGGAAATATATGTTAATAAAGTAACATGTAATTATTTGATAACAAACCCTAAATAATTAACATCTGTACTCTTATTATAAATTGATAAATACTTTGAGTTATTCTTATTTACTTTTTACTCACAGAAAGTTTATTCGAAAGTAATAATTTATTGGTTGTAAGAAATTGTTAACATCAACTTCAACAGAATGGAATTGTACATCTGAAGGTGGATTACGTGCACTCGGTAGAGCGCACATCTTCGCTGCCGCTTATTAATGACCTTGACCTCAACATTTTACCTGTTCGCTCCCAAAATCTAATAAACTAGTAACTGGTTAATGACCAGTCGTTCCACCAAGTTTCATGCCATATGGTTGAATACTTTTTGTGTTATTGATTCAAAAGTGATTTTGACAATGATTTTTGACCGGATTGCTCTCAAAATTCTACCAGATAGTTCCTAGACAACGCATACCCCACTAAATTTCAGGTATTCAACTCTTATTGAGTTGTTAAATTATAAATGACCGGAACCTTGATCTTTGACCTTCGACAAGATCGCTTCCAAATTCTAACAAAATGGTCCCTGGTTATTTACCAATCGTTTCACCATGTTTCAGGTAATTTGTTCAATACTTTTTCAGTTATGCTAATAACAAGATGATAAATAAATATTTAAAAACCGTCTAAAATATAACCTTCCACACTCTGCGAAGGTATAAATGATGGTCTCTTTTACCAAATAAACACAGCTTCTGTTTAACGAAAAGTTAAAATGTAAATTAATCAATTTATTACTTGAGTTATACAATAATCAACATCAAGAGTTATTCAAATGATAGTAATTAAAAAAATGATACAGTTCACAATTGCTAAGCAACATGGAGTACAGTTTATTATTCATCTTCAAGAGGGTATAATTAAAATATCAATGTTGAAATCATATAGATTCCAAGTTTTTCAATAACAAATGTGTAGTTGCCCACTATTTTATAAGATATAGAAAATAATTCACTATATCTCCCTGTTTAACATCTATTATACTTTTTTATTTAAATTATTCAAGTCAATTACACCCTCAAATAATCTACAGTAACAACTCAAGCCCACAGCAAGAGAGTTCAAAGTATCCACTTTATTTATTCACTATCCAAGAGAAAAGTGAGCGGTGTAGTTGATTTGGTAACTTGCTATGACAGCTGCATTGCCCAGTGCCTGCATTGCAATTTTTATAACATTCTCTGACGTTAAGAGCTCTCTAACTGCATTGAGTGAATAAAAAAGAGGCCGAAAGGCTCAATCGATATCGGTACCTCAACATAAGTGACCAGGACAGCAATAAAGTGGAAAAGTGATTTAAGTTACTTTTTCTATTATATACAGTATGGGCCACAAATATGTTTCCGCTTTTTCAAATACTTGTAAATCGTTAGCCAATGAACTAAAATCTGTATCCTGGTCTCTTTTTCACCTCCTGTTATTGTACTATCAACAGGTAAAAACAATTTCGAACTGAAGGACATAGTTTAAGAACAGGTAAGCAAAGAGTGAGGGTGATTATTTTTGTCATTGCGCGAAGATTATTCTTAGAGCTAACTCTGTGATTTTACTTACTGAAAGTGCAGTGAATAAAATGAATGAAAATATAATGGTAAACATTATAATACAGGGTGCGTTCACTTCTTCCTTGGAAACTATTTGGAAATAGAACAACTTCAGTGACATTTTGATCTCATCGAAGTTTTCACTCTGAATATTCGTTCTTCGCTTGTTCATTGCATGGTTAAGACCCGCTTCACACTTGCATTTTTATCAGCGTGGAAAAAAGCTCTTCATAAAATGTGTTCACACATGCGTTTTTTAATCGCTGAAGTAAAAATTGAATGTGATTTTTCCATCAAAGATAAAAAAAAAACGCAAGTGTAAAAACTTTTTAGAAGAGCTTATTCCGCGGTGTCGAAAAAGCATGTTTGAAACGGGCCTTACAGAAAAAGTATTTTATATCATATTTTCTAATCTCTGAAAGTGCTTCGCAATTCGAAAATATTTATCTTTGTATAGCCTCATTTATATAAAGCTCACAAAATGTCAGACAAAAAAAAATATTAAGCAAAAAACAATTTCTCCTCCCATCCCTGACCCAGCAATCTAAAAGTCGTTTCTAGTCACCTATAAATGTGACTTTCATGACACTTTATTCGTATCAAATAAACATAAAGAGCCGTTAATAAATAATAATTACTTGCTACTTTATTCTCAATTAATGTACACTAAATTATGATAAATGTGTCTGTATCTTCTATTTCATAAATTAATTTATTTTTATTCAATTCAAAAGATATGAATTCTTTCCATTGGAATATTTTTTTACATATTCTTCCCCTCAAAGGAAAAAGAATGAAGTATTGTTGTGACATCTAGAAATAATGTCTCCATTTCCTCTCCTCTGGTAGGCCTATGCTGTGTCTCTGTAGGCCTACTGACGGAGGCGTACGCTCACACTGACATAAAAAGGGTAAAACGGATTGAGGAAACCGGATGAGATATTTCACAATGAAAGAGAACAATAATTACTAAGCTTTATGTTGCGGCCCGCTATGAGCACAGCCTAAAAAAAACTAGTAATTGTTATTGCTCTTCGTGGTCAAAATCATATTACTTACGGAACAATGGCAATGATTGAAATTTTAAAGTTTCAAGAGAAAATAATTTGATTAATAAAAAAAACTTTTCAAGTCAGGGTAAGTTCTGATGAATCAGATGATTCAACATTTTCGATCATGCAAGAATTTTTGTATTAAACTATTATTAAATTTGCTATCCATGACACCAGTAGGATTAGATATCATGGATTATAAAAAATATCCTTGATTCCTAAAAACTCTTAGGCAGGTGAAGCTCTTACATCAGACGATTTTCGAACGTACCCCCCAACACAGAAAAAAATTTGTTCGTTCTACCAGACTGCAGATCGCTACAACGACCTTTTTAAATTATATTGTTTAACATATTTTTTTTTATCTTACTATCAAGTACCTAGTCAATCATTTATTATATTATATTCAAATATAACTTTTCAATATTAGTTAGAATACTTACAGTTATACCTACTGTATTATTTTGTGCATTTATATAAGTAAGTTATTAAAATATTATAAGATATTCACTAAAATTTTCCTTTTATACTGATTCGAAAATGTTTATTTTCATTAAAGTTTCTTAGAAAACTGACAAAGTTCCAATCCCCAAATGATCTAATAAGGGTAACATTACAACGAATGCTGGTAGCATAGTGGACACTTTTCCGGTACATGTACTGGGCGTTGTACGAGCTTTACTTGTAGTTCATTTTCCAAGAGATTACTATTGTGGAGCAATGAAAAAGTATCGGTATTTTCCCTCAATCTTCAATGTCCCACAATACCAATCACCTCACAACGTTCAAAATTGTTATAGTAATTATTGATTTCGTTGGTCAATCTGGTCAATAGTCCATCAGTCCGATAGTCAATCTGCTTAATAGTTTATTAGTCTATTAGTAAACCTGGTTAGTAGTCTATCAGTCCATTAGTGAATCTTGTCAATAGTCTATTGGTGAGTTGGTAAATCTGGTCAATAGTCTCTTTGTCCATTAGTCAATCTGGTCAATAGTCTATCAGACCATTAGTCAATCTGGTCAATAGTCTATCAGTCCATTAGTAAATCTGGTCAATAGTCTATCAGTCCATTAGTAAATCTGGTCAATAGTCTATCAGTCCATTAGACAATCTGGTCAATAGTCTATCAGTCCATTAGTCAATCTGGTCAATAGTCTATCAGTCCATTAGTCAATCTGGTCAATAGTCTATCAGTCCATTAGTCAATCTGGTCAATAGTCTATCACTCCATTAGTCAATAGTCTATCTGTTTGTTGGTAAATCTGGTCACTAAATGGTCAGTCCGTAGGCTAATCCTTTTCGTAATTTATTTAACGTTATTTCTCCACCAAAATATTAACTTTAGATCTCCTTTTGTTTGTATCGAATATTGTGTTAGTTCGCCATTCGATACACTGTATCTTTGGTAGATACCTCCTTGAGAGAAAACAGATACACGCCGCTACCAATCATCCGTAAACTTCTATTATCTAAACAAGAAAAAGAACAGGATGAGGCAGTCAAAACAATGCACGTTTTAAAAATTTATTGAAAAGATACTTCTACTTTTATAAAATTTAGATGATGAAATAATTCTATTTCAGTTTCTAGTTAGTCAATCCAGGTGTCAATCCCCTCTTTGTTGGTCATTAGCAGCTATACAGGTGTAATTCACGGTCCGGTGACCATAGGCAGAAACACATGACCGTTCGGATTATATACAGAGACTAGGTTATAAAAAGGGAAATAATCTCAGTATGAAGTACCGAAATGAAGATCCCTGGTTATCAGTTCTTTATTAGTGATTTCAATAGCATAAATAAATGATTCGACAAAAATTCAATCGTAATTAATAATTAATTCGTTAATTACAGCCAACAATTACTGACGATAAGGTCAGAAATTATTATATTTTACAGTGAAATATAATTAATATCTACCGTATTCAACAAATTTAATTGAAAAATTCAGTCAATCTGTATATGAATTAGCTATTGTTTTTTTCAATATTTCAAATTTTTTTTACTACCATTCATGAATAACTATAATATCTTGAAAAAATCTTGGGTCTTACTATATTTATTTCAAAGAACAAAGTAATTTTAAAGAAAAAAAATAAATGACACATGAAATTATTCAATATTTTAAAGTGATATAATCGCATAATATAAAGTATATCAAATCTTTTGAAAAGTTAAGAATATTTCCACTCGTTTGGCTAGATAGTAGATGCTTTCTATTAACCTATTTGATATGTTATTTTCACATCAAGATACAATGATGTATATGGCGTTTTCATAAGCCATCTACATATTGATTTTCTGCACCTGCTATTACAAGTTCAAATCCCACTGGATAATTCCACTCAAACTGACAGTTAATAAAACCTTTCAATATCTCTTCTAAAAAAATGAATACATTCTACTCTAGAAACATGGATTCAATCAGTATTACCGAAATGTAAAAGTGAAATTTGTTCATATTTTTTAAACATCAGAAAACATATAGTCTTCTGTTCGAAAGTTATATTATTACGGTTGTAACAATATGCGTTTTAAATCATAGATCTTATGAAGTTATGAATATCATATACGAAACGAAATGAAATGGTATCGAATACTATATACCGCTGGTTTTGAACGATTGAATAGTCTTTAATTCAATCCGTATATAACATTTTCAGGATCTAGGATTTTAAACGCATATTGTCACAAGTCTAGTTATAATATATGACAGAAGAATAATCTACATATATACGATAATGAATGACTTGGCGAAAATACAATCGTCCTCTATTAAAAATTTGAAACAATATTCGTCGGACATTTTCCACGATTATGCATAAATTTTGATACTTCATGATAAAACACTATCTAATTTGTTGAAATGTGAAATAATTTTTTTTTACAATCTGCCATTTTTCAGTTACATGTGGGAAAAGTACTCAAAGACCACCACATAGAAAGGTCGGGCATCCCATAAATAGGACACAAATTATCATGGGACTAAACAAAAATTAAGTATTATTACTCCTATTAATTAACTTGCAAATTTACACAACAACCAGTAACTTGAGAGTTGAGACTTGTCTACTTATTTTAATTAAATATATATTTATTACCTTCGCAGAATGCAGGAAGGTCATATTTTCATCGGACTTTATTTATTTATTTATTTATTTATTTATCATCTTGTTATTCGCTTAACTGAAAAAGTGTTCAACCAAATTGCCTACAATTTGGTGAAACGATTGATCCATGTCCAGTGACTTGCTGCTAGAAATTTGGGAGTGACCCGGTCAAAGGTCAATGTCATGATCTCTTGTAACTCAAAAAGTATTGAACCATATTGCATGAAACTTAGTGGGACGATTGGCCACTATGCAGGAACCATTTTGATAGATTTTAGGAGTGATCAGGTCAAAGTTCAAAGATCAAGGTCAAGGCCATTTGTAATTCGTAATTTGAAAAGTATTCAACCAAATTGTTTGAAATTTGATGGTGCAATTGGTCAATGTCCAGGAACCATCTGTCAGAATTTTGGGAGCGGACCGAACAAAGGTTAAGGTCAAGGTCATTTATAACTCAATAACTCAAAAAGTATTGAATCATATTGCATGAAACTTGGAGGGACGATTGTTTTTTATCCAGTTAGCAGTTCATTAAATTTTGGGAGAGAACGGGTCAAAACGGCGGCAAAGGTATACGCTCTACCGAGTGCACATAATTTAGTTTCTTATATTGCACCTGATAATTCGGTACGTATCATAATTTATGAATTCTTATTTTCTTGTAAGCTATTACATCAATTAATATTTTTGGTTATTTTCCAAAAAAAAAGTGTATCACTATTTGAAAATAATTTTTCCAGGGTACAGGAACATAACGGTGACGTGACCACCGGGTGACTGGAAATGGCGACTTTTACCAAACTTTGAATTATGGAACTATCTACTTAAACTTAGTCGCTTCTGAATTTAATTTTTTTCTTATCAATTACTAACTATAGGCATTAGTTAAATTGTATTTATGTTTTTTTTATTCCTTTATTGTCATTCATAGAAACTACAGTTTAGCAGTTAACTAGCACTGGCTTATGCTGCTAGGTATAAAACATACCTGAACTATATCTATATATTCAATTTTCACTTTTCTCTTACATGAAACCCTTATAAAATGACTTTAAAATTATCGATATCAACATGCAAATACGAGGATTATGAGCCACGTACCAGAAACAAGAAATGTGTGGTTTTGGTGACATCATATTTTTGAATCATCTACTAGTTATTATATCCGTTAAGTTCCTGTACCCTGAATTTTTCATATCAGAATATTGAAGGAAAACAAAATTTGATGAGTATCAAATTTTTTTTGATAAATAGGGATTGGAATGATAAAAAAAAACATAATTAACCTATTTATTAATTTTGTGCATTGATATAATGTTTATATATACAATATATAGAATCATCCTATTTAGAAATATTAAAAAACTAATTAAAAATAATGAAGAGATTAAAATCCTAAACCTAATTGAAAATATATATATTACTATTATTAAAACACACTTTATACAATCTTCGAATTCAGAGAGTATCATGTAAGATATTTCTCTAATATTCTCTACTATTTACAAAAGTGAAAGACAATGGTCTGTGAGATACATAGGGAAACAAAAAAAAATGATCTCCAATAATTGTGTTATAGGTTCAGGGTGGCCCAGTCAATTTTGAACCGGTAAAGGTTTAAATTAAAGTCAATAAATAAACTCAAAAATCTAATAGAGATAAATTGTGTTGCATTTAATAACACACATGAGTTATTCAATATATCCTCCTTTATGTATTCAAATCTGGCAGAGACGAAGAATCATATGACCACATTTCTAAGGCGTACAGTTTCGACATGGATTAACGCCTAAAAGGACAGTTTTTGCTGAGGACAACAGCACTTGAATGGGAAGTAGTTCATGGTCCATTTTGGAGCGGAAAATATTCTTTATTTCCCATTGGACATTGGTTGCCCTGCATCAAAAAATAGCAAACGTTTGAGAGGAAGTTGATGTTGAAGGTGTGCAAGCCAAAGCTGATTTCTCGTGGAAGAGAAAAGAATGACTAACTCTTTTACGTTTTAAATACATATATAATATCTTTACGAAAAACTTTCAACTGTTGATGTGTCGATTTCTCGATGTTTGTTCATTACATTCGTTTTGAATTATATATGATAAGGCACAATGAATGACATTATATTCTACACCAAACACAGAGGAGATCTTAGAAGATTATAGCAAACTGGTAATCTACTTTCTCTGGCTTGACACAGAACATCCGAAAGGAAATCAGAAAAATTTAGTTCTTATACAACTAAAATCTATTCACAAAATCACAACGACAGCTTCGATGAAATGTACAGAGATACAAAATTCTAATACACCTTTAAACTATAAATTAAACAAACAAACTATTGACTTAGATAAATGTTATTAATTAATTAATTATATAGTAGGGATTTAACGTCAACTACAAAACCGGAGGCCATATCGCAGACGTTAAATAAAATAAAATTTCATGGACTGGAAGAAACAGTCAGAAAGAAATTTGGCTCCATGAACAAAGTCACCTACCAAATGTCGGTGATAATGCTCTTGGATACAGAAAAGCTACTCTGACAAAAACGGCAAGCAACGGGGCCCGCACTCACAGATGAAAGAGAAAAATGAAGAGGCGACCGAAATCACGGATAGAATTTGAAAAATACACTTAACTATCAAAATATTTAGAATATATCATTTATGTGTTTATTTTTGACATCCATGCTGCTTCAGTTATCAGATTGTGCAGATTGGGAAAAAGAGACAGAATCCTACTTAATTTTAGAATAAGAAAACAAGATTTATAAATGAATTATATTAAATATTAGATTTATTAGGTTTGATCGGTTTTTTAGTTATTTTCACTAGTAAATTGGTATATAATTTTATAATGGGTACATCAATTGCTAGTAAATTAAAGAGAACATTGACTTATACTAAAACCTTCTATCTTGAGTCAGAATAAATTATGTGATTAATACAATGAAAGAAAATTGATAAAATAATTGTTAAATATTGACGTGAAATAAAAACAGAATTGAAGAAAGTAATACAAATTAAAAATCTTTCCCTGAAGATAGAAAGAAAAATATTTCTAATCTGAAAATGTTAATTTGTCAATAATTATCGGAAAACATCAATATTGTACAATAAAATATAACTTAACAAAAAATCGCATAGTAAATCATACAAAACGAAAACAAACATAAAAAAATACTGATTTAACGGCAAAAAATTTAATGGTTTTTGGTGTGGGATTTCAAGACAAGTTGATTTGAGATCAAAAAATGAAACTAAGATAAAGAAATACATTGAGCGATTCTATAAAATGGCATCACAGTCACAGCTTCTTTGACTTATCATCTAAGATAAGTGATAGCTTAGAGCATTCACAGCTTTTCTAGCTTACAATAAGCTACTTGCTAGCTGCTTGAGAGACTGTAGGTACTCTTTAGGTCTCAACGGTGTGGTGTAATTTTTCCATACGATGAGAGTTAGCAGGGAAACTCCTAACACTTTACACAATGTTCTGGAGAAAGAGGGACTGGAGACCACAGCGAGAACATCATTGTCTGGTCTGTAGGTCTGGAAAAGAGAAGAGGAATGGTCATGATGTTGGTTGTAAAGTTTGCCTAATTTAGTGTTATATATCCAAACATGTGTATTGTAGAATTGTTGTTGACGACATTGTCTTTCTATTGTTATAAATAAATCTTTCTAACTATTGAATATTTATAATATTTTAATCAGTACTGTTGAATACTCACTTGTTGCAACTCTCCGTAGTTATCAGCCATTGCCCTCAAACAAATACCAATGCGAATGAGATCATCAACATTGGGTTTATTCTCATCTTCAGCTCCTTCCTCTTCATTCTCCTCTTCTTCAACCTCCTCCTCTTCTGGAGGATTGGGTGTGTGGGGCACCTCCCAAACCAGGGGGTATTTACTCCTCTCCGCCAACGACAACTCCCCCAGTTCTCTCCCAATATCTTTCTCTTCATCTCTGTCGAGTGAATACGAAGCGTTGGTGGGTAACTTTCTTTCGATTGTCCGAATGTGGTCCACAACCTCCTCTACTCCAGTGACGTCATCGGTTGAAGTCACTTCCTCGCTTTTCTTTTCTTCTTTCAGCAAATCAGAACAAAGGTCAGGTGTGAGGTGTGACGTGACTGGTAAGGAGATGGATCTTCTGTGGCACGGACTAACAGCTGCACTGACATCTTTGGAAAAAGTACCATCAGTTTGACTAAGATTTTGATGAGAAGTGAACATGAGTCCGTCAATAACATCAGGCGAACTTTCTGTAGCACACGACTGTTTTTTCGGTGACAGAGGAAGACTTGAAGTATGACATGCGAGTGTTCGTAGCTCTGGCTCAGACAAAACACAAATTGTGGCGAGTTTGTCAGTAAGTTCGCAGGTCCATTTGGTTCCTTTAGTTAATTTGTGTCTGAGGAGATCAGGTGAATTGCAACCTGAAAAAAAAACTAACATTAACTAAAATTTATAAAATAGCAGAATAAAATCAAAGAGTAGAATTTACTGAAATAAAGCACCGAAGTGTTCAAGACTACTGACTAATCAGAGAGCTGTGAGTTCATACGTACGTGTGTGTTTAGGTGTGTCTGTTAGTGTGTACGTTTACCTCGTAGTAAAAGTTGTAGTAAAGTGAGTGTAGTACGACAGAGGGAGCCACGATACGAGATAACAAAACTACTGATAACATTGTTATTCGAAATGTTTTAAAGTGTTTAATCAAATTTGTAATTTGATAATTAGTAAAAGTTGTTGTGTTATTAGTACTAATTATTTAAATTTTAACATATAAGATGCATTTTAATCGATAGGTAAGATTGATTCCACGCTATTTTTGTTACTTTTTTTAGATATTTATCAGACTTCTTTATCGATCATTTATAAATGATTGGAAGGTTAATAATATAATGACAGCTTTTTATTCTTAAAATAATAAATATAAAAAAAAAATTCGATTAACAATTCCCTCAAATTACTGGAACAGAAAAATTTCAAATTTTAGAAATCATGTGATAAAATATTATGAATTTTGAATTACTTTTTCCATTTTCTACACACTTCGATAAATGAAGGTTGTAAATTATTTTGTGTACAGGTGCATCATCGTACAATATTAATTACTGGCGTAAAAAACAGAAAAGTTACATGGAAAGTGAAAGAAAATGAAATTTTAAAAACTAAATTTTAATATTGAAACGAATGGAAAGAATTCCTAACTGAATCTTTTCCAATTTCTTTTCGCAAGTATGAAATTAAATTTTCTGATATATCTCTTCTTTTCGAGTTCATTATAACTCAAAAAGTGTGTTTTCAATTATTTGTTCACCTTCAATCGCCTTTTTTTTGTATAACTTTCACAATTTTACCTCAAAATTTATCTCTCTAGGCTGACTAATTTCCTATACGACGTAGGTAACATAATTAAAAAAATAAAATACTATTAATACCGGATTTAGTAAATAAATATATGATAATTTCAACTTAGATGTTTCAAAAAATGTTCCACGAGCGATATATGGAATGTTTTAAAAATTATTTAAATCAAAGTTTTTAAAGTAATGATTGGAATAACATAATTTTCCAATTTTTCATACACCGAAAATGATTTTTTTATCTATTAATTAAAATCCTGAGAAAAAAGTCGAATTTTCCAAAACTCACTTGTGTTGTAGTTATTCCTTGTCTGAGAAACAAATCCCAGCCCCAAATTGTCACATTTTGCACAAAAACAGTTTTCAGAAGTGAAGTCCGGAGCACCAAAAGGCATGGCACAAACATTCACAAGACTCAGCAGAACAGACATCTTCAAAATAACAACAATAATTCACTGTGAAGAACATCCAGAGGGAGAGACAGTCACAGACAACCTTTCGCTAGAGAGTCTCCAACACAACTGAGTCACTGATAAACAGAGTAAGAACTGAGTGACCTGACATGATTCTGATTACAAAAGTGATGTTACTCTTTATCTGCTGACATCTGGCAACTGAAACCATGCAACAAAATATATTACATTCTATTTTTTTTTCACAGATGAAGTTGATTGAATAGAAAGAATTAGCATCTAATTTATTGAAATATGAACATACAAAACTCGCATCGCGCCCTCGAAATAATATAGACAATTATTTATTTAATGGCTAATTGGCAACTCCACCAAAATGGGCGGAGTCTGACACGTGTTCTCCCGCCACAATTGGCGTAAGTGTACCAATTTTTATTATTTATACAGTTCACAATATCTTAAACTTGTTGTAATTATTTAAAATAGTATGAAAATAGGTTCACATTTTGTACTTGTTGATTTATTGATTTAATAAGTAAAAGCTTTGTAATTTTTTCATAGTTATTTCATTGTTAAAAGTTCTTTTTCAGACTAAAGGAAGAATTAGGCGTATAATACTTAAGTATATTTCAGCTAAAGTCCAGCAAAATAAATCTGAAAATATTATAAAATTGATTCATTGAAACAGCTTTTTTTCAGTTTCTAGAATTTTTTGTTTTTTATATCTTGTAAAGATATTATTTCTATTGAAAGACACTCTTGTACAATCAATACTCATGATTAAATTATGGTATATGAATTATATATCAAACATGTTTTACTATTTTTAATTCACTAATTATGAAGAATACAAATATTGGGTAATGTCAGAGTTATCGGACGAATCCACATTTACGATCAAATGAGAGGAAATAATGTAATAGTTTGTTCATCTAAATTGTATTTAAATATCATTTCTATGGACTAAAAATGTGGGCGTGTTTACATACAAAGTAGGCGGAGACTGATAGAGAGTGAAATACAGACACACCCATTGTTATTTGGAGTAAGTTATATTGAATGAATAAATTATTTATAACATTAAATTAATTAATCATTGAAAAATAGAGTAACTTTTATATAGTTATGGTTTGAATTAAATTAATTTTTAACACAAATATATATTATAAAGCTATGCACTGTGAACAGAAAATTGTCTACGGAAATGACTCTTCTACAGTCAACTACCTTCTGATTGTCAGTCCTGAGAATAAATCTGCAATGACTACTCACTGTATATAACTGTGTATAGATTCAATGATTGAGGTGAGAATAAATTTTTCAAGCTACTGAATATTGTGCAATATTTCTAATATTAAAACTAAGTATTCTATCACAGAATACCACAGTGACTCTAAATCTGTTACTGTGACAATTAAAACAACAAATGGATATGAATTGGAAAGTATTCAGGTATTTATAGTGAAATCTATCCATAAATTTACCTTGTTCTTTTACTCTCTATCACCACTTGTTATCCACAGTCACCTGTCATGGGATAGTAGAAATCACGCTCAATATCGCTATATACCTAAATAATAACTCTAGCTATAGAGTTTACTATATTAAAAACCAAAAACTTGAATTAACGAATTTTAAATTTAAAGATTAGCCATCTACTCATATGTAGGTTAGATATTTTAATATGTATTCAATTCCAAAAATTCACGTATTACCCTGTCTAATTATCTGAAAAATTACTGCAATAACTCAGTAATTAAAATTTAATTCAGTTTTTTATTTAATGCCAGAATATTTTGAATGTTATTGTTAATGTTATTAATGAAACTAATAGGAAATTTTTGTAATTTCAAATTGGTGAAATTGATATTCCACTCAAAAAATAATAATGTTTCATTTTAAAACTAAATTGAGGTAATCTGTTTAAAAATATGAAATATATATAGGTGATGCTATTAGTACATCATTCACTTGAGTAATTGTCAGTGTGTTGGTAAGTTGCCGTTAACAAATAGGGAGACAAAACAATAATTAGGGTAAGTTCCATGTTTTCAATCATATGAATTTTTTTATAATTATTTTCCAGTATAATAATATCTAACTATTATTTTAATTAGTTTAACTAACCATCAAAAACTAGGAAACTACTCTATTTATCATTTTAATCAACAAAACTTGAATATATCTAATTTAAATAGTTTTGCGAGTGCTGCACTTAAATCAACAAAATATTTAATTAATGATTAGTGACAGTGATCTGGATTGCATTTCTCTCAAAAAGGAAGTCCGAAATTGAAAAAAATTACATCAACTACATTTTCTAAGTTACACATACTTTGCAAATTTCAGAACAATCGATCCACAAATATAAAAGTTTGATGAAATTTGAGTTGATCCTCTTATAACATACATTGAACTACAGGGATTATGGAAATAAATTTTCTTTAGTCTGCTATATAATCGCCATCCGTTTTCTAAGACTGATGGTCATTCATGGCTGAATTAAAAAAATTTGTTGACTATAGAGGCTAGTTTCTTAATCTGGACACTACATCCACTATACAGGATTTCATTATGAGGGAATTCTACTGTACATATATATCTTTTCTTTTCAATTCACTATTTCTATACAAAGTAAATACTTATTTCATATTTGTTAAGTCAAATTTGATACTTTATATTCTATACTCAACTTCCCCCTCTCACCAACCACTCAAACCTCCAAAGCAAACTTCCCTTCATTTTCCTCTTCAATATCGTTATTGCCATGCAAACATTTTCTGATTTACATTCAAAATGCCTCTGTTTTTTGTTGCTGCTTCTGTTTTTTATCTTCATTAGGCTTTTCACTTCATTTCACTTCAATAGAAGATAAAAAGTCAAAAAAGCAACTAGGGGACGAGAGTGCATGGTTCTGAGGACCAATTGAGTCATGGACCCCCTTTGCATGACTCATTTTTGCTGAAAATAATGAGTCATTGAGTCAAAAGTAGATGTAAAGATTGATTAGTATACAGGTTATACGGTACAAAGAGCATCTGCAAAGAACTAAAACATGCTGAACTAATTAAATATTTCAATAATTTTTAGTACGTTGTAAGGTAATCAAATCACAATTTCATAGTTTCGTTCAATATATAATAATATTATAGTGTCCTGTCCAAACAAATGCAGCATCGTTAAGGAAAGTTAGGATCCAATTTTTCTTTAAATTTTGATCCCATTAAAATTCTCACAGGAGGAGAAATTTATTTCTGACCTATTCTTTGAATTTATCGATATGTGATGGTAGACAGAACTCTTGACTGAAGTCACACACATGATGATGAACATAATCTTGGGAATTGTTTCGACACGGGTTAATTGCAACAGGTGGAGAGTTAGTTAACTTAAAAATAGTAAATCCTCTTTAATAACTGACTTGCATAATGCATATCCTAATTATTGCAATACTAGCCTAAAAATGTTCTATTAACTCCATCTAATCCTCTTTCTGCATGGACATTTTTAAGGTATTTTTAACTGCAGCAGCACGCCACCTTCTGGATAATCTTACGCAAACATTTTTACTGAAGGTATTTTTACTGGAAGAAAATAATGAATAGGGGTGGAGAATAAAAAAAATATCTGTAGCTACTATGAAGAACGTATTCAAAATCAACCAGATATTTTGGGTAAATCTCAGTCCTCTCCAGATATAGATATCCATAATACCTACGCATCATGAATGCCATTTCATCCAAGTATAACTTGGACGATACTTACTATATATTTTGCTATTTATTATTTTATTTCTGATATGATCGAATATGTGGAGCAGTCTTATAACTCTTAGTATTCTCTATTTTATTCTGATCTAATAAATCAACCAATATATTTCTCTTCTATTTCATTTCACTAATTAGTTTCGTATCCCATGACATTAAACCTTGGAAAGAGTTACCTTCTCCTGATAAATAATTAGAAACTAACTCTTACCTTTTTAATGCTAGTAAAGTAAGTAGGCCTAACATTTAAAGTATAAAGGTAAGCTAATTAGCAAACAGGTAAGTCATTTCAATACGATATATCACTTTTAACAATCAATGGCAGACTTTTAAATGAAATGAGTTAAAATGTTGATGAATGTTGCAAAGGGTTTATTCCGTATGATTACTCGGAACTATAAAATCAATCTTAAAAATTGATCATTATTAGATATATTATTAGTTTGATTACAATTATTTGATATATTTAATATATCAAGAATATTGATTTAACTGAATATATGAACCTTGCACATTTTACCATTTATCTAATAAGATAAGACCCAATTTACTTATGAAAAATAATTAAATTAATTTTGAAATATATAAAGGAATGCTTTCTGACAATAATAAAAATATGTCATTATGAAAATTAATAACAGGTGACAACCCCCCGAAAAAATAATCAACAACAATATTCCTAACAAGACAGAACAATATTCCCCTCAAGTAATGGCAAATTTTCTACATTAAATTACAAAATTGCCAAAAGCAAATTATAAAATTCCATACAACAAATGACAAAATGAATCATCCCTGTTTTTCATGATTTTTCTTTCAATATCAATATACTTTCGATATTTATTTTGTATATTCATCATTCCCATTCTATCCCAATCCATCTGACGCAATATTAACTATGAATCACTGAATACCTGGAAAATGAATATGACAACTCACATTATTACAAAGTGTAACATGTTCTGAACATGTTCAGAGTATGTTAAGAACTATCACTTGACCCACTAACCATATATTGACTAACCAATCAATAGTCATCTGACCTGAACAGATACTGATTAACCATCGATGGAATAATAAATGCATTGAAGAAGAACACTGTGTTTGTACAGTTAGAAAGCAAATTAAAGTTCCAGCTAACATATGAACAAAAGTAAATGTATAGTGTAGCACGTCTCTGCGATGTGACTCTCCGGTGGGTCAATTTTTTTTTTAGAATAGAAGATCTAAGCTTTTTAGCAAATATTTCTTTTAAAGTTGTATATTTAAATCGTAAAGAAGGATATATTGTACATAAAATATGGAAAAGTCTACTTATACAAATTAATATTTTTTTGTCCTTTAAAGTTGTCACAGGAAATGTGTTAATGGTGTTTATCGAGGGATATATGTGAAAGTGTAGTTTTGTTTAATTTGTTGTAACTTAAGCAGGGTATGTTATCTTAAGCCCCGTCCAGACGGTCAAATTTTTTTAGAGAAGTGACAAACTTAATGACAAACTAAATGACAAACTTATCGTCAGTTTTCAAGGAGTGTCTACACGGTCAAATTTTCTCGCCAAAAGTTTGAGGTTCACTGGCGTCAGTTTCATCAAAATTAATGTTATATATCGTGAAAATAAAAATTATATAACTTGGTATGTAGGTATATTTTTTAAATTTAGAACAGTAAGAAACCAGAGAAAATAATTTGTTTTTAATGACAAAATATCGTCTTGAAAAGGATAGTCAAAAATAGATCATAGAAAACAATTCACAACGTAGGTAGCCTACCTATAACTTAGATCTAATACAACCAAGTATTAAAGAGTCTGTCGTCAGCCATTGTAACTAGATAGATACTAAGTTTTAAAAAATTGAGGTTTTTTGTAGGTTTACCTAGCTGTAATAAACTAAAATGACGCGCAAATAAAAAAATATTATTGCCGGAAAGTCAGTGTGTACTTCAAACTTTATCGTCAGCAAATAGTTTGACAAACTTTTTGATGACAATATCCAACATGTTGGAATAGAAAAACTGATGAAAAGTTTGACGGTTTGCTGACGCTAGGAAGTTATCGTCATTTAGTTTGTCATTAAGTTTGTCACTTCTCTGAAAAATTTGACCGTCTGGACGGGGCTTTAGTGATCTTTATTTTTAACATGGATCTTTTTTGGAATTAGGGCACATTGGATTTGCCGATTAATTTGCAAAGAATAAACAGATACAGGTATCATATATACAAGGCTACGACATATTGATTGAAAATTTGCTAAATAAATTATCCGTCTGTTTAAACCATCAACATGCAAACAATATTTGAACTAGCAAGAAAAGTGCATACAAAAGAAGAAGCAGTGAAATATTTACAAGAAAGAGGTATTCTACATAAAGAACGATTCTGCAAAAATGGACATTCTATGAGATTGTGCCTATCTTCTTTTCCACCTTATTGAAAAGGGGCTTAAGAAGCGGTGCTTGGTTGGAAAATTCAAACTTGCCATTTGAAACTATTATTTATTTTGTGTATTGTTGGTGTCACAACTTAAGTGAAGTGTGTGCAAATGCGTTGCTGCGATATTCAACCAAAATAGGCGGAGTTGGTTTTACCGTTGAAATTGATGAGTCCCTGTTTTCACGTAGAAAATATAATGTTGGAAGAACCTTGCCAACGCAATGGGTTTTTGGAGGCAAATGCAGAGAAACAGGAGATTGTTTTATGTTTGCAGTTCCTGACAGGTCAGCAGAAACCTTACTAATCACAATTCAGGAATGCATATTGCCCGGTACGATTATCATTTCTGACATGTGGAGAACATACAGTGGAATACAATCTTTGTCACAAAATTATAAGCGTTTAACAGTTAATCATTCAGAGAATTTCAAAGACCCGGATTCAGGTGCTCACACAAACAGTATTGAGTCTGTTTGGGGCAAGGCAAAAATGAGGAATAAAAGAGAGTGTGGAACTAAATGCTCGTTCTCATATAGATTCATATATGTGTGAATTCTTATGGAGGCGGCGTAATAAAAATAAAGATTTGGTTATGCAGCTGTATAAATACATTGCAGACTTTTATCCAATAAATAATTAATTTTTATGTTTTTTTCATTGTATTCGTACTAATCCTTAACTTAACCTTGTATATATGATACCTGTATCTGTTTATTCTTATTTATTCAATGTGCCCTAATTCCAAAAAAGATCCTTTAACATTAATAACTTCCTTAATGTACATCCTCAATCTCAAAATATTAAAATTTAATTACTTAAGTTTATATTAAATCATACACATGATATTTTTCAGCTTTGTTGCCATAATTTTGGATGACTATAAATTTAGACAGTCTGAAATCAAATTGGATATAAAAATGTGTTATAGATGCTAATAAAAGTAGGTGCTGGAGGAAATCTTGTACGTGTAAGATCATATCTTAAATTTCTTCATCAAATGCCGTTCTTGCTGAAAATTTGTTTATTTATGTTAGGATTTTGGACAATTAACTTAGACACGAATATAATGGATAAAGTTACAAAGTGTTAAGATTATTTTTTAGAGTAAACTGAATTCAAATCGAACTAGTACTAAAGGAAGTAATTAAAGTTTAAAATGTGGAAAACAAAGATAATGCACTTTGTATATTATTCACGTTTTATTTATTTTATATAAATTTTCAATTTCATAAATATATCCTATTCAATAATCAAAGTTTCACGCATTTCCACGATGCATTAATAAGTTCACAGTATTTTCTTCATATGACGGTACTCATGTGATCTGTTCAATGAATATCAAATTAGGAAACTAATCAAAAGTAATTTGCATAGAACGATGAGTTTGACTGGCAAGTTATGAAGCAATGTCTAGTGGTGCAATAAAATATAATGATGTAATATAATATTGTATTGTAGAGTTATTTATTGTGGAGAATAAGTGAACTACATGAGAAAAAAATTGAGATTTCAGCAAGAATACATTTTTGGAAGACATAATGATTACACGAACAAAAATTGATTAACTTTTGTAGCTTGAGTCCACGGAAGATTAAGATGGGAGAGGTTTTCTGTGGCCCCACCATACCGCTATCTATATTTTGGAGATTGAGAAGGGACAATCTTCTATGGCCCCACCATAACGGTTCCTGAATGTGTAACACGGGGTCTAGAAAAATTGATCGAAAGCAATTGACCGAAAGCAATCTATCGAAAGCAATTGATCGAATGGAAAATTGATCGAATGGAAAATTGATTGAATGGATAATTGATCGAATGGAAAATTGATCGAATGGAAAATTGATTGAATGGATAATTGATCGAAAGGAAAATTGGTCGAATGGAAAATTGGTCGAATGGAAAATTGATCGAAAGGAAAATTGGTCGAAAGGAAAATTGGTCGAATGGAAAATTGATCGAAAGGAAAATTGATCGCACAACAATTGATCGAAAGGAAAATAGATCGGATAGATCATGCAGCTTCATTTTTTTCTTCCATCTGTGAGTGCAGTAACCGGTGCTTATAGTGTCATTTTTTGTTACATTCCTTGCTAAGTGACTGCACTCACAGAGTAGCTTTTCCAGATCCATGAGCATTGTCACCGACGGTGTTAAGTGACTTTGTTCAGGAATCAACTTTCCTTTATGACTGCTCCTTCCTATCTCTTATAAACAGACGTTAAACCTACTAAATTAATTAATTATTTAACTTTCAATTCACAAGTTATCTAGAGCTATCTAAATTCTAGAACTAAGAAAACTTAAAGTTCTTCAAATTATAATGTATTTCAAAGCATATAATTCTCTGTTATAGATAAGCAGTTGATTGAAGAAATGTTATACATAAATTATTGTTATATATTATTGTTAAAATTGTTATTATTATTATATATAAATCATGGTTACAAGATCTACTAGCTGTAATATATTGCAAGTAAGTTTCTCTGGCAATCCATGGTTTTAGTTATCATTGTCAATAGATCCAATATCATTTTCGATCAATTTTGTTTCGGTCAACTCTCCATTCGATCAATTGTTGTGCGATCAATTTTCCTCTCGATCAATTTTCCATTCGACCAATTTTCCTTTGGACCAATTTTCCATTCGACCAATTTTCCTTTCGACCAATTTTCCTTTCGATCAATTTTACTTTCGATCAATTTTCCTTTCGATCAATTTTCCATTCGACCATTTTTCCATTCGATCAATTGCTTTCGATAAATTGCTTTCGATCAATTTTCCGGATCCCGTGTAACACGATATATAGTCACTCCCTGTCATTGATTGAACGTACTTTATATTTGTGAGAGAATGGATGTAGTCAGTTGAGAGAACTTAGTCATAACAAATCATCTCTGTTATTGTCCATTACGATAAATATTGATTGTATTTTATAGGAAATTCTAAAACTTCAGAACTTTTATCGTCAAAGTTTCTTGTTACTATAATGTACGAAGAAAGATGATAGTGGATAAGAGTAATAATTATACATATTATAAATCACAATTCAATTTTCATTTAATCATTTGCATTATTTGATAGGTTATCTATTTATCATCGATTATAATCACATATTGAAAAACGATGATTGTGGATTATAATTTCTGGACTTGATACTGAGATTATTTTCCTGCTTATAACCTAGTTTCTGTAATCCAAACGGTCAGGTGTTTCTACTTCAGGTCACCTGACCGTGAGTTACACCTTACCCAGGGAGAAAATTATAGGGGGGTCATAGAAGATTTTGGGAGATTAAAGGAGCCTTTCTATCATAATCATAGAAGAGAATTGGGGGTGCTTATGTCCAAGCTCACTCCTATAATTAAAGGGGGGAATCTCCTATACTATCAGATGATTTCACCCATAATCATATAAGATATTGGGATATTAAAGGAGTCTTTCTACCATAATCATAGAAGAGAATTGGGGGTGCTTATGTCCAAGCTCACTCCTATAATTAAAGGGGGGAATCTCCTATACTATCAGATGATTTCACCCATAATCATAGAAGAATACCAAAATTAATGTTTCCTAGCATATACTGCATTTGTACGAGTACGTTTGACTTTACATGAATTAGTTGAATGATACATAGTGTTATATACAAATTAAATGGAATGAAATGGAGAAAGAAATGAAGTGATGTTGCCGGGTCTCGAACCAGCACCTTGTTGACTTCTGCTTGCGACGCTAACCACTCGACCATCCTGGACACAGTAGAAGTAGGATTTTTAATAAACTTAATGCAATATGATAATTCAAGTTTATCTTTAGGTAATCATCGATAAATATAATTTCATATTTCATAGATTATTTCTTTTTTCTTTTATAGTTTTTAAGGAATCAACTAATTTTCACTAATTCCTGGAATATTCCTTCGATATCGTTACCCAAGGAAAATATTAAGGTGGGGTCATAGAATATTATGGTGGACAGACATTATAGGGGGCTAGATTATAGATAATATTCGATAAATATCAACCTTGTGCAAAACATCCTATAAACATCTATAATCACCGTAATATTTCCCAACCATGATGTATAGTAGATTATATCAACCAAAATCTCCGAATATTTTCTGATAATGTTCCTTATATGAACTTCTATGAATGAACCATCTTAAATCTACGAAGATTTTCTGATAATAATCCTACTATGAATTTGAATGGCTGTAACATCTTAAATCTGCGAAGATTTTCTGATGATATTTCTTATATGAACTTCTATGACTGATCCATGGATCAGTCATAAAAGTTCAAATAAGAAATATAATAAGAAAATCTTCGAAGGCTTAAGATGGATCAGTCATTGGAGTTCATATAAGAAATGCCATCAGAAAATCTTCGAAGATTTAAGATGGATCAGTCATTGAAGTTCATATAAGAAATGCCATCAGAAAATCTTCGGAGTATTAAGATGGTTCAATCATAGAAATTTATATAAGAAATACCATCAGAAAATCTTCGGAGAATTAAGATGGTTCAATCATAGAAGTTCATATAAGAAATACCATCAGAAAATCTTCGAAGATTGTAGATGGTTCAATCATAGAAGTTCATATAAGAAATACCTTCAGAAAATCTTCGAAGATTTAAGATGGATCAGTCATAGGAGTTCATATAAAGAATATCTTCAGAAAATCTTCGAAGATTTAAGATCGTAAAGTCGTAGAAGTTCATATAAGGAACATTATCAGAAAATATTCGGAGATTTTAATTGATATAATCTACTATACATCATGGTTGGGAAATATTACAGTGATTATAGATGTTTATAGGATGTTTTGCACAAGGTTGATATTAATCGAATATTATCTATAATCACGTAAGATCTAGCCCCCTATAATGTCTGTCCACCATAATCTTCTATGACCCCACCATAATATTCTCCCTGGGTAATGAGCATCAAAGAGGGGATTAACACCTGGATTTACCAACTAGAAACTGAAATAAAATTATTTCATCCTCATACTTTTATAAAAGTAATAAAATCTTTTCAATAAACTTTTAAAACGCGCGTTGTTTTGACGCGTGTTCTTTTTCTTGTTTAGATAATAGAAGTTTATGGATGATTGGTAACGTGTGTCTGTTTTCTCTCAAGAAGGTATCTGCCAAAGATACAGTGTATCGAATGACAAACTAGCACACTGTTCGATATTATACTATTGCATTACTACAAATCACATGGGACAAAAGTGTTGGAAATTTCATTAAAAATTGAAAATCGCAGAAAAATCAATATATGATGAAATTGAAATATATATAATTGCTTATAATTGAATACCTTCAAAATGAAATCAATTTATTTATTGGGGAACTGCTTGATGAAAAACATATGCAGAGGAAGTAGCCTTTATAGTGAACAAGTGTTCTTTAGTCTGTCATGAAATGGTCATTTGAATGAATTGTAGAGGCTTACCAATTTGTTGAAGAGAATTTTCGTTGGCCAGGTGGAGCTGTATTAGTAATTTTTGTCCTGATATACATATTAGGATGAATGGATAAGAAAATTGTGAAATGATTTGATGAAATATAGTTCGATAAATTAAAAAATTACCTGTTATTCTCCGTACTATTGAAAATATTTTAATACTTAGAAGATAAAATAATTAGAACTTGACTAATTTAAATTAACGTACTTTTATCAGTATTCAAGAAATATTGAATTATATTCTATGATAATATAAATATGAATATTGAGTGCAAATTTATAACTCTTTATAATATGGAAAACAATTCTTAAAGATTTGATAGAATTATTTATTGGTCAGAATCTCTATCATCTTTTTAAAACTTTTTTAGTCTTTTTATCTCTCTTTTCTATTTACACCACTTCAATTGTTCCCCCACATCGGTTTTCTTCAAAACTTTTTACCCTTTTTATGTCAGTGTGAGCGTACGCCTCCAACGGTTCTAGGTAAATTGCTCGAAAACAATTGCTCGAAAAACAATTGCTCGAAAACAATTGCTCGAAAAATAATTGCTCGAATGAACAATTGCTCGAACGATCAATTGCTCGAACGAACAATGTCTCAAATAATCAATTGCTCGAATGATCAAATAGCTCACTGTTCAAATTAATAAAAGACAGATAATCACCAAGTTGGATCACTTCAATTAGCTGCACCTAACCGTCCTGGTATCTAATTAGTAATTTATAATAACTGCATTTCATATTTTACATCGCTATGTACGTACTATCAATCATAATACTGCTTTTAAATTATTATATACCTGGCTTTTTTTATTGAACATGAATACGGCACCAATTTTGGGTACATTAATTTTCGTTTTTCGTCACTCAATAGCTTCACTGGGCTCCGACAAGATGTTCTCAGGGCTAGATTAGGTTCGTTAAGTTTTAGCAACTCGGGCTATGGGAACTGTTCCCGATACATTTGGCATGACCTCTAGCTGGTATTCGTGCCACTTTTTTTTATTAAATTTTCCCTTTTTTGGTAGCTCTTATATGGTTGACCTTTCCTCTTCTTTTACATTAAAGCAATTGACTATTCAAAATTTGATTATTTGAGCAATATTTAATTACATAAATATTGCCAAAAGTCGGTTAATAATGAAGTGAAATCTATTCGATTAGCTGCACCTAATCGTCCTTGTTTCTAAGTAGTATTTAATAATAACTGTATTTCATTCATTTTATGTTATTTGAACGATTGATCATTCGAGCAAATGTTCATTCGAGAAATTGTTTTTTCGGTCAATTGTTCCTTCGAGCAATTGTTTTTCGAGCAATTGTCTTTCGAGCAATTGTTCATTCGAGCAATTGTTCATTCGAACAATTGTTTTTCGAGCAATTATTTTCGAGCAATTGTATTTCGAGCAATTGTTTTTAAGCAATTTACCGGCTACCGCCTCCGACAGTAGGCCTACAGAGACACAACATAGGCCTACAAAGAGACAGAGACACAACACAGCATAAGCCTACAGAGACACAGCATAAGCCTACAGAGAGATAGTATACGCCTACAGAGACACAGCATAGCCCTACAGAGACACAGCATAGGCCTACAGAGACACAGCAACGGCCTAGAGAGGCACAGCATGTGCCTACAGAAACACAGCAAAGGCTACAGAGACACAGCATAGACTTTCAGAGACCACCATAGGCCTACAGAGACACAGCATAGGCCTACAGAGACACACCATAGGCCTACATAGACACAGTATAGGCCTACAGAGACATAGTATAGGCCTACATAGACACAGTATAGGCCTACAGAGACACATATGCCAACCAGAGGAGATGAAATGAAGTCATAGGCCTACTTACGAACTCTGGCACAATACAGTCCAATGAAAGAACAGGAAGTATAGACTTTATATTTTGAATCAATGATACAGTTTTGAATCAAATTATATAATTAAAAGCAGATTATTTAATAGTTATGAGATTGATGTGTGATGTTACACATGAGTTCTAGATAATGTAATCACATGATATGATTACTTCACAGCAATGTATATTACAGTGACAGTATTCGTGTATAATTTACACCGTATCATTATAATAGATATACTCGTTCGTGTACATGATACACTAATTTTCTCTTTCTTATATCATGTCTGATAAAATATCTTTTATCAGAGTATCTCATTTCATCTTTCAATACAATTAGTTAAATTACTCTAAAGTGCAGCCTTTAATTTGTAGTAAATAACACTCCCCATTGTACGTTGCTTATCGTCACACGGGGTGACACGTGCTCCTTACAAATGTTAGCATGCTCTTGTTACTTATATTACTAAAAAATAATTAATGGAAAGAAGATAAGTCACTGCTGTAAAGTCAAAGGAGACGAATTTGTAATATCTTTTTTGACAGCACGTTATTTTTTTTATTGTAATTCTAATTTGTGAAATTTAAAAATGAAAAATTGGGAAATTAGCAACATTCAGTAACTCTTTTCTCTGATGGTACACCATCACAGTGACTCTTTTTTCTGATAGTACATCATCACAGTGACTCTTTTTTCTGATAGTACATCATCACAGTGACTCTTTTCTCTGATAGTACATCATCACAGTGACTCTTTTCTCTGATAGTACATCATCACAGTGACTCTTTTCTCTGATAGTGCATCATCACAGTGACTCTTTTCTCTGATAGTACATCATCACAGTGACTCTTTTCTCTGATAGTACATCATCACAGTGACTCTTTTCTCTGATAGTGCATCATCACAGTGACTCTTTTCTCTGATATTACATCATCACAGTGACTCTTTTCTCTGATAGTACATCATCACAGTGACTCTTTTCTCTGATAGTACATCATCACAGTGACTCTTTTCTCTGATGTTGCATCATCACAGTGACTCTTTTCTCTGATAGTACATCATCACAGTGACTCTTTTCTCTGATAGTACATCATCACAGTGACTCTTTTCTCTGGTAGTACATCATCACAGTGACTCTTTTCTCTGATAGAACATCATCACAGTGACTCTTTTCTCTGATAGTACATCATCACAGTGACTCTTTTCTCTGGTAGTACATCATCACAGTGACTCTTTTCTCTGATAGAACATCATCACAGTGACTCTTTTCTCTGATAGTACACCATCACAGTGACTCTTTTCTCTGATAGAACATCATCACAGTGACTCTTTTCTCTGATAGTACATCATCACAGTGACTCTTTTCTCTGATGGTACATCATCGCAGTGACTCTTTTCTCTGATAGAACATCATCACAGTGACTCTTTTCTCTGATAGTACATCATCGCAGTGACTCTTTTCTCTGATAGTACATCATCGCAGTGACTCTTTTCTCTGATAGTTCATCATCACAGTGACTCTTTTCTCTGATAGTACAACATCACAGTTACTCTTTTCTCATCAGTGTGTTATCTGTTTGAAACATTATTATTCGATTTTTTGATTAATTTGTATTCGTATTTTTGTTTGGGTATGATTTTCTTAATCTTTTTCTCATTTACAAAATATTATGTACAGAAGGAAAATGTGAATTTTCTAATATATTCAACAAATGAATTTAGTATGAAGTATGTATATATCAACTTCAATATTCATTTATTTCCTTTGTTTATTTCAAAACACATATTCACCAGCAATCTTTAAAATTGTTATGACAAGGGATAACAACACCTCAGGGACTAGAACAAATGGACTAGTTTGTGCGGAGTAATACATTCTTTCTCTCCACTTCTCTCGTTATGCAAAGTAGTATTACTCCGCCATACGCACATCGTCAGCTAAAAGGTAAGTCAATTTACTGTGACAAACTAGACCCAATTTGCTGTGATGAATGAACTGTGAAGAACGAGTCTCTCCTCCAGTTTTTACTAACTTATTCTATATGGAAAATCTTCAGAATTCAAATATTGCACATCAGAAATTCATGTTCATTATGAACTGTAAGGTACATAAATATCAGCCATGACATTAAAATATTCATTAAGTTATATATAAGTTGATGTAAATCGAATATCAGTGCATTATTTACCTGTTCTATTCCTTCTTTAACAATATGCAATGAAGGATATTTTTTTAGATATTTGCAAAATAAATAAATGTAGAAGGAAGGAATGTAAAATATACTTTCAATAATGAAATTAAAATGTAGATGTATGAGAGTTTTATGGAAATTTACTTTTCACGGTTTAGAAAACAATAGTTTACCGTATAGGTGAAACTACAATTAGATTAAGTTAAACTTCCACTAAATAAAAAGAGCAAATGGTTTTTATAACTAAAAAACTATAATTACATTCTAAATATATACATATTTCTATCTAATTCAAATTTACATACTTATAATAAGAAGAGTCATAGATCAATTTCTCTAGAATCATTGCAGTTCCATGAGTCATTAATTCTGTGCAGATGAAAAGAATTTCTTAAAACCAAAATGGCCTTCTTCATTTCAAAATCCTTATATCCGTTCATTTCAAAATCCTTATATCCGTTCATTTCAAAATCCCTATATTCGTTCATTTCAAAATCATTTTATCCGTTCATTTCAAAATCCTTTTATCCGTTCATTTCAAAATCCTTATATCCGTTCATTTCAAAATCCTTTTATCCGTTCATTTCAAAATCCTTTTATCCGTTCATTTCAAAATCCTTATATCCGTTCATTTCAAAATCCCTATATTCGTTCATTTCAAAATCATTTTATCCGTTCATTTCAAAATCCTTTTATTCGTTCATTTCAAAATCATTTTATCCGTTCATTTCAAAATTCTTTTATCTGTTCATTTCAAAATCCTTATATCCGTTCATTTCAAAATCCTTTTATCCTTTCATTTCAAATTCAGTTCAATTCAAAATCTTTCTATAAAAAAGTAAATTCATAATCAGCAAAATAATACAATAAATATCATTACCCATGCCATACATCACACCTCAACTGCCACACTCAGAAACATGGCTACTCATTTTTCATTCCATATCCAAAGTTTCTGCAGTGATTATAGCAGACTGCTTCATTGATGTTATTTATTGTCCTTGATTTGATGTGTTCAATCAATAACATTTGATGTTACACTCCAGTTATCAACTCCATCAATTCACTCATCTAATTACATGTTCACACGTCAATAAGTTTCTATCAATCTTACAGAACTTTGAGAGTAAGATTTATAATTAGAGAGTCAAAGAAAAGAGAAATTTGAAACATAAATATAGGAAATTTTTTTAGATTCAATAATTTCTATAAAGATACAATAAAGCAATCAAAGAGAGAATTTATTATTTTTTGAATATTAAATTTGTATTTAATCAGTCCATTGTTGATAACAAGCTAGTGTTGCAGATTCAAAGTGAGGTAAATTATGAAGGTATAACAAATTAACCTAAATCAAAAGTCATATTTCAGTCTTAAAAAGTAATTTGATCTGATAATAAATGTGAAAGTTAATCATCACATTATAACTTTGAACATAAAATTAATGAACTGAATATACAACCTTTAATATTCTACTAGATTTAGATGTTAGACTTTGGATAATAACTACATTTGGTAGTTCTGCCCTTTAGATCTTCCGAAATATTCCCTTTGGTCTAATTGGTTAATTTTTCTCTCATTCCACACATTTTATTTCTCTCCCAATTATCTGACTGATAAAAGATAACAAGCGCTGTTCTTCTTCGTTAAATTTTACTGGCGAATCTTAAACCATTTTCAGCGACTTGGAGAGAAATTGAAATTTTATATTCGAATTGTAATTGGTGGAAATTGTAGGATTTGAAAATTTTGGAGATTGTGGAAAAGGAAATGATGAAATATATTTAGTTGAACAGTCTTTGAATTTGAAATTATTTTAAATTCAGTTAGTAAGCTTTCACTTCATATGATTAGAAAATAATTTGGGAGCTAAGTTATGAAACCCTTTCTAAAATATTTAATTTGTGGTGAAATATCAATGGTAATTTTGAAATGTCTGATATTTCATTCCAATAATTAAATTTACCATGCAATGATGTGGACCAAAATGATAAATTATAAAAATAAAGATGTTCATTATAAAAATATAAAATGACTCGATATAATGAAAAATATAGTTGATAGAGAAGTTTTTTTTAAATCGTTTAAAAAAATCATATTCATGAATTATTTGTTAATTATAATCAGGTAAAAGTACTTTATATACTATTATAAAAGTATTTTATAGTAGCTGTATTCTCTGTTATCCAAACACCAAGGAAAGTTAGATAGCTGTTACTGAAGTAGATTGTACATTTACAGTTACAACAACTCTGCTGCTGTTATCACCTCATCTGTTGGTAGAGACTCTCTTTGTCTGTTGGTATTAGTGAGACATTTTACCTGTTAACAGGTCAACAGGAGAGAGAATATCACAAAGATGTCACACTGATGTCTATCACTAGATGTGAATACAGATCTAGAAAGTATACCGAGCATACAAATTCAATTATGCATTATTCTTAGTTTAGGATTAATTGCTATGTTCTTAAGATTTGAGATTATCAGAAGAATTGCGATTATTAATACTATTGGGATAGCAGAAAATTTTGGATAGTAATAAGAATTTGAACCCATAGAAGATTTGTGATTATTAGAAGAATTGGGATTAACATAATATTTGGGATTAATACTTGATTTATGATTTGCAGAACGTGTGGTATAATCATAAATTCATATAAATTTTGAATATTTGTATTTTTGTGGAATTATTCAATAATGTAAATTCATTCCTGCAAGTTATACATATAGAAGAGTGGAAAACAAGTACGACATTTTTAGCATGTTTTTTTCATTATACCATTATATTAATCATGTATAACTATAAATAAAGTTACTTGAGTTATTTAGTGTATTACATTGATATGAAAATCAAATGACATTTCCATTGTTATCTCCTCACCGAATAGAAACATAAAGGAGATAAATTGCTCCTCGTCCTTTTAATTTCAGAGACTATCAGTCTAAAGAAAAAATATATGAGCCTATTTTACTTACACTGAGAAGAGTTGTTAGAATATTGATCCATTGTGATAAGATTGACATTATTGTGATGTTCTCACTGTGATTCATTGCCACATTGTTAGTGCATTAGTATAGATGACTGAAATTAAACAGGGTTTTGGAAGTTACTCCGCATAATATTAACATTGTATATTGATTATATCTGTTAATATATTTCCACATTCATTTTTTTCATTTCTATCATCACTTCTCAATCAAACTCCGCATCTTCCTCTGTTTTAAGGCCAATATTTTTATCGTCAGATCTCTATAGGCCTATGCCAACTGCAACAAACTAAACTAAACAAAAGTGAGGGAAATGTTAAACATCAAATGGTGAATTGACCCCTAGGGTGATAAAACTGGTCACCAATTGTTACCAACTGGTGGTCATTTGTTAGGTTAGAGATTATCTGAGATATTGTTAATTATATCCATACGTAGAAGGAAATTCAAATTGATTATTAATAAGATCAACTACGATAACCGGTTATGTGAAAATCCAATCATAATTTATACTTGACTATTATCGACTGTAATCAACAACTACCATTTGCTTTTTTCCGATAGGATGTATTAACTTTCAGGCCCTAAATTAATTTGAGCGTGAAAAAACAGGAATTATTGAGATATTCTAGTTATATATAGGTAAAAAAGCATATTAATAAAAAATACTAATATTTATAAGAAAAGATACCATTTCTTTTAATCACAATATTGCCTAACTAATGTAAGCGCCCATCTGTGTTATAATATATGAAAAATATATAAAACCAGTCGTTTGAGGAAAATATCTCAAAAAAGCCTCGCTACATAAATTATTATATGAAAGTGACATATATATCACCTTAGGCCATAGAGGGTTAAACTGTGAATTTATGAGTTATATTACCCAGAAAAATACCACTTGTAAATTTAATCTTTTATGACATTAATTAATTTGAAGAAACAAATAATTCTATGATATTCCTGTAATATATAGGCAACCTACACTTAAGAATATTAAAAAAATAAAGAGGGTAAAAATTATATTTTGAGGAAAAAAATCACATTTGTGTATAACTTATGTAAGTGTACACATTTGTTCCAATAATTGTGTATTCTTCGTGTAATATCATCATTTGAAAGGGAAAATATATAGGAGGTTAAATAACAGTAAATAATTATTTCACTTCCACCAAAATTACCTAAACTAATTTCCAATTTTAACTAGGGGCCTAATCCTTTAATTCAATATTTTGACGTTGAGTCAATTCTTTAAATCCCAAATTTAGACAATTGGAGCCAATTTTATAATTTTAGAAACATGGACACTAAAGCCAATTAAAAGAAACAATTTCCTAAATTACAAATTTGAACCAAAAGCCTATTCTCTGAATTAAGCATTCTCACTCCAGTAGAGTGGTTTTAGTAGCAGCTTTTGTTACTAAAATCATGGCACGAGAATTTGAATTGGATTCTTCTGCAGCACTAAAATAAATGACAAAAAGGACCTTATATATGTATGTAAATACAGTAGCGAGCATAAGTTAAAGGACAGTGAAAAAAGTGGAACATTTTTGTTTATTGCAAAGAAACTAGTCAACGAAAATACGTGAAACTTAACAACAATAAAGATACACATACAGTGATTGTTTGCTGGAAATATCAGCAAAATGAAACAAATATTTACCTAAATATTCAACTATTGCCATCAGAGACCAAAAAGAACACCGAGCATAATGCACATAAGAGGTACATAATGCACTTTGAAATTGCAATGCAAAAAGTTTATCGAGCGTATAAGAGAAAATTTTAATTTAGCATATAGAAATTTTATTACATCTTAACTTGAAGTAATAATGACGAATAGAAAAAGGGAACATTTTGGGATAACTGTTACTACCTGTTTACCAATTATGTTTAAATTGTAATTATTTATTATTTAAAAATTGATTTCTCGAAAACATGATTTTACTATTTGACCTTCTCATGAATTCAATAAAAAAAGTATTAAGACCTATGCGATCGAATTTTTTTCTATTTATTTTTCTATCAAACCTAAAACATTTAATCTTCCACACGTGTAAGTCGTTACTACACGATGAAAAAAGAAGAGTCACAAACAAAAACAAAAAATAACAATAAGAGCAACAACAACAATAAGAGGGTAATGTAACTCCTGGATAGTAATTAACTCCCTTCTAATCACCATCTCTCTCCTTAAATATACAGCTGGTAATCATTGTAGGGTCTATGGAGAAATGTGATGGGGAAAAAGAGAGATAATAATTATTGAACATTATTTTCATTATAATTAACCTCTTGTCTTTCAAATACCTCATTATAATAATAAAATGATTATAATTCAATGAGATATAAGAGGACTCGAGAATATCTAAATTTTGGAAACAATTTAAAAATTGAGCTATAGTTGAAAAAAAAAATAATATCACAAATAATAGTAAGAACAAGTGCCTCTCAATTACTAACCTCCTGCAAAATTATTACTATTGAAACTCAATAAAATTATAACCTTCGCAGAATGTGGGAAGGTTATATTTTCATCGGAATTTATTAATTTATTTATCATCTTGTTATTCGCTTAACTGAAAAAGTGTTCAACCAAATTGCCTGAAATTTGGTGAAACGATTGGCCCATGTCCAGTGACCTGATGCTAGTCTTTTGGGAGTGACCCGGTCAAAGGTCAAGGTCACGGTCATTCATAACTCAAAAAGAAACGAACCATATTGCATGAAACTTGGTGGAAAGATTGGTCGATATGCAGGAACCATTTTGATAGATTTTGGAAGTGATCGGGTCAAAGGTCAAAGAACAAGGTCAAGGCCATTTGTAACTCAATAAGTATTCAACCAAATTGTCTGAAATTTGATGGTACAATTGGTCAATGACCAGGAACGATCTGATAGAATTTTGGAAGCGATCTGGCAAAGGTCAAGGTCAATTTCATTCATAACTCAAAAAGTATTGTACCATATTGTTAGCAGTTAGCAGTTTCTTCAATTTTGGGAGAGAACTGTTCAAAGTGGAGGCGAAGGTATGCGCTCTGCCGAGTGCACATGATTTAGTTTTACCTATTTCTTCATTGGACTAATTCCATCCGTCTTTCCTTCTCCATTTCCTTCTCTCTTTCCTTTTCTCTTTCCTTCTCTCTTTCTTTTTCTCTTTCCTTCTCCATTTCCTTCTCTCTTTCCTTCTCTCTTTCCTTCTCTCTTTCTTTCTCTCTTTCTTTTTATCTTTCCTTTTCTCTTTCCTTCTCTCTTTCCTTTTCTCTTTCCTTCTCCCTTTCCTCCTCTCTTTCCACCTCTCTTTCCTCCTCTCTTTCCACCTCCCTTTCCTTCTCTCTTTTGTTTACTTTTTTCTCTTTCCTTTCCTTCTCTACTTCCCTCATTTTGATGATAAAAAGTCTCTTTATTTTTCCATTTCTTTTCACGGTGAATCATCAGTTATTGAGCCAAAGATTAACGATGCAAGAGAACAGATGTCCCACTACGGTGAGTGTCTTGATGATCTGATAGTGATTATCAGGAGATTAGAAGAGAAAAGGTGAATTAATTATCATAGCAATTGTGACTTTAAAGTGCGTAGAGAAAACTCTAAAGGTTATATCTTTCCAAATATGAAGGAGATACGAAAAATACTTACTGAGAAAGAAAAGTGTATCTGTGATGATTTATTAACAGTTTAATAATTTAAAATTTCCAACAGTAAGATTTGAAAATAATTAGAAATTATAAAAATGTGATTTATGAATTAATATCATGCGGAGATCTGTTCTTTGATAGTACATGTTTCAATCTATATTTTCAATCGTTTATCAGTATGAGAATCATATTAATTGTTATTTATTTATTATTATTTTACTGTACCTATTCTACAAACAAGTAACCATTTATTGTATTTACAATAACAGCTGGTCAGTTAAAGGGAGTGAATTACTTTAAAGATTATCCACCATTACTATGTTTGCTTTTGAGATTTAGTGTATTTTCCTAATTGCTGAACTTTATATGGCGTATATTATTATTTTGAACAGGGAAGAGACCAGAAACCGCACAATACCATTTGGATTCAACCCTATTATCGAACAAACAGTAGGGTTGTTATATTTTGTTTTATTCCGTTGTTTCTTATTGAGGTAATCTTTTTTTCAACTGAATTTTGACTTCAGTTCAAGAAACTGTTCGTAGTTGATATTTTAAATTAAAAACTATCAATTCTCTTCAAATGAAATATTTCCATTACCATTAGAAAATGCGTGATACTCTTATGTCTCGTTAATAAATTGTAATATAATATAGTACATAGTGATATTCTTTAATGACAGTGCTTTATACAATAGTTTATTGAAAGTATAATAAAGTAAAATTTATCTAGAGTGTAATATTAAACTTATTTACCTTAAATTATGTACTGGCAATAATTACAACAGTATCCCTTTGCTACATTTGTGTAGAGTTACTCTGAAATGTTACAGCAGGAAGAGATACAGTAAAGGCAAACACCCGTGAAGAGATGGAGAGGAAGATATACAAATAATATTACCTCTATTCCGACAATTAGGGAAAAATGGCGAAATCGTTGCGATGATCCGTGTGAGTTTTTGATGAGAAGGTGGGGGAAAGCACGAGTTATCGGACAGTTACAGCTCTTTCCACCTGTTCCCAATTTATCAAATGACATCACGACTCCACGCATTACTTCACATTTCGAAAGCATTTTTTACTTCTTAAAGTCTACGGAAGTAAGTCATAATGGAAAATTAAAAAGAGCAAATTGTTTGTTAAAACTATCTCATACTTAAATTAAATATTAATATTATGTAATATAAACCAATTGATAATTTCAACCGGAAAAAAATATAAAGAAAGTTTCACCTCACACCACAAAAAATTTGAATTAATCCGAATGAGAAAGATTAACATTTTCTGAAAATATTCACACGCTACGATCTGTACCACCCAAGCAGTAGATTATAATTGTATGCTTTTAATCAGTGATTATAATTGTATGCTTTTAATCGGTGATTATAAATACATGCTCTTAATTGATGATTATAATTGTATGCATTTAATCGGTGATTATAATTGTACGCTTTTAATCAGTGATTATAATTATATGCTTTTAATCGGTGATTATAATTGTATACTTTTAATCGGTGATTATAATTGTATGCTTTCAATCAGTGATTATAATTGTATGCATTTAATCGGTGGTTTTAATTATATGCTTTTAATCGGTGATTATCATTGAATGCTTTTTATCGATGATTATCATTAATAATAAGAAGATCATCTATCATATGATCTGGATGACGGTACATGATTCAATAAAAATTCAATCTTAATTTAATAAGTATATACAATATTTATAGTCTAGAAAAAAAAATTCCGATAAAATATGATCAATATTTACCGTAAGAAATAATAGCAAACGATTTTTGAAACTTTACAAAGGATGAAAAGTGAAGAAATGGAAAACTTATTCTCCGTCACAATTAATATATCTTTGGTTTACGAACATAATTTATGTTGAAAATATAGGCAATATCTAAATATTTCAAATATAAATAACTCTTTTTAATTTATAATTTAACTTCCATGAATTATAATTTAATAAAAATGAAATAATGAAAAAAATTTGTATACTCAAAAATGTGATGTGAATTTTTCCTCTTCTTTTCAATCTAAGGAAATAAGATACTATAATTAATTGAAATTAAGGTGACGAATTCGTCCTCCTCGTCTGTGTGTGGTTAATGTTCATTATTCACTTCAGTAGGTCTATTCAGTACAGTCAATGTAGCGAGAATATTCTAATTATATTTCACTGATTTTAGGAGTAAAATGATGGCCTATGGGTTTCAAAATGATAAGCCTATCAGATTCAGAAACATTTCATATAGGCCTGAGTTGTACCTTTATTGATTTATTAAATAATATGATTAAGGTATTAATAGGATATTTAAATATAATCTCAATATCGATATGAAAGTTATCTGATATGTAAATAGGAATTTGAAAAATAAGTAATATAGGAGTTTGAAAAATAGGTATAAATATAATACATTTTAATGTTGTGAAAAACAAAAAGTATCAAATTAATTTCAATGAATAAATGATTGATAAATGTATAATTTAAAAAAGTCAAAATTGCTAAATGTAAACAATCTCCTTAACGAAATAAAAGTAACTTTTTTAAATTATGTATTACGAATATTTCACAAATTGACATAACAATATAATTTTATCTATGAGAAAATAAATAACTAGAATATGTGCACTTGGTAGAGCGCATACCTTCGCCTCCGCTTTGACCCTTTCTTTCCCTAAATTTGAGAAACTGCTAACTGGATAATAACCAGTGACCTTTAACCGGATCGCTCCCAAAATTCTACCTGATGGTTCCTGGACATTGACCAATGGTACCATTAAATTTCAGACAATTTGGTTGAATTCTCTTTGAGTTATTGAGTTACAAATGGCCTTGACCTTGATCTTTGACCTTAGACTCGATCGCCCCCAAATCTATCAAAATGGTTCCTGTATATTGACCAATCGCCCCACCAAGTTTCATGCAATATGGTTCAATACTTTTTGAATTAGCTATAAATGACCATAACCTTAACCTTTGACCGGGTCACTCCCAAAATTCTACCAGCAGGTCACTGGACATGGACCAATCGTTTCACCAAATTTCAGGCAATTTGATGGAATATTTTTTCAGTTAAGCGAATAACAAGATGATAAAAAAATAAAATAAACGACGTCTAAAATATGACCTTCCCTGCATTCTGCGAAGGTAACAAGAATATTTTATTCCATCCCAATCTCTTGAAAATACTCAATTGTTATGAAGATGGGAAATAAAATTAAAATGAAGATGGGAAATAAAATAAAAATAGGAAATAAGATCAGTACTTCTTACTGATGTCAGAACATTGACTAGAATTTTTCAGTAACTCTTAAATCAAAACAAACACTTAATTTATGTAGAAGTAACGTACAGCTTCTACGACCAAGAAAGACGTTAGAATTTTTACGTACAAATTGTACCATAGAATTTATAGTTCACAATTTGGTAGTGATGATGAGGAATGGGAGAACATAGCATTTATGGACCTATCTGCAGTTTATTGCTATCATTTATTATAGGCTATGGGATGATAAAGTCAATCTGTAATATCGTGAAATACTGTCCAGGCGATAGTCTTCGGACATTACATCGACATTCTCAATTTATGGTTTGATTAAAATGGTTTCACGTAAAAGGAAATATAACGTTTTGATGACCATAACCTTTATTTAAGACATACCCTTTATTCATGTTTAGCTGGTACTAAATATTTTCTTTGCAATTTCTTTTCTATCTGAATTTCCTACAATAATAACAGTGGGAAGAATATTATCATATTCGAATTGTTGCATTATTCTAAATTAAATGAATTTTTGTTCTCACTAAAAAACTCTATATTCAACTTTATTGTAAAGAATAAATTGAAACTATTCAAATAACGCACAAAATAAATTAATTGCATCAATATTTATGTCTAAACACAGTCTTATGTAATGTACTGATATATTCATTCTATCATTTAATGTTTTCTCTATCTTACTCTATATTTATTTAACAACATTTTCCTTTGCCGATGTTGTTTTTCTTTTTCCTTCAATCACATAGGAATTATTTACTGTTTGTTTTAAATTCAATAATTTCATCTCCCCTTCTTCTTACAATGAAATCTCATTTATATCATAAAAATCTGCATAACAAGTATTTCTCATATTTTTCTTCGATTCACGCAATGAATAAATTTACTCTTCTGGCACTTTTCTTTCAATTGCTATCGTAATCTGCATTTGTTTTCATAATATTGATTGCATTTAAATTACAATTTTTATTCTCAATCAAATAATAATTTAAAATTCCTTTAAAACAAATACTACATGATTATGATAATACTGCATGTTCTTCAAAATGATAATTTGATATAGAAATACAATTAATCAATAAATTATTAATATAGTACACGTGATGAAAATAATGCAAATTTTATTTCAGTTTGAATGATCATATTCATTTTTTGTATTAAATGATTTCATTAATTAATAATGAAAATCTATATTTTGATTAATGAATTATCTTGATTATTATTTTAGTGTGATAAAAGATATGTTTTAGTTGAATCATAATTAATGAATCAATCGTAATTATGAAAAGTTTTTTATTCATATATTTTTTATCTTAGAAATGAATGACAATTCATTGCTCTTTATATATTCAATCTCTGAAATAAATTTTCCCATTGACAGATTTTCCACTAAAATTTCCCCTCTTCATAATTTGTTTCCATATCCTACCAGGAAGACATTGTAGTTATTTATTGCAAAGTTATTTAATGGGAATACTGACCTGAAACATTCTGAGAGAAGAACGCACATTCAGCTGCAGTGTACAATGCATCTATTGCAAAAAATGCAGTTCTGCCCTCTTGTTACCGACGAGAGTTACAAATTTTCAAACGGTTCCATATCTTCGAAAATATTATAAAATGGAATATATTAATATGTATTACATTACTATATATCGAAGATATAGAACAGTCCGATCATTCAAACTTGCATGATATTGAGCTGGACTAATGTGTCCACTTCACGAAACTGGACAAATTTGTAAGTATACACGCGTTCAAATATGTAAAGTATTTATGTCGAAAAGATATAATTGAAATTATGTACAATTATTAACTGTTGATTTATCTTAGTTCTATTTGAATATTTTATTTCAAACTTTTGTACTATTTTATTTAGTGAGAATAAGAAGTCCGAAGTCTTTAGTGATTAGAGAAAAAGAAATGGTGTCAATTGCCTTCTGGTCACACTAGTATTAACCATTAAAAAAATCCTAATTTGACGTTTGAGAGTAGAATTTTTTTCGTTAAATCAGTATAAATCAGATAATATGTAATTACTTGACTAAATCATAAATCCATTATGTTAACAAAATTATCAATGGATGAGTAACATGTACTGTAGTGGTGTAAAATAATTTTTTTTTTTAAAGTTTCACTTTCATATTTGTAAGAAACATTTATCACATAGCAATAGAATAGAAGTTCTAACTATGCTACTATGTATATTTTCACATCCATCTCTGATTGTAATCCCTCACAACAATCAGTTCCTTTTGTAGAGCAATGTTTACCTTAGTACATAGGTACAACTTCACTCACTGTGTGCCAGTCAGTTAATGAAGAAGATGTCTGTTCTAACCATTGCTAATAATCAGAGAAAAGAAAGTCTGAGGGAAACAAAAGATGTGACATCAAAAGAAAATTATTCAGAGAAAACATATCGAGTGACGAATTATTTGTAGTGTGAAAGACAGAACAGAAAAATGATATGATTGACTGATTCTAATGATTTATTGAGGTAATTAATATTGAGATAAATTAGGGTAGAAAATTTTGATGATCTTATTGGTCATCGATATATTCTATAGGGTCGGGAGGGGCGAATCTCGCGCAGCAGCACACGGGGCGAATCTTGCGCACCACATGTTTAAAGGGCTATGAATGTGCTAGCCCAATAACAAAATTAGTCATAGACCGGCTCAAATATGTAGTAACTCTGTATAAAATTAAAACAGCTTACAGGCATTTATTCATAGTTGAAATAAATCACATTTGAGACCATATGAAAAGTACCTAGTCGAAAATTCATTTTACCGAATTACCCTAAAAAATAAATTTGTCATAAAAAAATTTCTATCCCAGATAATGACCTGAAGTTTTTAGTGCATTATGATCATCGACTTAAGTTGCCTCAGTTAAAATTACAAGGTTCTAGACTTTTAAATTTTTTATTTAGCGGAATTTTTCCGTGCACAACTATTCGCCCCACCATATTTTGCATGGCGGGGCGAATATTGCGCACTATAGAAATTTATTTTTAGGCCATGAAACAGTTTTTAATGCTTAATATTACTCTCTCTATATATTTGTATTTCTTCACTTTCAACATTCCACATATATTTCAGATAATAGGTCGAAATATGAAATTGTAAATCAGGGGGAATTTAAGGTTATTAATTAGTCTTTTCTGTGAAATTTACTGTTAAACATATCAAACATCACTATACATGTTTATTATTTGCTTTTTTATTAAGTATAGTTATATAATCTTATTATTCGGTTCTTTTTAATAAAATCGAAAATATCAGGTCTAAAATGACAGGGTTAAACCATCGTTCAGGGAAACCCAACTCTGATATCATTATGCTTTTAAAAGTTGCAAATCGACATTGCACCATGTTGTGAATAGTAGCTTCATTGAGCTTGTCACTTTTGAGGATTGTCCCAGAAGTGGGAGTACTTGTTCGAATAAAGAAAATGGCTAAGAAGGTTTGTGCAATGTTGAAGACTCGAAGAAATACTTGAAAAAATTCTAAATATAGCTAAATACATGAATGTGATCCAGACTTCAATTAGAACCATCATCACGAAGGATCTTCAGTTGTCTTCCTACAAAATGAGAGAACACTAAGTCCTCACACTTCTTAAAAAGAAAAAGAGACTTGAGAGATTAAAGGTCCTTCTCAGAGAGCTTAAAGGGGACACGACAAGGTATGAAATAGAATTTTTTTAACGAGAAACTCTTCATTATTGAAGCCAACCCAATTCAATATTCATGATCAGAAGATATCCAAGATTTCCCCTATCTCGAAAACTTGGGAGTCTCCTCTGATTTTCGTGGGGAACGGCCTATGATCAATCCTCTTTTAACAGTATTGTGGTTCCAGCTATTGGATTGATGAAAAAAAAACTTCAAAAATCATTCATTTATCTTCCAACAAGATGGTGAATTTTTTTACTACTTAAACAAGACACATGAGTGGTGATCACGTCAATTGCCAAGATTCTGTCGCAAAGAAATTTGGCGTCTTCAGCGCCATACTACGTTGGTACTATTGACAACGAAACTGATGATTTCATAGAAAAGGACGTAGCAGAGATCTTCTGGCGCAGAACCTGAACCGTTGGTCTTTGAAAAACACCAAAGGAATTAGGTGGGTCAACCTACCTTCTTGTAGACAGACCAAAGAACTCTTCCTCTATGAAAGAGAATGTCAAAAGCTATTGTTAATAACCCGATTGAAATTTCTTCTTCTCTCCTGGGAACATTTGGTCCTAAAACAGTAAAACAATAATACTTGCCGACGATCTGGTCTTCACCCAGAAACATGACCTCATAATATTGTTGTGGAATGTTCTACCTATTACAAGACTAGGGACACAACTCTGGATGAAATTTTACTACCTTCATAGTATCATTATACTCTCAAATTCTGATACATTTTTATCTTTCTTGAAAGAATTGAAAGACTGGAAGAGTTCAACGACTAACCTTTAGGTCTAGGGGATTCAGTACATATGGACCCTCTCTTGGCCTGGGTATCTTCCCAACCTTACAATGGCAAGTGAATATTCCACGTAACCTAATAGATGTACGAAAAACCCATTTGCTTCTATATTCTTATTATCGTAATTTGAGAGACATAAAGTGAAAATATCTAAGTGTAACAGTATTTTGAATAAAGTTTTAGATAGGTATGCTAAATTGGTTATATATGCTATATATGACATCTAAAAAGAATTATTACTTTCATAGATTGCATATTTTTGTTTGTCATCTTGTTGCTCACATAACTCAAAAAGTTTTCGATCAAATTACTTTGAATTTGGTAAGACGATCGATTGACTAATCTCCAGGAACCATCTGGTAAAATTTTGGGAGCTATCCGGTCAAAGCTCAAGGTCATTTATAACTCAATAATTCAAAAAGTTTTGAATCAATTTGTCTGAAATTTGATGGGACGATTGGTCAATATCTAGGAACGGTTTGGTTAGTTTTTGGAAGCGGTCAGGTTAAAGGTCAAGTTGACTTATAACGCAAAATGTATTCAATCAAAGTAACAGAAATTTGGTCGACGGTTGGTAATTATCCATGCAGGAACCAATTTATTAGATTTTGTGAGCAATCAGGTAAAAATAAAGGTCAAGGTCATTTATAACACAAAAGAATTCAACCAAATTGTCTGAAATTGGGCGGGACGATGCTTCAATATTCAGGAATCATTTGTTTATATTTTGGGAGTGAACAGGTTTAAGGTCAAGGTCATTTGTAAGCGGTGGCAAAAGTATGCGCTCTATGAGTGCCCGTCATCTAGTTATTTATTATATTCATAGTTACATAATAAGTAAATATAATAGTGTCATACTTCAGATAAACTAATATTATAAGCATAAATTAATCCTGAATAGGAAGCAACATTCATGACGTCACACATACATTCTACAAACTTGACGTAAACAGGTCGAAAAAAGTTTGTCTCAAGTTTTGAATTTGAATCATATGATTGTTTATGCTTTTAAACACATTGGAATTATTTTTATAGTAAGTATCTAGACACTCAATAGTGCTATTTTTCACTATGGAAAGGAATTAAAGGGTGCGCAGATATTCGCCCCTCTCGCGCGCAAGAATCGCCCCATCAAGGACAATTTCAATTGCGCACTACTTTCGTCAATAACTCACATTATACAAATGCTAATTTTTTGTCCTTTGGATGGTGTATAAAAAACCTTATTGCGGTTCTTCATGTCAAATATTATTTATCTATCTGCAAAAACTAAGCTGCAAAACCCAAAAGTTTTTAGTGCGCAAGATTCGCCCCTCCCGACCCTACTTATTACTAGTTATTGGTAGTTTTAGACGTAATTTTTCAGACTTTTTCTATTATATAAATATACTCTAAATATTTGAGACGACCTGATTTTCAAATAGTTTTAGATCTTATAATTTTGTCTATTTAAGCACTAATATATATTTAACTTTACCTCAATGTACACAAAACAACAGGGTTTACCAATAAATCTACTCACAGAGAATGGATAAGAAATATTAGTTGAATCGAAATATCATAAATGATTTGTTTCAACTATAGGATTAGTTCGATCAAATCATATATGAATTGATTCAACTAATCCTTTCTCTCTTTATAAACACTATTATGAAGATACTTTTAATTAATTAAAACACAACCAAATATTTCACCAAATAGTCTTCATAACATACATACCCCCATACATCATGTCTCCACACACCCCCATACATCATGTCACCACACACCCCCATACATCATGTCTCCACACACCCCCATACATCATGTCTCCACACACCCCCATACATCATGTCTCCACACACCCTCATACATCATGTCTCCACACACCCCCATACATCATGTCTCCACACACCCCCATACATCATGTCACCACACACCCCCATACATCATGTCTCCACACACCCCCATACATCATGTCACCACACACCACCATACATCATGTCTCCACACACCCCCATACATCATGTCTCCACACACCCCCATACATCATGTCACCACACTCCCCCATACATCATGTCTCCACACACCCCCATACATCATGTCACCACACACCCCCATACATCATGTCTCCACACACCCCCATACATCATGTCTCCACACACCCCCATACATCATGTCTCCACACACCCTCATACATCATGTCTCCACACACCCCCATACATCATGTCTCCACACACCCCCATACATCATGTCACCACACACCCCCATACATCATGTCTCCACACACCCCCATACATCATGTCACCACACACCCCCATACATCATGTCTCCACACACCCCCATACATCATGTCTCCACACACCCCCATACATCATGTCACCACACTCCCCCATACATCATGTCACCACACACCCCCATACATCATGTCTCCACACACCCCCATACATCATGTCACCACACACCCCCATACATCATGTCTCCACACACCCCCATACATCATGTCTCCACACACCCCCATACATCATGTCACCACACACCCCCATACATCATGTCTCCACACACCCCCATACATCATGTCACCACACACCCCCATACATCATGTCTCCACACACTCCCATACATCATGTCACCACACACCCCCATACATCATGTCTCCACACACCCCCATACATCATGTCACCACACACCCCCATACATCATGTCTCCACACACCCCCATACATCATGTCTCCACACACCCCATACATCATGTCTCCACACACCCCCATACATCATGTCACCACACACCCCCATACATCATGTCTCCACATGCCACTTCATGCCAATGAGTCGTGAATAGTTCCAATGAATGCATTCATGAGAAATATTTTACTCAATGGCAGTCACTGACATACATTGTCACATGAGAAAAAGGGAATAACTCAAATGAATGACAGGTGATGCATTCATTTGAATATATTCTAAGAAGACATAATGAGTACAAAAGGAAAAATATATTCAGTAGTAACAAATTTGACGATAAATTGAGATTGATAATAATGTACTCATAATTAACCACACAATTAATCATAAATTTGCTTAATTTCTTTAACCGTCAATATTTAATCTCTTTTTGGTAGAACTGCACATTGCATACAGTTTGTAGTCGCATTTAATCTAATAGGTTTTCCGGTTATTATTCGTTTTTAGTATCTTTGTCTTTTACTACCAAGTCCACACCACTTTTCACTTTAACTGGAACAGATAACAGATAACATTTAAACTCAAACGTAGTTCATTTCTTGTCACTACTTTGGATTTATATAATAATTTCAAGGCTCATCTGTAATTTTTTCCACTATTTCAAAGTACACCTATTATAAATGAATAAAAACTCTATGTGGTCTTATAAAATTATCTTATAAAGAATGACCTTTCCTACTCACTTTCTCTGATATTCAAAGCGAATGGTTCTCTGTTTTTGCTACTCACAGATAGCCTCTAGATATCCTTTACTTTAGACCTCTAAGCTGTCCTCTTTTCTTAAATGAGGTCATATGAGGTCTCCATTCATCCTTCCTTCATCAGTGATCGGACGTGTGGTGTCCTGTGTCGCTCTCGCCTAAAGTTTTATTTGGCTGCAGGCGCGTATACAAGGGGTTGGGGCATTTGGGGCAGATGCCCCCCCTTGAGGTCTGAACTTTTTAAAAATAAATCTACGGATTAACAAAAATATATGGATTAATCCTACAAATTGAAGAAATGTCAATTATTTGATTAATTTTAATTGCTTTTGAAATGCTTGAACACTGTATTCTATCAAAATCGTCATTTTTAAATTGTGAAATGGGATAGATTAAATTGCTTCAAGTCGTATCATGTAGATGAAGCCATTTTGTCCCTAGAGAGTGAATTTCTATCATTGTTCTTCAATTTTAAAATGTTTATGAATTTGAGAAAAAATTCATCGTTCTGTACTCTGTAGTTTGCCAAAACACCTTCTTCTTCAACAGTACGCCGAATATTCAAGCTTTCCCAAGATAAATGGAAGTGTGGCTAAATCTAACCACACTTGAAAAAGTTCACAAGAGTTCTTGGTTTATTCAATGAAACTGGTTCTATTAACAAGAAAAAGTAAATAAAATCAAAACCAAAAAAAAAAACACAAACTGCGATTCAGGAGGTGAAGAGTAGTTTCTTTGAAGAAACCACTAGCTTTTCTATCAGAAAAGCTTTTCAGCAGATTTCATCCACACCAAAACCACGTGGTGGAGGATCGTCATACATTCATTTAATTCCCGTTTTTATCATTGAACTTCAGTTCGACCATTAACGAAAACCACATACATAGCGGTTTTGTGAGTGGATTATGTAGCATTCATCAAATATTGCCAATTGAATAGTTTGGACAGACTGTCGAGAAGTTAATTTGCCTCCATCAAAAACACATCGAAAAAATACGAATGAAAATCCTCTAAGTATCTGGAAAACAAATGATAGGTATGATGCTAAGGTATTGATCTTCGTTGCAATTATTAATGGAATGGTTCCAATTGTTAAAGCATTCCTTAACGAATATTGCAACTTGTTACCAGTTAATGGTTTTCAAAACTCTGATTGCTCCAGCATATTATTTGGGCCAGCCTGTAACTTCTTCACTTTGGTGAATGCAAGACCACATTGCACAATTGCAGCTCTAGAATTTTCAAGGAAGAGTTTCGAGGTCGAGTGATTAGCAGAAGTACGGAAATAAAATATCTGGTCAGCACACAGTCCAGATCTCAACTCTTTGGACTTTCCCATATGGGCTGCTGCACAAACTCGAGTTTATATATAAAAAAAAAACAGATCCCAATGAGTCTCTTATACACTGTGCTCAAATATCCGCTCAAAAATAAGACTCTCAAGAATGTATGCAAGAATGTTCTGAAGCGTGCATCGTTCTGTCTTCACATCGGAGGGGGTCATTTTCAACAACTTTTGTAGGACCTCAGGAGATGTGTCTCATATGATATAACACAATAAATGTTTAATAAAAATGAAAATCCTTTCTTTTCCTTCAAAGTGATGCATGTATTATGGTATTTGACTTATTTTTAAGTGCTTCTAATTCGCAATTAAAAAATTACGTTATCTGATGAAACACAGTGCATCAGTATGGTTTTGATTATTTTTGCTGCAGCCAATGATTGAATATTGTGATTAAGTTAATAACTATCAGTCTATTAGACTTAATATACAGCTTATGGACTAAACAATACATCCACTGACACACCGTGTTCCATCAGAAACGACATTTTTAAATTGCGAATTAGAACCACTTCTATTGCATCAAATGTCATCATAGATACACCACGTTGATGGAAAAGAAAATATTATTATTAAACAGTTATTGTCCTATATATATGGGAACAGCACACGTGTATAGTACAGAACTGACTCCCTAGTTTATCTACCTATACAGCATGACAGTAAAAGGAGTCTATCGTGAACGCGATATAATGGACTCAACACAATGACAAACTACTAAACAAAAAACATTAAAACTAATACATAACATACCCTTCCCTCTAGATAAATTTATCCCCAATCATCATTAACTCCTAACCGCTCTATAGGTCTCTTCTCTCTAGTACTCCTTCTAGGCACAGTCGTTGACTCCTCTCGAGAAACATCTGCACCGTCCACTGGTGCATATGGTACATCAGGAATTAGTAGTAACTGATTCCAATGACGTTTCCACATTACATCTAGCTCAGGTACAGACACCTCATACACATTAACACCTAATTTTCTAACAACTCTTGCTTTGTATCATTTAGGTCCTGGTCTTATATTTAGTGCGAGTACATCCTCCCCTATCTCAAACTGCCTCATCTGTTTTACATCAGTCGTTGATTTAGATTTGTTAGAATAAACTGGATTTATTCTATCCTTCAAAGTGACTAAACGTCTGTTATTTAAGGCAATTGATGGGGCAATCTGAGTTACATTATGAGGTACGCATTTATAATAAAACAACACCCTAGCTAGTTTATTAATCAAAGGCTCATGTTGTGGTTGTTTCTTAAGTAGGTCTTTTATAACTCTCACCTCCCTCTCTGCCTGACCGTTAGAGGCTGGGGAATAAGGAGGTGACGTTACATGTGCAATGCCTTGACTCTCCAAAAATGTTGAAAACTGAGCAGCAGAGAAAGAGGTGGCATTATCTGAGCAAATCAAATCTGGTAAACCGTGTCTACTAAAAATAATTCTAAGACTATCAATAGTTTCTTGAGCCGACACATTCTTTACAATTTCAACCTCTATATATTTGCTAAGAGCATCAACTAACTACAATCAAGCATACCTTATCATTGTAAAAAAATGGTCAATATGAAGTCGCTGCCAAGGTCTCGATGGTGTTGGCCATGTTACATGCGCATTTTGTGTCGGTTTACTTCGTACAGATTGACAAATATTACATGATTTAACCATATATTCTACATCCTTATCAAGACCAGGGAACCATATGAGCGATCTTGTCAACGACTTCATCGCAACAACTCCCGGGTGATTTTGATGAAATAAATCTAATACTTTTTCACGTAAAGCCAAAGGAATCAATACACGGTTATTAAATAGAATACATCCCTTCATAATGGTCATATTCTGTATGTGAGACTTATATTGGGACAGCTCTTAATTAGTAATTTTACCTGGACAGCCATATTTAATGAAAAATTTCAATTGAGAAAGATTGTTATCACGTTCAGTGTATACTCTTACAAGCTCATGGCTTATAACAGTCTCATCTAGTGAATTAAGAGCAAATATCAGTTCGTAGGGTTCAACTTCGCTCAAAGTTTCTGGTAGAGGAAGTCTGCTTAGAAAATCACTGTGAACGTTTTCAGAGCCTTTAGAGTATACAAAATTAAATCGAATTGCGATAACTTTAGACACCATCTCTGAATACGTGATGAGCATGAAACTGGAACAGACTTATCTTTAGCAAACAATGTAAACAACGGCTTATGATCATTAAATATAGTGAAATGAGATCCCCATAGAAATTGCCTGAACCTATCTACAGCAAATATAACACTCAAACCTTCCCTTTCAATCTGACTGTAAGACCTCTCAGCAACGTTGAGTGTCCGTGAAGCGAACTGAACAGGGGACCAGGGAGAATCTTTATTAGTCCTTTGTAACAATACAGCACCCAGTCCATATGAAGACGCGTCTGTCTCAATGCTGCTCTAACAATCAGTGTTGAAATGAGAAAGAATATTCTTACCAACAAAAAGCTTTTTAATTATTTCGAAAGATTGTTGATGCGAATCACTCCAAATAAACTCTGACTTCTTCCTTAATAATGAATACAAAGGAGACATATACACTGCGTTCGGTTTGATTGTGCATGCCAAAATTTTCTATTTAAAAATAATAATTTTTACATTAAATTTCATTTTTACAGATCTATGTAAATGTGGTGAGTTAAGTTTATCATTTGGATACCTAGAGTGCTATTTTTTCCTTTTATAAACAAGCTCTGGCATCAATTTCAATTTTTTTGTTATGACAACCGTTCAGTTAGATTAAGCAAGCTGTCATTTTCAGACGGTATTCTGCAACCATGGGTAAAAGAGCTGGCTTGAATAATGCGGCCCGTGCTAGAATCACTTCCCTGCTTGGTGAAGGTAAAGGTACACTTGAAATTTCAAGAATTATGGGCAGGGATCATCGTACAATAAAGTCCTTCATGTTTTCCGAGAAAACTGGCAGAAGAACGCCGGAAAGATCCCACTTAAAGAAGGTTTCACCAAGAGATCTCCGTAATTTGAAGCGAGAGATGGCGAGGAATCCCAATGCGACCAGCAAACCAATTTTCGATGCTGCAGCTGCCCCTAAAGTGGGCAAAACGACGCGATGCAAGGCACTCCAATCCATCGGCCACTTCTCAGCAAGAAACACAAGGCAAAGCGAGTTGAATGAGCAGAACGGTATCACAAGCTTAACTTCTCCAATGTTATCTTCACTGATGAATGTCGCGCAACCATGGACGGACCGGATGGCTGGGCGCGTGGTTGGGTCCTCGATCAACGTCAACCAAGGCTGAGGATGCGTCGCCAACAAGGAGGTGGTGGAGTAATGTTTTGGGCTGGCATTCAAGGCAGCGCAATTATTGGGCCATTCATGGTTCCTGAAGGAGTAAAAATCAATGCAAAAGCGTATTGCGAGCTTCTGGATAAGTTCCTTCTTCCATGGTTAGAGAACCAGCCACTGCTGAGAAGAAAAAAATTAATTTTTCAGCACGATAATGCTCCAGCACATAAAGCAAAGTTCACTGACAACTGGCTTAACAGTTACAGCTTCGGGAAGGAAAAGATAATGGTGTGGCCAGCAAATAGCCCGGATCTGAACCCCATCGAAAACCTTTGGGCAATAATCAAGAGGCGTGTTTATCAAGACGGGAGGCAATTTACAAGTACTGCTGAATGGAGAGCAATACAAGATGCTGTTGCCACTGTAACTCCAGCTGAAATCAAGAAACTTACATCATCAGTTGATTCTCGGGTCATGAAGATCATCAAAACTGGTGGTAGCCATATTTCTTATTAATCACCTAAAATAAAACAGTTTTTGTCAACTTTCATGTTGTATTTGAATGTTTTTGGCAATATTAGTGCATCTTTAATTAAATAAAGATAAATTATTAACCTTGTTTATCATTTAAACCTTCAAAATTCGATTAAGTTAAACACTTGCATAATCTAGCTGAACGGATACCAAATCAAAAATGTCAATATATTGTTATTTTATGTTTATGAATTGTGAAATTAGTGTTTAAAGCATTAGAATTTAAAAAATACGTCTTCTAGTTTTGATATATCTGTTGACATCCAATGCATTGTGAACATTATTAATTTTATCATGATAAAATCAATATGCATAATCAAGCCGAACGCAGTGTAGTGAGCAAATTTAGGAATGAATCTCGAGTAAAAGTTACACAAGCCAACAAAAGATTGAACTTGTTTCACGTTAACAGGAACAGGTGCGTTTAGAATGGCAGTAAGTTTATTAGGATTCGCATGAACACCCTCTGAATTGAAAATATAACCTAAATAATCAATTTGATTAGTGAAAAATGAGCATTTATCATAGTGAAGTTTCAATCCTGCCATCTTTAACTTATTCAGTACAACACGCAAAAGCTCTCTGTGTGATTTATGATCAGATGTCATTAAAAGTATATCATCCTGATATATTATTACCCCTGAAATGTTATCTAATACTTTACACATAAATGCTTGAAAAATTCCAGAACTAGCAGTACATCCAAATAGTAAAAAGTTATATCTGAATAAACCTTCAGGAGTATTTACAACTAAATAATTCTTTGAATCAGGATGGATAGGTAATTGTAAAAATGTCTGCGAAAGATCTATTTTTGGAAATTCCATTGCTTGTCCAATAGAGCTAATAACTTGATCAATTGTTGGCAATACACAGTTAACAGGCTTTACATATTTATTTAATGTCGTACTGAAATCTGCGCACACACGCAGCTCGCCTGATTTTTTAATTACAGTAACTATCGGAGATGCCCAATTAGAACTGTGCAATTTACTAATCATACCTGAAGCACTTAGTCTATCCAATTCCTCTTTAAGAGAGTCTTTTAATCGCACAGGAACTGTACGGGCCTTACAATAAATAGGTACCGCATCGCAATGAACATCTAAAGTAACTAATTCTTTAACCTTTGACTCAAAATTATCACTAAAGTAATCAGAAAATTCTTCATAAATATCTGGCGTTATTTTATTATCAAACACGTTATCTGGTTTGTGCACAATTTGAAATTTGAATTTATTAAACAGGTCTCTACCTAGAAGATTAACAAAGGTATTTGCTATGACATAAAATGTGTGAACTACTTTAATATTGTCGTAAGAAATTGCAATATTAACTTCGCTTGATTTTCAGTCAATGTGTTGCCATTCATTGTATATGGTTCATATACATTAACATAGGGAGTCTTTTTTCTTGGATGCATCTGAAACTCGTTAGCAGCAACTACTGTACAAGTCATTTTATCTGCTGATTGGAGTACTGCAGACAATACATGTGATGAAGTTATTCCAGCGATGAAGACGTCGCGCAGTAGCCTATCCACTGTAAGATTTTGCTCAATGTTGCACTTAGAGGCTAGAAATCTAAGTTCTTTACTGTATTCCTTGATGTCTTGACTAGATTTCTGCTTGTACGTAAAGAATTTTACAGAGGTTCCGACAACACCCTTCCGAACTGAATGAGCTTGTAGTAGGTTGAATGCTTATTTCTTCACTGCTCTAGGAGCGACACTAGATTTATTGTAGTAGTAATATATAGACCCCCTAACACTGACTTTCAATGTTTTCTTGAAGCGCTAGAAGCTGTTATCTCTGGTCTCTCTGCAGCGAGGTGTGATAACATATTTATATCTGGTGATTTTAATTGTGATTTATTAAACTTGATGAATGACAGTAATTGTTTGAATTTTGCAAATACAATGTTTTTAAATTATTATACACCACTTATTACAAAGCCAACGAGAGTTACTGATGACAGTTTCACGCTTATTGATAATTTATTTTCAAATACTCTTCATAATCATACCTCTGGAATCATCCCCTGTGCCCTATCTGATCATTATCTAATTTTTGCTGTGTATAGTGACCTGTTTAAGAATGTAGTCGGCTCATCTGGCCAACTTAGGTTTAGAGTACATAACGAAGCATCTCTACGGAACCTTTACAATAGTTTAAATACTTTTGATTTCTCATCTGTTGTACAGAGTGAGGATGTTGATCAAGGTATAGAAATGTTAGACCGGATTATAATGACCAAATACAATGATCACTGTCCTATTCTTAAAAATACTGTATCATATAAAAACTCGATAAAGCCTTGGATTGATGTTGAGCTTAGGAGTAAAATTAAGAAGCGTCAAAACTATTTATTGTTGTTAAGATGTGGTAAGATGGACAGACAGGCTTTTAATAGGCATAGAAATATGGTTACGGGAGAAATGAGAAGGAATAAGTTTAACTATTATGAGGTATTGCTTACTAGTTTTGGTGGGGATATGAAGAAAACGTGGTCCTTGGTCAATGGTATCCTCGGGCGGAATAGAGAGCTGGACCAGGCTAAAGGTATAAGACTGCGCGATGGAAATATGTTAATTACTGATAGCCTGTCGGTAGCTAATGAATTTAACAAGTATTTTTGTTTCATTGATGAACAAATTAATAATTCCTTTCAGCCTAGTGATAGCGTTTATCCTATCACACCTTGAAATTCTGTTAACTCTTTTTTCTTCTCACCCATGAATTATAATGATGTCGACATAACAATTATGTCAATGAAAAATAAATCTTGTTGTACTGATAAACTTCCTACGTTTGTGCTTAAATATTTAGGAAATCTGTTGTCACCAATACTTTCTCAAATAATAAATAATTCTTTATCTCATGGTATTTTTCCAAAAGCATTGAGGAAGGCTCAAGTTGTTCCTATTTATAAGGGAGGGAATGCTGAAGTAGCTGGTAATTACAGGCCTATTTCTATTCTGTCCGACTTTTCTAAGATTTATGAAAAATTAGTTCATCGACAGTTGGTCAAATACTTAGATTTGCATGATATTCTGTATGCTGACCAGTTTGGTTTCCGTAAATATCGCAGCACATCTCAGGCAGTTCTCTCTTTTTTGTAAGGTGTGTACGATGCTCTGGACAAAGGTGATTTGTATTTTTCAATGTTTTTGGATTTCCGTAAAGCCTTTGATTCAGTTTCGCACACTATCCTATTGAATAAACTCAACTCTTTTGGTATAAGGGGCATTCCTCAGTCATGGTTTCGCTCCTACTTGTTCTCTCGAAGTCAATGTGTTGTTGTAAATAATGTATCCTCAGAGGAGCGACAGGTGAACTGCGGAGTGCCCCAAGGGGTATCCTTGGCCCACTTTTATTTTTAATATTCATCAATGATTTTCAATTATGTTCCAGGTTTTTTAAATTCACACTTTTTGCATATGACTCCACCATTTCATGTAACATTCCTAGGGACCAATTACTAAATTTTCACGGTATAATTAATGCAGAACTTAGTATTGTTAATGATTGGCTCAAAAATAATAAAATTATGTTAAACACTGATAAAACCAAATATGTAATATTTTCCTACAGAAAGTCTTATAGATTGTCCTTTGTCAAAATATGTGATAATGAGATTGAATGTGTTAAATCTGTTAAATTTTTGGGGCTTGTTTTAGATAATAATCTTAGATTTGAGGAACATATAAACTGTACTACATTTAAAATTTCTAAATCAGTAGGTATTCTCTCAAAAATTAATTCATTCTTACCACGTAATATTTTAATTATGTTATATTATGCTCTTGTTCACCCTCATTCCTTATATCTCATAGAAGTATGGTTCAATTCTCCAGTTAATGTTAGGAATAGAATGGTTACACTGCATAAAAAGACTGTTAGAATCCTTACTTGTAGCCATTATCTTTCTCATTCTTCGCTCTTTACAGAAATCTTGGTCTACTTGATCTATTAAATCTTTTTAAATTCAGAATTCGTGTATATATGTACAAATCATTAACTATTCCAGATTATAGTCCTTTTTTAATAGATTTTTTTAATACTCATACAAATCAGCATGTACATTTGACAAGAAATAGTTCCAATATAACCTTACCGAGATGTAACAAATCCAAATCGCAATCTTATATAATTTATGTAGCATCTAGTCACTGGAATAGAATCAACACAGTTCTTAAGAATCTCAATTCCTTGAATAAATTTAAGTTTTAATATAAAAAACATTAACTAAATTCCCAATAGCTTCAAAAAACTACAGAACCAAATCAGTACCATTCATTTGTTGTCTGCTCTACCTTGCTATTATTAACTGAGTATTTTTTGTTTTTAAATTTTTTAGGCTTTAATTAGTTAGGATGCTCTCGAAGCTTTTAGCTTTTCCGGGCCATATAGCGTCTTTTTTGTGAACTATAATTTGTAAAATATAAAAATGCAAGACCCTGGGAGGCCCCGGCCCTTGGTTAATGTAAAGGGTGCTATATGACAATAAATAAATAAAAATAAATAAACAGACCTGTTAGACCTCGATTCATTGTGTGTGTCAGAGTGATATGAAAAAATATTAGGATGAAATATCCTGTCGGTAAATTAATATTCGGCAGATCGTCCATTATTGTCCACTACGGAAAATAATGATCGTATTCTATCGTAAAATATATTTATTTGAGATATTTTCGATGGGACTTTTTTGTTGCGAATGTCTGACGCAAAGCGATGGACGACAATTTTTCGTAATTTATCCCATATCGTGAATAATAATCAGTAGAATCATTTATTGTCGCAGATAGATGATCTTTTTTCAGCGGGTATAATCACCAGTCGAAAACGGACTATCGTAAATACAGCAGACCAGTCAACCATTCACCCCAATAACTTTTTTGAGAAATATAATAACGCTGTAACATCAGTGATGTAAATTGAGATATGTTGGGCGTTATGGGAGGTTATGGTGGGATAAATTTCCCATTATAACCAACAAGAGAGTATATTAAATGACTCTTCTTACCCAATCGACCATATGAAGAGACATGAAATGAATATTTATTGTGGAGAGATGCAATTGGTAGTTACTGACTAAATATAAGTAATATGATAAAAAATCACATACTCATACTTATAAAGAAACTCTTCTGATTTAATTTAAAAAGAATAAATGAAAAAAGACACCTAATTTAATTACATTAATATGTGTGTGTATATCCTGGAAATGATCTTACTTGTATTTAGCTCTATAAAATACAATTTTTCATAAATTCAGTTTCTATTTTGTATCACTTTTTCTAATTAACCAAATACTACCCTTAGGTGGATATACAATGGTTATTAGGTAAGTTCTGATTTATGTAAGGAAAGAAATGATCAACATTTTAAATTATGCCTTTTTTCATATAGGCTATTATCTTACATTTGGAACAGTGTGATAACTTCTCATAAAATATACTAGTACGATTATTTCTGCTCCTTTGGATCTTGAGAAAAGAATTATTTTTACATAGCATTAGTCATAACTAATAATAAGTAGGGACACATCATTAGGTGTATCATTAGGTTTGATGTCATATGTTACAATATCATTAGGTGATGGAATCTTTAGTAGGTAATATATATTATGATTTTTATATGTGTATTATTTGTGGGGAATTTCGGTAAATGATTAAATATAGAAGTTTATATTTCATTTTGAAATACTTAAAAACAATATTAAAACAAATGTTAAATGGTGATAATTATCTTGGCCTGCATTTCGATTTTAACAAATAATTTCCTTTATGCAAGATGGAGCCTACCTTATTTGTTTAAAACTGTCAAAAAGTGACTCAATTAAAAGTGCAGAGGTTTAAATAGTGACAGGCACATTAAATTGCCACCAAAATAAACTGATATTACACTATGTGATTTCTTTATTTTGGGATTCCTACTAATGATTATCATACTCAACCCAGAGATGTCAATGAGTCGAAAAGCAAAATCTATCAAGCATTTGCATTAGTAATCTTTAATATGTGTTAATAATACTATGGATTCATTTCAGGCCCATCCAAAACTATGGCTACTAAAGTGAAATACAATATATATGTTAAGTAAAATTACGTCTAAATGAAGAAATTCTACAGCATTGAACTTATTGTAAAAATAACGTATTCAAATCGAATCAATATTTTAGAATGTATATTTTAGAATGTAATTAAATGTGAATCAGCTCAATTGTACGCTAATCAGTTTACACCCTGTATGTGGGGTGATTAATTTCCACTCCCCACCCTTTCCGATGTCTCCTCATTATCAGTTATTGTTATTAGTCATTGTTATCAGTCATTGTTATCAGTCATTGTTATCAGTCATTGTTATCAGTCATTGTTATCAGTCATTGTTATCAGTCATTGTTATCAGTTATTGTTATCAGTCATTGTTATCAGTCATTGTTATCAGTCATTGTTATCAGTTATTGTTATTAGTTATTGTTATCAGTCATTGTTAGCAGTCATTGTTATCAGTCATTGTTATCAGTCATTGTTATCAGTTATTGTTATCAGTTATTGTTATCAGTTACTGTTATCAGTTATTGTTATCAGTTATTGTTATCAGTTATTGTAATCAGTTATTGTTATCAGTTATTGTTATCAGTTATTGTTATCAGTTATTTTTATCAGTTATTGTTATCAGCTATTGTTATCAGTTATTGTTATCAGTTATTGTTATCAGTTATTGTTATCAGTTATTGTTACCAGTTATTGTTATCAGTTATTGTTATCAGTTATTGTTATCAGTTACTGTTATCAGTTATTGTCATCAGTTATTGTTATCAGTTATTGTTATCAGTTATTGTTATCAGTCATTGTTATTAGTTATTGTTATTAGTCATTGTTATCAGTCATTGTTATCAGTTATTGTTATCAGTTATTGTTATTAGTCATTGTTATCAGTCATTGTTATCAGTTATTGTTATCAGTTATTGTTATCAGTTATTGTTAACAGTTATTGTTATTAGTTATTGTTATTAGTTATTGTTATTAGTTATTGTTATCAGTCATTGTTAGCAGTCATTGTTATCAGTCATTGTTATCAGTTATTGTTATTAGTTATTGTTATCAGTCATTGTTAGCAGTCATTGTTAGCAGTCATTGTTATCAGTCATTGTTATCAGTCATTGTTATCAGTTATTGTTATCAGTTATTGTTATCAGTTACTGTTATCAGTTATTGTTATCAGTTATTGTTATCAGTTATTGTAATCAGTTATTGTAATCAGTTATTGTTATCAGTTATTGTTATCAGTTATTGTTATCAGTTATTGTTATCAGCTATTGTTATCAGTTATTGTTATCAGTTATTGTTACCAGTTATTGTTATCAGTTATTGTTATCAGTTACTGTTATCAGTTATTGTTATCAGTTATTGTTATCAGTCATTGTTATTAGTTATTGTTATCAGTTACTGTTATCAGTTACTGTTATCAGTTATTGTTATCAGTTATTGTTATTAGTTATTGTTATTAGTTATTGTTATCAGTTATTGTTATCAGTTATTGTTATTAGTTATTGTTATTAGTTATTGTTATTAGTTATTGTTATTAGTTATTGTTATCAGTTATTGTTATCAGTTATTGTTATCAGTTATTGTTATCAGTTATTGTTATCAGTTATTGTTAGCAGTCATTGTTATCAGTCATTGTTATCAGTCATTGTTATCAGTTATTGTTATCAGTTATTGTTATCAGTTATTGTTATCAGTTATTGTTATCAGTTATTGTTATCAGTTATTGTTATCAGTTATTGTTATTAGTTATTGTTATTAGTTATTGTTATTAGTTATTGTTATTAGTTATTGTTATTAGTTATTGTTATTAGTTATTGTTATTAGTTATTGTTATCAGTTATTGTTATCAGTTATTGTTATCAGTTATTGTTATCAGTTATTGTTATCAGTCATTGTTATCAGTCATTGTTATCAGTCATTGTTATCAGTCATTGTTAGCAGTCATTGTTATCAGTCATTGTTATCAGTCATTGTTATCAGTTATTGTTATCAGTTATTGTTATCAGTTATTGTTATCAGTTATTGTTATCAGTTATTGTTATTAGTTATTGTTATTAGTTATTGTTATTAGTTATTGTTATTAGTTATTGTTATCAGTTATTGTTATCAGTTATTGTTATCAGTTATTGTTATCAGTTATTGTTATCAGTCATTGTTATCAGTCATTGTTATTAGTCATTGTTATCAGTCATTGTTATCAGTCATTGTTATCAGTTATTGTTATTAGTTATTGTTATTAGTTATTGTTATCAGTCATTGTTATCAGTCATTGTTATCAGTCATTGTTATCAGTCATTGTTATCAGTCATTGTTATCAGTCATTGTTATCAGTTATTGTTATCAGTTATTGTTATCAGTTACTGTTATCAGTTATTGTTATCAGTTATTGTTATCAGTTATTGTTATTAGTTACTGTTATCAGTTACTGTTATCAGTTATTGTTATCAGTTATTGTTATCAGTTATTGTTATCAGTTATTGTTATTAGTTATTGTTATTAGTTATTGTTATTAGTTATTGTTATTAGTTATTGTTATTAGTTATTGTTATCATTTATTGTTATCAGTTATTGTTATCAGTTATTGTTATCAGTTACTGTTATCAGTTACTGTTATCAGTTACTGTTATCAGTTATTGTTATCAGTTATTGTAATTAGTTATTGTTATTAGTTATTGTTATTAGTTATTGTTATTAGTTATTGTTATCAGTTATTGTTATCAGTTATTGTTATCAGTTATTGTTATCAGTTATTGTTATCAGTTACTGTTATCAGTTATTGTTATCAGTTATTGTTATCAGTTATTGTTACCAGTTATTGTTATCAGTTATTGTTATCAGTTACTGTTATCAGTTATTGTTATCAGTTATTGTTATCAGTTATTGTTATCAGTTATTGTTATCAGTCATTGTTATCAGTTATTGTTATCAGTTACTGTTATCAGTTATTGTTATCAGTTATTGTTATCAGTTATTGTTATCAGTTATTGTTATCAGTTATTGTTATCAGTTATTGTTATCAGTTATTGTTCTCAGTTACTGTTATCAGTTATTGTTATCAGTTATTGTTATCAGTTATTGTTATCAGTTATTGTTATCAGTTATTGTTATCAGTTACTGTTATCAGTTATTGTTATCAGTCATTGTTATTAGTTATTGTTATCAGTTATTGTTATCAGTTATTGTTATCAGTTATTGTTATCAGTTATTGTTATCAGTCATTGTTATTAGTTATTGTTATCAGTTACTGTTATCAGTTATTGTTATCAGTTATTGTTATCAGTTATTGTTATCAGTTATTGTTATCAGTTACTGTTATCAGTTATTGTTATCAGTTATTGTTATCAGTTATTGTTATCAGTTACTGTTATCAGTTATTGTTATCAGTCATTGTTATTAGTTATTGTTATTAGCTATTGTTATTAGTTATTGTTATCAGTTATTGTCATCAGTTATTGTTATCAGTTACTGTTATCAGTTATTGTTATCAGTTATTGTTATCAGTTATTGTTATCAGTTATTGTTATCAGTTACTGTTATCAGTTACTGTTATCAGTTATTGTTATCAGTTATTGTTATCAGTTATTGTTATCAGTTACTGTTATCAGTTATTGTTATCAGTTATTGTTACCAGTTATTGTTATCAGTTATTGTTATTAGTTATTGTTATCAGTTATTGTTATCAGTTATTGTTATCAGTCATTGTTATTAGTTATTGTTATCAGTTATTGTTATCAGTTATTGTTATCAGTTATTGTTATCAGTCATTGTTATTAGTTATTGTTATCAGTTATTGTTATCAGTTATTGTCATCAGTTATTGTTATCAGTTACTGTTATCAGTTATTGTTATCAGTTATTGTTATCAGTTATTGTTATCAGTTACTGTTATCAGTTACTGTTATCAGTTATTGTTATCAGTTATTGTTATCAGTTATTGTTATCAGTTACTGTTATCAGTTATTGTTATCAGTTATTGTTACCAGTTATTGTTATCAGTTATTGTTATTAGTTATTGTTATCAGTTATTGTTATCAGTTATTGTTATCAGTTATTGTTATCAGTTATTGTTATCAGTTATTGTTATTAGTTATTGTTATCAGTTATTTTCATCAGTTATTGTTATCAGTTACTGTTATCAGTTATTGTTATCAGTTATTGTTATCAGTTATTGTTATCAGTTACTGTTATCAGTTACTGTTATCAGTTATTGTTATCAGTTATTGTTATCAGTTATTGTTATCAGTTACTGTTATCAGTTACTGTTATCAGTTATTGTTATCAGTTATTGTTACCAGTTATTGTTATCAGTTATTGTTATTAGTTATTGTTATCAGTTATTGTTATTAGTTATTGTTATCAGTTATTGTTATCAGTTATTGTTATCAGTTATTGTTATCAGTTATTGTTATCAGTTATTGTTACCAGTTATTGTTATCAGTTATTGTTATTAGTTATTGTTATCAGTTATTGTTATTAGTTATTGTTATCAGTTATTGTTACCAGTTAATTTATTGTTATCAGTTATTGTTATCAGTCATTGTTATTAGTTATTGTTATCAGTTACTGTTATCAGTTATTGTTATCAGTTATTGTTATCAGTTATTGTTATCAGTTATTGTTATCAGTTACTGTTATCAGTTATTGTTATCAGTCATTGTTATTAGTTATTGTTATTAGTTATTGTTATTAGCTATTGTTATTAGTTATTGTTATCAGTTATTGTCATCAGTTATTGTTATCAGTTACTGTTATCAGTTATTGTTATCAGTTATTGTTATCAGTTATTGTTATCAGTTACTGTTATCAGTTACTGTTATCAGTTATTGTTATCAGTTATTGTTATCAGTTATTGTTATCAGTTACTGTTATCAGTTATTGTTATCAGTTATTGTTACCAGTTATTGCTATCAGTTATTGTTATTAGTTATTGTTATCAGTTATTGTTATCAGTTATTGTTATCAGTCATTGTTATTAGTTATTGTTATCAGTTATTGTCATCAGTTATTGTTATCAGTTACTGTTATCAGTTATTGTTATCAGTTATTGTTATCAGTTATTGTTATCAGTTATTGTTATCAGTTACTGTTATCAGTTACTGTTATCAGTTATTGTTATCAGTTATTGTTATCAGTTATTGTTATCAGTTACTGTTATCAGTTATTGTTATCAGTTATTGTTATCAGTTATTGTTACCAGTTATTGTTATCAGTTATTGTTATTAGTTATTGTTATCAGTTATTGTTATTAGTTATTGTTATCAGTTATTGTTACCAGTTATTGTTATCAGTTATTGTTATTAGTTATTGTTATCAGTTACTGTTATCAGTTATTGTTATCAGTTATTGTTATCAGTTATTGTTATCAGTTATTGTTATCAGTTACTGTTATCAGTTATTGTTATCAGTCATTGTTATTAGTTATTGTTATTAGTTATTGTTATTAGCTATTGTTATTAGTTATTGTTATCAGTTATTGTCATCAGTTATTGTTATCAGTTACTGTTATCAGTTATTGTTACCAGTTATTGTTATCAGTTATTGTTATTAGTTATTGTTATCAGTTATTGTTATCAGTTATTGTTATCAGTCATTGTTATTAGTTATTGTTATCAGTTATTGTTATCAGTTATTGTCATCAGTTATTGTTATCAGTTACTGTTATCAGTTATTGTTATCAGTTATTGTTATCAGTTATTGTTATCAGTTACTGTTATCAGTTATTGTTATCAGTTATTGTTATCAGTTATTGTTATCAGTTATTGTTACCAGTTATTGTTATCAGTTATTGTTATTAGTTATTGTTATCAGTTATTGTTATCAGTTTTTGTTATCAGTTATTGTTATCAGTTATTGTTATCAGTTATTGTTATCAGTTTTTGTTATCAGTTATTGTTATCAGTTATTGTTATCATTTATTGTTATCAGTTACTGTTATCAGTTATTGTTATCAGTTATTGTTATCAGTTACTGTTATCAGTTATTGTTATCAGTTATTGTTATCAGTTATTGTTATCAGTTATTGTTATCAGTTATTGTTATCAGTTACTGTTATCAGTTATTGTTATCAGTTATTGTTATCAGTTACTGTTATCAGTTATTGTTATCAGTTACTGTTATCAGTTATTGTTATCAGTTACTGTTATCAGTTATTGTTATCAGTTACTGTTATCAGTTATTGTTATCAGTTATTGTTATCAGTTATTGTTATCAGTTATTGTTATCAGTTATTGTTATCAGTTAGTGTTATCAGTTACTGTTATCAGTTATTGTTATCAGTTATTGTTATCAGTTATTGTTATCAGTTATTGTTATCAGTTATTGTTATCAGTTATTGTTATCAGTTACTGTTATCAGTCATTGTTATTAGTTACTGTTATCAGTTATTTTTATCTACAATAACACTAATAACACTATATCATTTGTCTTACGATTCACATACTGATAAATAGAACACAGGAATTAGAGTAACAGTCAAACCGATGACTTTTTCCGCTGTCGTGACAGTTGACGAATTGTTTCTTTTGACCAAATGGCCCTTTGTAATTGTTATATTACTATATACTGTATATATTGTTAATTGTAATATTATTGTTAATGGTGAGGCTAATGAATAGAGAGGTTCACTGACTGGAGAGAACAAATAAGAGATGCCTAATGAGGTGGAGAAGTTAGTGCTCAGGAAGTAGGAAATTAATAATATTGTGAATGAATAAAATATAGAATTATAATAAAACACATAGACATTTTCTTCAACTTTTTTAAATAAGTTATTGGATTTTTAATGTTTCGTTAAATAATATGTATTAATAATTATGCTCCATAAATATTTTCATCTCTAATTAATTCCACAAATTCATTGAAAGGCGATTCTTTAAATACCTACATTTATTGTACTTTTCTAGCTTTGCATATCTCTAAATAATGTGAAAAGTATAGTTACATTATTTTATTCTTATCATCAAAACAAGATACAACTAATAGCAAACTCCAACAACTTGAAATTGATGGAATCGGTTCACCAAAATCACTCCAGTGAGCATCTTTCGAATTCGAAATCCTCTTCTCAAACCTGTCACTAACAATTACCTTCCGTTAATATCATCGAACCGGACAATTGAATGTTAGGGTGAGAAATGACAATGGGGTGAGTTACGAATTATCAAACAGTAAAATATTTTCGATCGCATAAAAAAGATATAAATTAAATAAAGAGTTAAAATATCAATATATTATTTTTTTCTAATAGATATTTCATTTCTTTTAAGGAAACTAAAACTTTTCTTTTTTAAAAGGAAGCTTCGACTCTATTTGATTTCTTTTAAGGTACTATCGATAATATGGAACTGTTCAATAGTTCATAGCATAACCCAATGTCATAATATGCCAATTTCTGCCAAATCTCTTAAGTAAATTATAGTGTATTTTTTGCCAATGAACTGACTAAAAACAATTACGTTATTCCTCTTGACACAATGACTCACTGTCTGTATTGTGACCTGGGAAATGACCAATTGGATTTGACCAGATGTGAAATGGTCAAACAAGGATATTGACTTACGTGAATGATTAGGGTCCTAGAATTTTGAAAATTGAAAATTATTATTACTTCGAAATTAGGTATCACTTCATAATATTTTTGTTTGAAAAGACTTATTCCTCCTACTAAAATTTTATATTTTTTTGTAAACTAGATCTACGTTTAGAACAAAAATAAAATATAAATTATTATGACTGTTTTGTTGAAAATAAATTTGAAATAACATTCGATTACTTTAATCATTTTCTAATTGAATATATTAATTATTCATATTATGTATGGCAAATATGCAATATTCTCTAATATATTCCATGTTAGGAAATAAGAAATACTCACTCGAAATTTGTAATTGAAAACTACAAAACGTCTTAGAAACGTCATCTCAAATATCCTTAGAATGAAATAAACTACAATTTGACGACATTAAACCAGACTGTGAATAATCAATTTTATTTCTCGCTTCAAAAAGTATGTAAAAGAAACTGTCAATCAAAGGGAAGATTAGAGTGCAGTAATTTGAGGATAAGTCTACGGTGTTTCAATTGAATATTTCATATACTCACTAAAATTTAATACTTCTTTCTTCGATTTAAAGTTTCACTAACAAAATTGTAGAAAATGCATTCACCTGCATTTCTTTAGGATGATTGCAGTTACTGTATTTCAATGCAGGTGATGAAAATAAACGAACAATTGAAAAAGTGAATTAATACGATATACTATAAAAGTTATTAAAAAGGATATTATTGAGGGAGAGGTCTTTGGTAATCCTTTATGAAATAAATTGCATTTCGAAAAATACAAGAGTTTGTATTAATAAATATTGTGCATCATTTTTCCAATTCCAGATATAAAGAGAGTAGATTTTCGGTAGGTTTATCATAGACATTTAAATTAAGTGAAGTTTGCTTTGTTTATTTTAACATTGTTAGCATAATGTTGATACTCACATCATTTATATAATTTAAAAATATAAGAAAAAGAAGTTTCGGTAATTGTATTATCTTTTACTATTATTTAAGTATGCAAAAATTTCGAATAATTATATTTCAAGTAACTTTTTTTTCAATAATTTTGTACACCAGTAAAACTGGTTGTACACATTAGCAATGTAAACCAATCTCATGCCACCATTCATCGTTTTATGACTTCTCAATTAAAGTCATGAAAAGTGTGACAAAAAAACAATCGAGAAAAGATTTTTTTTTCTTAATAACAAAGATTACTATTCTTGAAAATTAAGGATTTTTATGAAATCCGTTTTGAAATTCTTCAGTTTTTGAATTCCTTCAGTTTGACGTGTTAACTAATATTCTTCTTTTAATCTAATACCAGAAACTGATGTATAAAATTATAATACAATAGGCTTTTCTTCGAACCATTAAATTCAATTCACACAAACAATATATTGAAAAATATTATCAATTATCAGATTTATATTTTATCATTTTGAGTATTGTTATTGTAAGAGAGACAGCACTAATAATATACAATGTTGTGTGAGGAATCACCCCATGGATCAATACTCTAGACTGTAGACTTTACACACACTGTTATTAGAGGAGAAAAATGGCACATTCTATATAGTTATTAAAAACAACCATAAATAGAGGTAATTGTAGTAATTAATATATATTTCAATCTAAAATGATCGAAAACGAAAATGCCTAATCACACGGATTGAAGGAATGGTAATCAATTATTGAAACGTAATGCATCTCAGGCAAGATGGATTTATCCCTAGGACATTTCTTTAATATCCCAGGAATAACTTCGTCTTGCATGAGATGTATAATCAAGATAGAGTTTCCAGGTAGTTTTCTTCTCTCTGGTAAAATTGATAAGTGTTCAAAATGTCGGAAAAAAATATAAAATATATTCACAGAAAGGAGGTCAACCTGCCAATAAAGATAACAGAGGAAAATGAAGAGGTGAACAAAGAGGAAAATGAAGAGCCCCTTTCATCAGTTGATGAGATAGGTTCAAAATAAAAGATGTAACCCGAGATAATATAATTGTTAGTTCTATCTATGCTGTACATCAAATAAAGTTGACATACTTCACCTTTTCCCATCTAGTTTACCCTCCTTATTTTCAGTCTATTTATTTTTCTTTTTTTCATTTAATAATTATTCAATATGTTCAATACATTAAAATTATTCAATATGTTCAATACATTAAAATTATTCAATATGTCCAATACATTAAAATTATTCAATATGTTCAATACATTAAAATTGTTCAATATGTAACTAAACTGCGTCCATCGCTTTAATGCAGATCACTATTTTGTGAATAATTTTAATAATATAGATCGTACAGTAGTGAAACTTTGGTCACTGGAAGAATGCTTCTATCTTAGTATCTTGCTGAAATATTTTTTCAATCCATGAGAAAATTGGAAATTTATGAACGTTTATGTATTTCGAAGGCATTTTAACTGTCCATCGCTTTATTGCAGCTCTGTGAAAAGGCCAAAAAATGGGCGATTAACTTCTACCGAGAGGGTAAAAATTGTAACAGGTCCTGCAGAAGGGATGACTCTTATATATTTAGCTAATGAATTTGGGAGGGATAAGAGAAACATAGTTTCTATTTTGGAAGATCCCGACACCAACCCAAGGAGAGATGAGGGTAGGAGGAGAAGATTTTTCCCCTCGAAATATGCGAAAATTACCCAGGCAGGTTATAAGGCAGCCAAATAACACTAGTGCCTCCATTTTCGACAAGGCTGTGATTAGTTATTCGTCCAAACAGTGTCTTAAATGAGACGACAAGGAACGTGGAGCCCATTTCCAGATCTCCTATGGACAAGTCCCATAAGAAAAAGGCATTATATTTACACAGAAATACATGAAAACAAACTTCCTACTTGTTCCTTTAACAGATGAGGAAAGAACCACCCTTTATTGTCTGGATGGATGGGTTAAAGTTTTGATCCTACTGGAGCTGTTTATCCACACTGGTTTCGTCGTCAACAAGGAGGCGGTGGCTTTATGTTTTAAGTGGGCATCATTGGTGAAACGTTAATTGGCCCTTTCCGAGTACCAGAGGGTGTAAACCTAACAATCCAATCTTACATTGCCTCTTTTGTTGAGTACTTGTTCCCTTGGCCTAATAATTTGCAATTATCTCGTTGGCAAAAGATGATTTTCTTGCATTACTTCGCACAATCTCATGCTTGAAGTGTTACAACTTCTTTCCTGACATCACTGGGCATCAATTGAGAGACTCTCATGACTTGATTGCCTTGTTCTCTGGTCTTAAGCCCCATTGAGCATTTCTGACCGTTCCATTTGAGACATTACATCGGGACTGTTTGGACGTAAGACCAATGACAGCCTTGTCAAAAATGGAGGCACTAGTATCATTTAGCTGCCTTATGACTTGCCTGCGTATTTTTCGCAAATTTCGAGGGAAAATTCTTTTTTTCGTACCCTCATCTCTCCTTGGGTTTGTGTCGGGATTTTACACAAAAGAAACTATTGTTCTCTTAAACCTTCCTAGTTATAAGGCTAAATATAGTAGAGTCCTCCCTTCTGCAGGACCTGCTACAATTTTTATCCTCTCGGTAGAAGTTAATCGTCCATTTGTTGGCCTTTTTACAGAGCTGCAATAAAGCGATGGACAGTTAAAATGCCTTCAAAATACATAAACGTTCATAACTTTCCAATTTTCTCATGGATTCAAAATATATTATAGAAAGATACTAACATAGAAGCAATCTTCCAGTGACCAAAGTTTGACTACTGTACGATCAATATTATAAAAATTATTCACAAAATAGTGATCTGCAATAAAGCGATGGACGCAGTTTATTTCCTTCCTGCATTGTTTCAAATAATTTATTTTCTATTAATATTCAATATTCACCTTCGCAGAATGGGGGAAGGTCAAATTTTAGCCCTCATTTATTTATTTATTTATCTATTTATCATCTTGTTATTCGCTTAACAGAAAAAATGTTCAACAAATTGCCTGAAATTTTGTGAAACGATTACTTCATGTCCAGTGACCGGCTGGTAGAATTTTGGAAGCGACCGGGTCAAAGGTCAAGGTCATGGTCATTTATAACTCAAAAAGTATTGAACCATAATGCATGAAACTTGGTGGGACGATTGGTCAATATACAGGAACCATTTTGTTAGATTTTGGGAATGATCGGGTCAGAGGTCAAAGATCAAGGTCAAGGCCGTTTGTAACTCAATAACTCAAAAAGTATTGAACCATATTGCATGAAACTATTGGTCACTATCCAGTCACCAGTTTATTAGATTTTGGTATCAAACAGATAAGCGGCGGCGAAGGTTTGCGCTATACTGAGTGTACGTAATCTAGTTTTACATAAAATTGAAGAAAACTGAAAATATGTATAACTGTATTCATATCGCAATGAATAATTCAACAATGAATATGTAATAAGTGTTTACTTTTTATATTTATTTGCGTAATTCATTTTTCTAAATTACTCTTCTTGATAGAAAATTTGAAAAATTAGGAAATTTAATGAATACGTTATTAACTGTAGATTTGTGTTTCTGATGATGTGATTCTAAATTGATTTTAAATCAATGGGAATTATGGTTGCGATGATTTAATATTTTAATATATAATCAATTAATCATGCAATCAGTTCGCACATTGATTATTCAGTGGTAATATGTGTAAAATAATTACTCATTAAATTAATGAAGTGTAGCTCAAAGGAAACGACGAAGAAGTTGTACATCCTTTTATTTTTTTCTAGAGCTTTCGAATAATAGAATATTCATTATCAATAACCTACTTTAGACTAATTTTAAAGAAATATGTAGAACTAAGAAGTATTTTGGATACCGAAATTAATAAAGTCAATAAAATAGTCAATACAAATTAAAGAAAATCTAAAATGAAGAAAAGGAAAATTAATAAGTTATTAACCCAACATAGTTAAATTGAAAGAACTCGCTTGTTCATTAAGCGAAGGAGACTGTTTATGAATATATATAGATTCTAATGTACGAATATCACACTGGTTAGTAGTTTGCAAAATTTTGAAATTTTCATCCTTAATTGGGTGATTAAAATCGAAAGAATGGTTACGAATTGAACTGAAAGGTGGGGAGCTGTAGGGGTTATTTGTTCTAAAAGATATTCCCTTAAGCTGAGAAATTCTCACCTTTAACTGCATCATGGTCTCACCAATCATGGTTTTTGGTGAGACCATGATGCTTTAACTTGTATTAACTATTAAGGAGACTTTATTAATTTTGGTATCCAAAATACTTCTTAGTTCTATATATTTCCTTAAAATTAGTCTAAATTAGGTTATTGATAATGTATATTCTATTATACGAAAGCTCTAGAAAAAATAAAAGGATGTACAACTTTTTCGTCGTTTCCCTTGTACTGCACACCATTAATTTAGTAAGATTTTCCAGAAGGAGACCAATAATTAGTCAAATTACTCATTTATCCCACTTACTACTTGAGAAGATTGATCAAATTAGATAAATAAGTACATTAAACTAATAGATAAGTAAAAACTATATTTTACATCGAGAAAGACAAAATTGATCATGATCCTTGGATAGTTTTAAATAAATCTTCCATCACATTAAAATCTTTTTTCAAAAAACGTATTTAATTAATTCTCAAAAATTGAAAGTTCGTAACTTCCCGAGTCACAAGGTACATACACTTAACATTTAATTTGATCATCTACAAAATTAGGAATAAATTGAATAAATTTTTCGCCTATGATTTAAGCAGGCTTTAGAAAGTAGAATACAATTTCCCCCTCATTATTTAACAGTGAAGTGACGCTAACAAATGAATGCTACATCATTACGCTAGACTATAACAGTGAAAAGTGTGTTGAAGTGTCCGACATACTTAACTCTTCGGCCTATTTAAATAGAAATAAATCACTATTGCTCATTTAAATAATGCAGACTTGAAATGCAGTCAATGCACTAGAATGGTAATAATTAGCACCCTAGTCTGTTAAATGTTCCAAAGAACTCATTCGCTGAGAGTCGAGACACTTAATTTAGTTACCGAAATACACAGCTTGTGTTCGTTATTTCTATTTCTGTTAATGACATCAAATGACTGAGATAATTTAGTCACAACGTACGATAATTGAAAGCACGAACTGCGGCAACAAACTGAGAGAGGAGCGAGAGTTGCTAATTTATGACACGAGATGGCGTTGTTGTGTCCCTATTTACGGCACTAGAGGGCGCTTTGTCCCTATTCGCGGTTGGTAGCTGGTGAATAAGTTTCTCAAATCAATAATTGATTAAAGGCTGAGGGTCTTGCAATTTTGTGGCTTTGTGAATCCAAAGAGAATTGCAACCCGCGTGACTTTCAAAAAGATTTTAATTATTGTATTTTGAATTAAGAGGTTTTTGAAGCTGCTTTGAGAAATATTGTGAAATAGGTAGGCTCTCCAAGAGTTAATGCAACAAAATTACCTTTGTGTTTATTTGGTCGTTACACATGCGTGACTTTACAGTCGATTTCAATTGTTAAAAAGAGTGAAATGTTTTATCTAAAGTACATCCTTTTTTTTCTGGAGTACTTCATAAGAAGAATGATAAGGAAAAGTTTTTATATTTAGTAGTTTTTGTATGAATTCAAGAAGACTTTGTTATTGTTCAGGACATTCATGTCAGGTTATCACTATATATACTAATATAATTGCAGAAGATGTACATAAGAAATAAACCAGTGCAATATTTAATACCCAGGTGTAAATTCATGTTGTAATTACTCCTAAATGTATATTGATAACACTATGTTAATCGAATTTTATCGTAAAACATGATATCAACGGGATTTCTCGTCAGGTTATGTCCGATATACAAATCGATTGACTATCAAGTGTTAAAATTAATAAATTACGATTTGATTTTCATCGAATCGTGTATCATCAGAGAGAAAATATATTTTTATCGTCGATTATAAGCAGTTATTGTTTTTTCTCATCTTAGAAATAGGGCTAATCATTTTAATTTCCTCTCATCATTTCTCACTTTACATCAAATTTTTGTCACTAATTTGCTGTCATTAAAATGTACACACCTTTTATTTACGGTGCTTGATGCCAGTGAAAGGCTATCTAGTCGATGCCATGACAGGAGATACGAACAGTTCTTCATCCCATTGATCTATCTTCTCCCCATTAATGTATTAGCTTAATGACTATCGTGAGTAAAAGACTGTTAGTTGAGTTAATCACAGTCATGGCTACTGAATGGTGTATTGATTGATTTGTAATTATATGTTTTTCTATCTACCTGTGGACCGTTACATTAGAAATTATTTTTTCGACGACAGTGTAAGGATCTTCCGTTCAGATGAATTACCACGAGTGCATTAATGAGAATTTGTTGTATTAATAGCATAGGAATTTGATGGATTGTTTATAAATAAGAAATTTAAGATTTTAAATTAATCTCATGATTCAAATTTTGATCAATTTATAAATCATCAATTCAATGATTTCCCGAATAAAATTTTGAAGGATTTATAAATCTAAAAATTCTTCGAAATTCATTTTTTTAATTGCTTTCAAATTACAAGTAAAATATTTCTAATGCAAATCAATTTGTTCATTCATATATATCCCAATATTTCAAAAATTAGGAAACAATCGAGCAATATGCACAAATCTTTAAAATCTTGTTCCTTATAGTTCTTAAGATAGCGTAAAAATGTTAGTCTGAGTGCAAAATCCACTTAATCTGATGATATTATAATGAATTATATTCAATAATGTATCATCTAGATAATAACTATAATCACCGTAGTTGGTCATAAAATTGACAAATTGTATCACAGTGTACAACAATCATCAGCCACCTTTTGATGAGCCCCATCCCCAAATTAAAAAGGACACACACGCACCACCAATTTACAAGATATCTAACTATTAAAGTAATTAAATTAGTATACCTTGTGATAATATGCTTTGAAGGTTGAGGAAAGAGAAGTGTTGATTGGGAAAGATTCATAATTCAATGTAAATATCCTTTGTGAAGAATTATATAATAAACAGAAGTTCCATATTGTCAATAGGTTTATTAAAATAACAACTTTAAAGCCATTTATAAATTTTGTACGTTTGTATGTAGCACAGATAAAAATGTAGCACAATTGAGGATCCAAAAACACTTCTACTTGAACATTTCAAAATTTAATATATTTTTTATTCATTAATTAACACAAAACGGTATGTCCAGAACTTTATGAGGTAGTCGATAAGTTCTGAGATTTAAGACGACTCCCCATTTCAAATCTTATGGTAAAATATTATTTCTTAATGACACAATTTTTACATGAAATTTTCATTCATTTCTTTTCACCTGACTTGAAACTCTGATATTTTTATTTTAACAGACTCGAAACACTGAAAGGAAATGTAATAGTTACTTCAAAAACAACATTCTGTGGTTGACATAAAACCTGAAATGAAAGATTTGATCAAGTTGAAACGTATCACTCTTTATGATCTATACTATTGAATGATAAGGAACTGTAAACTGAGCTTAGTTGATAAAAAAACGTAAAATAAATATTATGTAATGAAAGTCGATGGAATAGAATAAATATTGTGAATTTAATTCCAATCGAAATATACATTAAACTAATGAAAAAATCAAATCCTCTAGAATAATATTAACTAATTATAGAACTAAAATGCTTACTTCCAAGCGACTACTCTGCACTCATACGTGTTTTTAACATAATAAATATTAGTATATTGTGTCTCGCAGTTGGTGGTGGTTTCTGTGCGCTTTTCAATAGAAAATTTGAGGCAATTTGTCTGCCCTTTCAATCAGTTCTTTGGGGTATTTGATATTGTTCTTTTAACCAAAGATCAACTGGTGGTAATTTTCTATCAATAACTTCTGCCTCGAGAGTTTTGTTTGTTTATGAAAAGTACCCGCAGAAGCCAAAGTTTAGGCGTATTTCTCTATTGGTGGAGTTTTTGCTGCTGTGAAAAAAAAATCCACGCAGAGCTTCCACTTACGACAATGAGAGATGACGAAAGATGCGTAAAGTGACTATCTTTTCTCTCACGCTAATTTAGACACAGGAAGAAAATAATGGTAAGCAGAAAATAAAAGATATGGGTTCTCTGACATGGAAATTGTCTGATATATTGCTTCTTTTGTGACAAAAATAATTGAAATGAGACACGCCTAGTTTAGCCTTTTCTCTCCTCTAGTGACTAACAAACTAACTAAATAGACTATCATTCTCTTTCACGCAGGCTAGTGTTTTCTTTCATTGAGCATGCAATATCTCGCTCAATAGATCTTAATCACTAGTTACTGGGAGTGTGTGCTAGGTCTAATTTTACTTTTATTTTGATATAAATTTTGGATACACGTGACAGCGATATCCATCCCTTCTCTGTCATTTCGGAATAAGAGGCTGAATTTCAAGGATCCTCCATTTGTCAATATGATTTCTATTAAGAATAGGACTAATATTAAGTAGCAGATTCTTACGAGCCTCATTAAAGGGATACACTCTTTCGTTTGTTTTATAATTCTCATTTTCAAAAGAATGAATAATTACACTGCTGTTGAAACATGTTTTGTCCCTCATTGTTAGAGTAGAGCAAACAGTTCTCTGGTCTGTTTAACGATCAATTCCAAACAAATGGAACGAACATAATTAATGATTTGGAGAATCAGGTGAAGATACTTTAAATGATTGATGTATAAAGAGTGATGCACAATATACTGAGTAAAAAAATAAAGTGGAATAAAGCTGAATTTAAGGTTTTTTAATAATTACAAAAAAATGCAATAATCTTAATATCATCACTTAATAATTAATTGTCACTTGGTAATGAATATCAAACTGTAACCATCTTATCCAGTTTATTTTGAACGTTACATAAATTTTACAGCGATCCATCCCATTTTATTTCCTTAATTATTTTCCTTAGTGGTCCAAGAATAATATTATATTGTTAGTGAAGAGTAGCGCCCTCTGTTGATGACCACTTGAATCTCTCGATGTCCGTCATTCACTCCACGACCCTAACAAGGAATGACACCAGCGCTCTACTTTTCTAATCGATACGCAAAGGGTCATCCGTGTTCGGATGGTGTTCGGATTTTTGGTGTTCGGATCGTGGGAGGTTCGAATACCTCGAGTGGAGTGAGTTTCGACAGCTATCTTGTGTGAAACTTTACTTAAGAATGTACAGTTCGGGTGAATGGACAGTGCTCAGAGTGACTGTACTGTGGAAGAGTGTTAGGTATTCTATGGTAATTATTTGCGTTACTTAGGCTTTAGTTTAGTTAGGTCTTCTTTTTTGTAATTATTTTATATGTGTAATTCTGATTATGTTATTTTTAGGTTGCCTGAAAAGTTTCACCAAGAAATTTCGCACAGGCTTGAATTTATTGATATTAGAAAAGTGTATATTGTATTAATAAGTTTGATTTAGTATTTGTGTTTCTGTAACAATTTTTAATGTTTGTTATTATTTTCAATAAAGATATTATATTATATTATATTATTATTGTTATCATTGTTGTTATTGTTACTAAAAGGCATAAGAGTGAGATATAGTTTGGTGTTTCGGACATGTGACTTGTCACTTAAGTAAATACGAACGATATTAGTTGTAGAAAGGTGATTGATTAACTCCCATCCTACAATTTTAGGAAAGAAAATGAGAAAGGGATAATGAAAATATTTACTAATTGAAATTAGATGGGATTTGATTTATAGTTTATTTATGTTTATTATTGTCTAGAACAATGTTATTTTTCAAAGAATTCATTAGCAATAAAAAAATCATGAACTAATGAATTAGGCAATAATATAGAATAAAACAAAAAGAGCCAATGAATACTGTATGTTTTTTGTAAAACTTTTGTGAAATCATATATCAAACAGAATATTAATGGTTACTCTAATTTCATTTTCAACTTATTGTGATTAATTTTCCATATTTCCTATTGAAGTTACTAAATGGTAACCTTAATCACAGTGAAAATATTTTTTGGAATATTTTGGATACGGAAATGCTCGTATTTCCTCTTACGTAGTCATTGATGTAAGAATATCCTCATTATCCTGAATACAAATTATCTCTCGTATATCACCATTGGTGTCTGCTCCTGATAACTCCATGCCAATTAAAAAACTAATAGTGTGATTCAATTAAATTTCTCTGGATTTGAAAGAATGATTGCAGTTCATATTTCACTGTTATTTTCTCTATAATTTATGTTTTATGTACATTATTGATTAATAATCACAACTCTTATTATAGTTGATGATGACTCTTCATCAGTCTTACATAGCAGCTTAATTACTGTGCATTGTTTCCCCTCACTTACGAGTAAGTTGATGAATTGGGAAAATTCTATGATTGATGAGGAGTTGAATTATAGATTCTGAATGGTTAGAATGTATATCTAAATTATACATGACTAGAGTCACAGCAATTGGAAAGTAGGTGTTAATTTATGTGATTCATAATTTGTTTTGTTTATAACCCACGTTAATGTCTACTGTTCGTCTGATTTGGGTGTCCAGTAGACACTATAAATTTTATAAAAAGAATTCAACTGGGCTTTCAAGATGTTGTAACGCTGCTAATTATTACAATGAGTATTGTCATTGTTACGGTAGGTATTCTCATTGTTACGGTAGGTATTGTTATTGTCTTGTAAATAGACTCAATGATTTTATAAAGTTTTGACCAGGGGTGGGCAATTGTGGCACTGAGTCCTCTTTCTGGCTCTCAAATGGCACAAGTGCCCACCTCTACCTATTTACAAATTATCAAAAGTTACTCCTATTAAATTGAAAGAAATTTAAAATCCATTAAATTGAATTTATCTAACCTACCCCTAACTATTTTAAATATTTATCATATTCACGTTTCGCACGTGATTGCTGTTGTCCGTTATTATATATGCATTTTTCTTTTTTATTGTATTTTGTAATAAGTATATCCTGATGATTTACTATATCAAAGCTAGTTATCTAATTGATTTTGATTTTCCTCCTATGAAACAATCTTTAATATGTTAATATAAAAACTATAGAAATGTATCATTAGATTTCATTTTCTATGAAAAAAAATTCATAGCACTGAAATTTCTATCTGTGGCACTCGAAGAGATATTTCTGCCCACCCCTGGTCATGACTCATACGAGTCACTTTTATGTGACTGCAAGTCACATAACCTACGCTCTCTCTCTCTCTTTCTATCTCTTTGCATTACAGTTTACTTCTTGTATGTATAGTGTATACAAAGACATGAACTGTGAAAACCTACTGAAATTATTTACAATAGATTGTAGTACATTGTATAATTCTTCTAAGTAGATAGAAAAGCAATTAGGCAGTAAGATTACAATGCTTAGCATAACAAACCTAGGTTATTACTAGATGTGTCTATCACAATGGTTCTTAACCTAGGTCAGATCGAATGAAAGTGGTTCGGTGAATCAGTTTCAAGGGATTGGTGGTTTGGTTCATTATGTTTTTGTTTGTATGAGAAATTCATGCACTAATACAGTTCATAATAATTATAGCTTTTTATATATGTTTCGATTGGAAGGGGAAAATATATTTAATTTTTCTCCACCTACTAGGATTCTATGCATGCTTGTATGGAGCTTCTGAGGATCGGTACCTCCAAAAATGTTAAGAACTAATGGACCACACTAACATAATTGTGAAGTCAAACAGGTGTCCAAAAAACTGCCAGGCGGAAACCTGTCAGGCGGTGATGCATTTGTATGTATTTTTTGAAAATTATATATAATAAATATTATTTCTTATAAACACATTCTAAGAACATTTTAATTTATAAAAAACGGCTTTAGCCCTCCGGTAAAAGTGGTAAAGGGAAATTCATTTTTACAGTAATTACTATATAAATATTGGATTACTTAATATTGAATGGAAAATAATATTTCAACAAAGCTACTTCATTAAACACACAGTTATTCAAACTTCAGTACACATAAGGAAGTTATAATTACCAATTTTTTTTAACTTATTTGCTATTTCGCGTATATTTTAAAAACATGTTTAGTTATGTATAAAGTAACTTGTTTTTAATTTTCTATTGATGTCAGCAATATAGCCTTTAGTTCAAAAGCAAACGTTATACCTAACGTACTGATTTGTGATTACTAGCTAATTAGTAGGGTTAAGAAAATATGCGTTTAAAATCATAGATCCTGAAAATATTATAGACTAATTGAATTACAGACTATTGGATCGTTCTAAATCAGAGCTACATAGAATTCGATACCATTTCATTTCGTTTTATCTATGATATTCTTAAGATCTATGATTATAAGTGCATATTGTCACAACCCTACTCATTAGATATTCTCACAATAATATGATTTAAATTACACAATTAATTTAGTGAATGTTAAATCAACTTATATATATGTTCAATATTTATTACATTTTCATTCTCCATCTCCATGTCAATAACACAACACCTTCAATTTTACAATATTAATTTATATGTGAAAGGTATTGTTAATTAAAATGGAATCCAATTCGATCGAGTGAAATTGTCAGAGAATCAGGTAGGTAATAGCAGTTTAATAATCATAGATGTTGAGTTGCAAATTATAAATATTTCACAAATATCGATAGAAGTCTTTTTATAATGAGAACTACCGAATATTGATCTGAACACTTGTACAATCCTCAAATTATAAACACAAAAAGAAATAATTAGACAATAAACTCGTTATGAACTGATAATGTGAAGATGCATTGTGTAAACAAAGAAATTGTACTCTGTCCCTAATACAATTATTTCTATGTTTCTTCTCTAAGTAATTTCTAAGAAAGATATTAGTTTTTAATTTCTATATTATATTTGATATATATCTATAATATTTATATTATAATATATAATATTTATATTTTAATGTAATGTGCATTTTTTTCTAATAAACTAGTCTACATTTACTATTATTTATTGTTTTGTATACTAATTGAAAATGAATATCCCCTTCAATCCTTAACGCCGGGCGAACGGCTTTTTTTTATAAATTAAATGTTATTAGTGACTGAAGTTATAAAGTGACTGGTAGTTTTCCGCCTGGGAGTTTTCTGCCAGGCAGTTTTTCGCTTTGGCAGTTTTCCGCCTGGTAATTTTCCGAATGGCAGTTCTCCGTGTAGTGTCAAACAATGGAATTTGAAAGTAGTCATTGTTTTTTTTTTTAAATTTTGCCTGTAATACCTTACCTCTATTTATCAAAGCAATTAATTACATTCTCTCTCTATTCACACCTGCAATTTTCTCATTCATTTCAGTTTTCTAACACCCTATGCAAATAGGGTGGTCACGTGACAGTTAAATTGAACAATTAACATTCAAGAAAAAGTGAAGTTTATTACAATGAAATGTGTGAATTTGCCAATTTAAATTTCATTTTGATAATGAATTACAATGAACGATGGAAAAAAAATCTACTTACAGGCATAAACTTGTAGCCTGATGTATATTTCAAGTTGTGACTAAAATTCATTTAATTATTACTTTCCTTGAGTATTTTGAAGCCCGAAATTAACATACATATAAGCAATTGAATGGATAATCACTGAATAAGAAGAGCATATATAATAGTTTGATTTAGATAGTTTAATTAATAGATTTAACTAAACATTATTTTTTTTTTCGCATACCAATTAAAGTTCTAAGAGAGTGTGAAATGAATCAAGAGGTCACGTTTGACATGCACGTGTTTAGATTTTATTCAAATGTGTTATTCGAGAAGCTATTCGAATAGCGAGTTATTTGACAGTTTATCTGGTGACATGTGGCATCACGTCTCTAGTGACATGTGGCATCACGCACACGTCACTTTGAGGCGAGTGGCCCATATGATTTGCATGAGAAGGACTCAGTGACGCATTTAACTACCGGATGGATTATAGTTGAGCATCACAGGGGATTATGGATAAGGTATTTACCCTCTGCAGTTAATGTTACTAACTACTGTGATAGCCATTTAATGTGAACGATAGTTATTTAGTTTCTTGTATCAGTTAGTTTGTTGTACTGCACACTTCATGCTTGATTGAATTATAAGTCTTATTTTTACCTCAGACCACCCAAATATTATGTTAAATACATGGCAAACATGTCAAAATTACTAATGTTACTTATCTTATAATAAAACAGTTAATGATGTAGTCCGATTTTATTAAATACACTACACATTTATTATTCATAATTTCAACTTTTTCTATTATTGTTCTTTAATAAAATCATTATGAAATGAGACCGAGTTTTCCCAGACAAAATTTTCCTAGAACAAAATATAAACAGAAGAAAAGATAAAAAAAATTCTTATGAATATCATCTCTTGGAAAATTAAAGTACGATTACTCGGAACTTTCCTTAAATAAATTTCTCAAATTTCCAGGTCAGTGTTATGCATACTTTCGTAATATCGAAGTTTAACTTTACTGCTTTTAGTTGAATTCTCAATGAAATATTTTGATATCAATAATACATCTCAATCTCTGCTTTATATAATACCATGCATTTCTAATTATCACTAATGCATTACCTATAGGTTTTGTCTTTCTATTGACAGGCGTGAGACAAACAATGGTGGCAGCGGTGGGAAAAAGTGTAAAGTATGGAGTAATTTTACCAGTAATTATTTGTCTAGGAATTATTAGTACTGTCATTTACAATGGATAGGAATTTTTTCATATGTTAGATATATTTACTCTTAATTTGTTTTATTTAATAGAATAACAATTATTGTATACACATTACGGCGGATAAGCCTCTCTACTCTCCAACCTTTTTTATTATTCTTACAAATCGCATCATTTCCCCAAATCTCCATACATAATCTCTATCTTTTTTGTCCCTATGAATGTAGAGTGTTTTTATTTGGTGTGTAACTCTTTGGGAAGATTTATCATAAGCTATGAGATAAGTTATTATGAGGTTATTTAAACTCAACGTTGAAGGTTTTATCAGGTTTCAAGCTTAAATTTAAATAACCTCATAATAATATGGATTTCCCGTTGAGTTTGAATCTTTTCCATCATATGAGATAAGTCCGTAGATTTTTCGTCTGTCAACACTAATGTTACAAACATTTTTCCTGGTTTTGAATGCATACAATGCTATTCGTACGGAAAGATAAACGGGTGAATTGCCGAAAGAGATTGGCATAATAATCTTTCATTCCTCATGGTATTCGTAAGGGAAGAGTGACTGTTGTGGAATTTGACTAAGGTTTATATTTTTGTTGGTGTGCAAACCAAATTATTTTTCCGAAGCTCCAAAAACTTCATAGAAATTAAAAGAAAAAAGAATAAATTAAATTTTTTGATCCTTTCCCTTAGTAATCAATTCAATAATTGTATAATATTTCCAAGAACTTTTAACTTTATTATTGCATTTACTTTATTAATTCACACTGAGACATTTCAATAACAGACCCATGTACCTAATGTCATACCCGGCCTTTTTTATCAGTTTGAAAATCAGTACAAATATTCTTCCATCAGTATCAGGTGTCCGATGATGTCAT